>KB309680.1:0-14720 GCA_000328365.1 Capitella teleta
TGTATATATATATATATATATATCTGCTCCCTCATCAATTTTTATACACATGCTCGCTCCCTTCGATCATCTAGTATTTTATAATTTTCCTTTTTACCTCTGTTTGTACAGCGCATTTGAATGTTCTTTGATATTGCTGAAAATGCGTTTTTAAATGTAATAAATGAATGAAAAAAAGAAGAATGAAATAACAATTGTCAAATGGACTGTCGTTACAATTTCCCTTTATTTTAGTCAAAATATATCTGAGAAGTTGCTGATGTACTAGTACACATTCTTTCTAAGAATCTAGACTTTCATAGAAGTCGCGAAAATTGACATCACTTTCGTTTTCCATACTTAGATCATCTGCAGTAGCATCCTATATGCAAAATAATGCTTATATATATATCATTTATTTCGTAACGAACCTGTCACAGAATTGTAGAAATATAAGTCAAAAAAAGAAAAAAAAAACAACAAAAAAAACGAAAAAAAAAACCAAACAAACAAAAAACCCAGAAACAAAAAAGGGGGAAAAGGTAAATTATTACATTATTTCAAATACAAACAAATTTCGTACCTAAGAATTCGATGAGGGCCCAACTTCCTGCTGGTTAAGAGGGCTGTACATGGCCCCATCGCGAACGGAACATAATTCGGCAATGGCCTGCCCAACTGAAACATATTGATCATTACTGTGATCATCATCGTTAAAGAGAGTCCCGAGTTTCTCAATAGAAAGGTTCTCCAAATCAATAATACTAACATTAATGCTAGACAATAAAACTCTAAAATTCCTTGCAACGGCAGAGGAACTGGTCTTAGCTAAAACATAACATAATTTAACATAGGATGCAAGTCTGCAGTTTCGCGACAAATTTATGATCTTTCTTTTTCACTCTGTAATTCTCGCTTACCACGCTTCTAGCGAAGAATATACAACAATAATTAATATTTTATGATTGCCAAAGATCGCGGTCAGTAATCATAACGTTAAATACAATCATAACGTTATTATCTAGTAAACAACAATGTTTATATTACATTGTAATTCCTGTTCTCTTTCTTTTCAGTCTTGAAGCAGATCGTGGTGCAGAGGAACCTGCTCTGTATAAGATCGAGCTTGCACGCATTCCGAGTAAGCGGCCCAGCTAGGTCATCATGTGCCGTGCCAAGACTGCTCGAGGCCCACGGGGAGACGAGGAGGCAGTTGATGGCAACTGATGATAATCCGGAAGACCATTTCTTCTGAGCATGCGCCGGACGAATGTAGAGAATGCAACCTGAGCAAAAGTGCCTTTTACAACTACTGATTATAGAGCTCTTCCATAAGGCAGAGGCGGCTCCATTTCAAGTCCGAACTCCGGATGCCCATTCAGCAGTAACCCACGCACCTTCTCCCCAAGCTCCTCATGTTTTCCAAACCACAGTAATCAAGGGACAGAGCACAGTGTCATCGCCCTGGCAATGCAGGCCGCGGACATATAATTATAATTCTTTTGGAATGTTGATGTTCATTTCATATAATTTATTGAACTCATTACGTCCATTTGATACGTATGTCTATTCAAAATGTCAAATTTATTGTGTCATTGTCCAGTTTTTGATAAATATGTGTTTTTCTTGAATATGTCATTTTCTCAATTATATATTATATTATTATATTTTTCTTTCAAGAATCCGTTACACTGAGATACGTGTATGCTTTTATATAATCTATTGGGTATCAGTGTCTCCCATTCCTGTACCCGCTTAATTGCTTATTGTTCTCAATCCATACACATTAAATTTGATTATCCTTTTTAATACAACACAGTTGTATAGATGGTACTATATATAATAGAGATAATTATTGCTCATTAATAACTTATGATCTTAGGTTAGTTATCAGTTACGTTTTACCCAGTACATACAGCATATGCAACAACGCACGATTTGACCCTCCGTAATATGCGGATGTAGAACGTTATGCTCACCCGTCTGTCCATGTGGGCCTATAATCATAACGTCCGCCTCTACTCACCCTCTCTTCTCGTGATCGTTCCAATGCTGTCTTCATTATACTTGTACTAATGAATAATTGATGCATGCATTCAACATTGCAAGCATTGTATATGCTTTAATTGATCTCTCCTAGTTGGGACATCTCCAGCACTTAAACTATGGTGATGAATTGATACAAGATCAGAACGCTGTGAAAGCAGAATGTTCAAAATCTTGCACCAAATGAACGCCACTCGAATCGCGAATTCGATCAAATCGAAACTCAGCTGAAATGGAATACTCATATACAGTTAAATAACTCAATTCGATCAATTTGTGAAAATTCATTGTGAGTATTCGTAAGTGTCCGCTGAAGTGGCATCCAGCTGCCGTAATTGTGTAATACTTCATTATTTTGAATGATAGGAGACTTGTCCAACGAGTCCACTGCTGCTGCCTATAGTGACACTGCGCGAAGATTCAATGAAAGAAAAATCCGGATCAAAGGCCGGGGTCACTAAAGTTCAAAGTTCAAATTCAGCTCAATTAGACGTGAAACATTCTATTATCTATACAAGCAGAATTAACACATGCAGAGTACGTGGGTCAATCAAAGGTAGTCCACTCCATATTAATGGTCTCAATGCCTCTTGTTTGGAAATTAAATTAATTAATTTCTCTCTCACTTGGGGCAAACACGTATCCCACGTATGTAAAAAATATCGAAATCTATTGGAATTATTAAAAAAATCTCGAAAATAGTTAATAGATCAACATTACTTGCCCTTTATAATTCTTTTGTCCTTCCCTACGTTAATTATTGTAATATCATATGGGGAAATACAGCCAATGTGCATTTAAATCGTATTCTACTCCTGCAAAAGAGGGTCATACGTATTATATGTAATCTTGGTTATCATGAACATACAAGCCATAGACCTATATAGTAACCGTTAGACCGCGCATATGTGCCTCGAAACCCCGGCACGCAATCAAGCGTATCGGTAAAGTGGCGAAAAGTGGTGCAGAGGCATTTCGTTCCGCCGTTGAAGTAGGCTTGACTTAAAGTTCTTTAAATTTTTTTTAATTCATGCAAATAAAAACAACAACGGTGAATAATAAAAGGCATCATATCTACTCATATACGAGTAGATTTTTTTCCAAATGCTTTGCATTATAATTTGATCATGAAGTCTCAAAAGCAGGGAAGAGTGTTAATTTCAAGTGCATGTGGTTGGGTTATATAGTCAAAAGAATTTTCAATGCAGAAGAAAAGTACAATAGAGACGAAAGAGGTCGAGGTAAAGGTCATTTAGTTTTATTTGAATACTTAAATGACATGAACTATTGATTTGAAATACCTATGAAATTCGCTAGTTATATTTCAATGCAGATAAAAGTTTGTCAGAGGCATTCCTCCAACGAACCGAATCAATGGAACAATCATATGAGCGACCAATTAAACGGTACAGTAATTTAATATGTTAATAACTGGATTAGGTCGTTACAAGACGGCATTTGCAATGCTTTGGGTCAGAGCAAGACTATTTAGAATCAAAATCCAACTGAAACAGGGAGATTAACAGAAAGTGGTTATCTGTTTCCTGTCAATTGCGTTGGTGTTGCTAAGCATACTTCCGTGACAATTATTGAGTTGCTTGATGAAGTTTTTTTGTTCTGTATAATGACTTGCACACAATAACACCTCAAATATTATCACTAAGTTACTGATCTAGTAACCACGAATGGGCCAGTGCGCCATGCTCGTCGTCTGAATGCATAGCCTCAGCATAAAGACATGTGGACATCACATAATAACAAGATGCTTCAGTCATGGTCTTGCTTGCATGGCTAATCAGTGTGGAACAAATGATCAAACCAACAAGAAATCGGCAACGTTATTCAAAGATTAGATTCTAAAACTTTAAAGTTGCCATGAACTCTCATGCTCCGCTTGAATATCAAAATCTAGCCTATTGAAACGATTTGTAACTATGAACTGCTCAATAAGTCTTTAGAAACTGCCTGAAAGCAACATTTCCATAAATTACCGAGATTAATAAAAACTATTTGGATGCCTAATTGCTGAATATATGAATAGCTCTTTAATTTTATGAGACTTGAGTGTGAGAGTTGAGTGAATATCTCGCGATATCTCGCGATATTTTGTAATTATTTCCTTGACTCAACAATCTAATCCAGCTGGATAACATGTGAAAATTCCTGTTGCAATTAACTGAACAATCTAACTCATCCAGATGAATAAATCAATCCGCGAGGCCAATAATTGAATAATTGATACATTTTAGCATATTTTAGAGTTTTGTTTTAAACATGGAGTAGATAGACTACTTTTGGCCCGCTCTGTATATACATTATATAATCGTTTAGGGAGAAAAGAACGCGGATCACTCATTAAGGTCCTCGAAACCATCGAACTCCATCATAAATTCACAGATGCTTGTCGCACATTATGGAGCGAGAGGTACTACGCCTACTACCAAATCATCATCTTTCATCAGACATATTGACACCGTGATCATCAGATTGATATGCTTGCCATTCTTCTACGCGACCGACGCAAGATGAAGTGGTTTATCACGCACAACAAAGATGACGAGCAGTGATGAGATTTAATCCCTCGTAGTGGGGAGCGAATATAGAGCGTGGAGTCGCCGCCATTCAGGACGAGGCACCAAAGAGGTGATCTGATTGAGGTCTACAAGGCAGAAATTTCAAGAGAAATGTGAAAACGCTGCATCCGGCGAGAGCGCAGTGCTATTATGTAATAGGGGGACACATCGCCTGAATGATTGCACGTGGATTAGAAATATTCCACCTTGATTGAATTTCTTGGATCTGATTTCGTCGACACCGATTTCCATTGCCATCGCACTTCAAGACTGTGATTATATTCAACACCAAGTTTCGTTTTCACGAGGACTCCAGCATGGGCAATTTGCAGAGGCGACCCAATCCTAGAACCCAGCGTGCATAGAATCTATAATTAGCCGCAACCTACCATGTCCACTACGATCACAAAATTAGCTCCTGTAACCTTAACAAGTGCAAATGAGGAACATTCATTTAGCATTCGGTTTGAAGGAGGCATGCTTTGTGGCGTGCGTGGGCGCCTGTTAGCGTCTCTCCTGTTGCGCATCGTGTGTGACTCTCGGTTACCAGCGCTCACTGCAGCTACTTGGAGCGATTAAACACATCTCGCTGCTTATTATAAGCTCCGTTTGGCTGCCTAAAGATATCCCAGGATTAACAAGCAAGTCATTTAGTGGGAAAGGCAACCGTAAAGTGAGTATACAAGTCATTGGCACGGATGTTGATTATTCAAAGCCCATGCGTATATGCGTCATAACATAAGAGTTGTTGCGGATACTTTTGGAGCCGTCAGAGTGTAAATGGATATATTTAGTTAATTATTATTTTTGGAGCTGTGCAATTTCTGCTATTGAACCCCACCTGTTAAGAATGTTAGATTGTTTAGTGCACCGAATGTGATCCCATATCCACGCTACACGCATCATCTTATAAAGTATGTGACGGGAAAGCGATTTATAGGTAACGTCTCCCTTCCTGTTCCCTTCGTGTTCCCTTCGTGTACGTGTAATGTCGAATACAACGGGAAGGGTAACCGTATTCTACTGTATGATACCCGAAGGGATCCGTGTGACCCTATACTTAACCTGACAAATCGCCCTCCCTTCACATACTTTATATAATGAGGCGATGCGTACTGGGTGTCACATCATATTGATTGGTGACCGAAACTTCACTGAAGCTGGAAATTGTCAAATATTGAGTCAGTTGAACGCAGATTGCGCACCCGACTACCAATTAATAGGGACTAATACACTAGCTATAATAAGATTTAATACATCTTGTATAGCGAGTCAATCAGTTGATATTTGCAAGGAAACATTTCATTAAAATATCAATGGATCTAGTATTATAATACTCTCCCAATTGCATGTCAACAAGTTTCTTTATTGCAGAAATACATGCATTTGTTATCCATACCCAGTCTCCGACTAATTTGTGATATAAATGGAGTTGCGCAAATCAATTGCTCAGCGAATATTGATTTATCGAAGCAAAGATTGTGCAGCAAAGAATTTTCAGATATGTTGCCAAAGAATCTACCCTAAAATCTCTCATATGAAGTGACTCTAAAAGTATCTAAACAATTGCGCATTGATCCAAGAAAAGCAAAGAAAACAAAGCATACAGTGATCCGAATGGAGAGGGCTACAAATGATGCTGTTGGTGTTTGAATTGGCGACGGTGTTATATCAAAACAATTACAGGTGACCTACCTGTGCATAACCGATTCGTACTCAAAAACAAATTCTCGGAATGACACCAAGTTGTTTTTCTTTGCCAACTCAAATTACCTCAAAAGACAAATACTAAATAAATCTGGGTTATATCGTGATTTCAATCAATCTTACACTTTTAATTACTAATTGTTTACTTAAACACATTAACGTATAAACAATTAAAAATAGATAACTTCTTAAAGCAAATATCGTGTTGTGGTTTCAAATGTGGTCTGCAAGCATCATTACCCCAAATATGTCCTTTTTATATGTTTCGAGGTCATTCGACAGCCTCTTTTACGTATCTAAAATTCGTATAGTTGATTGTGATACCGATTGTGATGAAGACACCAATATTATGCAATGCATGGTAGCATTATTCTGTCACCCTGTTTTTAGTCTTTTAGTTTTCGTTAGTAACTTAGTACTATGTATACACGCCAATACACGAACACACATTCTTATAAACTATAAGATAACGAGTACTTTCGTACAGTTTTTGCCCGGGAATGCCTTTACCCTAGCTGTGTGCTAAATAGCAACACCAGTGAGGTTCGTATGACTTGTCCCCGGAGACCTTTAACTGTCCAGCTTCAAATTAGGTCCAATAAGCAAGGAAGTAGGTCTGACGGAGGTGGAGTGCGTAGAGTTTCGGGTCACTTCTTTGTTTGTGTCCTTCTATGCGCCACGCCCGTAATTGAAGGGAAAGAGCAGAAGCCATGCAGTTCTTAGCAAAGTTGAGGCAATATTATTCCCCAAAAGAAGATGGGCAATGCGTAAACAAAGAAATGGTGATACCATGGAAATAAAAAAATCCCTCCCACGCTGTGGGTGTGGTATAACGAAGAATATATGATTGGAGTGCACCTCATCGTGCAGTTCCTATTATTCACACGCTGAATGCATATTCCTTGGTGAGGACCAACTGTATAATAGGGCCGGGTGCTGTGTCGCACTGTTTCTGCCTATTTGATAGCTTGGTAGAATCATAATGTTATTCTGCTTGCCAAGTGACCAAGCTCATTCTCTCACTTCATTGACTCTTCTAAAATAGATATCTATTTATACACGAGTCTCTCAGCTGTTTTCTGTTCGCTTTACTACCGTGCTTGCCTCTGCTTCGAGTACATTATTCCAAGAATATAATTATACAACAATGAAAAGTTGGTGCAGTCGGCGGGATCATGAATAAAGCCTACGACCGGGTGAAGACTCCAATCAACGGTGATTTTAAATCATCTGAATTATCAAGGCCACGATGCCAAGGTCATGTATGACGCAACAATGTTCATCACAGCAGATGGTGCAGCAGCATATGCGCAGAGCAGCAAGAGGAATGAATGAGGATGCGCCCATCTTTTATAATGCCACCCCACTGAACTCTGGTCTTAATACTGGGTACGAATCTGCACGCTTGGCGATGCTAATGCTGTGGAAGCCAGCAAACACGATCTGCCAATTCTAGGACCGTTATTGGTGTTGAAGATCGCGTAAGAATCGAAAGATACACATGACATCTGCTTCACTGTGTCAGAGCTCCTGGATTGTGCATCGGCATCTCCATTGATGAGACTGTGAATTCCAGAGAACCATGAAATATGCTGTGATCAGTCACTACAACCAAAGTACGCGACACTCCGCGAAGAATTTCATGACTTGGGAAAGATCAATTTCTCGTTATTTGATTTAATATTTTAACATTTAACAAAAATTACGATTTGTCAATTTAATTCAACTTGTAATTGAAAACCCCGATTTTTTGTAGGAGTTGTAAAAAGTCCCCTTTGATGCTGAATTAAATTTTAAAGGTAAGATAAACCCCAGGCCGGGGCATGGAAATATTTCCCTGGGGGAAAAAAAAAAAAAAAAAAAAAAAAAAAAAAAACATAAATAAAGTGGGTCGGAGGGGGTATGGCTGGCAGCAGTGGATATGAATTCGAGTATTGATAGCGAGTATTCAAGACGCGTCTAAGGAATAGTACTTAAGAAAATACAGAAAGACATTGCGAGTACTCAAGACGGGTTACCATGCCAGAATCATAACGCATCGTGATCTACATTACATAATTTTGTCACCGAAACGAATTGTAATGTACACCTAACACTACTGAACTTGTATCAATTTAATTCAAGCATTATTTCTCATGGAAATATCAATTTAAATCAAGATACTTCTCCAATTGTATAAAACACGGAATCGCAAATATTTGCCCGTTATCTTGTACTCAACAACGTACCATATGCGTGCGGGCGCGTGATTGATGAATAGTCCTGTCAATAAAGGGTTTGACCCAGACAAAATTGCAACAGAATTTATATTTAGTATACGTGCTCGATGCAGAATTGGAAACTGCATAACATATCCAAAATTCGCTAAAATCCGCGCTGAGGAAAAAAGCTAAAATTGGGTTTGAAATTAGGTCATGTGGTAAAAAAAGTGTGTATCTGAAAGGTATCATTTATGACATTGTAGAACCAATATTTACCACCGTTTTTGTGCTCAAAATGATGAATAGGTATTACTCTAGATCTCAAGGAATGATTCAGTAAAGCACGTAATTTCGAGCTTTTTTTTTTCCTGGAGGAAAAACTTGTTCTGAGACATCGATTTCGAAACTCTGACCTCGCATCTTCACCCATATTGTCAAAGTTACTATAGATAGCGGCTTGCAACTTACATCAGATTATAGCCCACACAATATACAATACGTGCATATCAAATAATATAGAACACATAGTTAATCGTACTGGAACAAAATCCAAATTACTTACCCTTCCCCCAAAATGCTGACTTCGCCTATTTTATTTTTATTTTTATTTTTTCATATTTCTAGAATTAAAGCAGATAGATGCATTAAAATGCACTAAATAGTACATAAGGTCATTTAATATCATATTATATCGTTATAGTTCGAATTTTGTCTCCAATAATTAAAACTAATTGCAATCTGTAACCCCGTATTGGGTTTCACCCCATTCATCCAGTTCATTTAGGATTTGACTCGGACAGATTTACAGCATAATAAATATTTTTGATGTTCCTTTTACAAACCAAACAGCTGAACATTATATCCAAAATCCGCTAGAATCCGCGACGCAAAAAGTACCTGAAATTGCTAATTAAGTTTTACCCTTCAAGTGAATTTGGCGATATTGTTAAAATTTTGGTGTTTGGCAAATTCAAAAGCATATTATTCTTGCATATAATGCTCGTACATAATCTATGTATCGGCCTATGAGGCATATCTATGTAGAATATGTATTTAAAATAAGATGTTTTATGAGATTATTTGCTGAATTATACGAGAAAAACTCGTTCTCAGAGATCCATTTCAACAGTTGGTCCTGACAGTTGCATTTTTATCTCACGATATATTAGATATAGAGGCTTGAAATTTTTAGTAAATGATAGTCCGTCTAATTACGCATATATCCATATAACACATACTAAAGATAGTTATAGAGATGAATAAATAATTGCAAAATGCCTTACAATACCCCGGCCCTAATAATCGACCTTAGCTGTTTTATGAATGTTTCTAATATTTCCGGATTTTGTGAACACTGCATGCGCCATGAAACTCGAACATATATCACATATTATTCAACTTAGTATGACAGTAGCTCTATTTGGACTCTATTTTACTGAAATAATTATATAAACTAATTAAATCCCTTAATTAATTGTATATACATTTACACGTTGAGATATAAACTGAATTTTCAATATTTCGGCAGACTGTTCCAAAAAAAGACACATCTATCTACATGTACACCACTCGAGAAAAAAAATTGTCCTATACTGCAGAATAGGTTGCAAAAACAGTGCGGGTACTAGGATTCATTTCAAATAATTTGTAATTTATTATCGAATGATGATGGCTTGATTACATTGTACTTGCCTGTAAAATGAGATCCGCCGATTTGATACCATGTACACCTGGGTTGCTCAGCAGATTTTAGTATATACACTACACGCCTGTTCAAGCACATAAAAGCAGTATCGCTGCTTGAGGCATATATATGAGGCATATATGTGAGGGTCCACGGCAAAACATGTCACTAATTGGGATAAAATACGACATTCTCCTGAGTATTTTGATGCAAAAATCATGCGGATATCTTGAAGAGTTGCGAAGTTACAGCGTTTTGAAGTCCGAAACTACAAAAACCGTCAATTTGAGAAATTCGCTATTGAAAGTCTTGATTAATATTATTAATATTCATTTAGGCATATTTCAGGCCACAGGCATCATCTCGTGATGAAATTTGTAATACGCTTATTTCACCAAAGCAAAGGCAATGTATGGCTGGAGGCATGACTTTCTTCACACTTCGGATGGGACACTGTCGACTCATTCGGGCCGTACCACATTTATAGAAGGGAACAAGTTCTCAGAATCGGACAATCGATTTTGGTTAAAGTGTCCCTGGAATTACAACAAATTAATATGCATTATGTATACACCATTAACATAAGTTTCAAAACATTTTTTTTTTTTTTAAATGGCTGTGTGGCGTTTTGGTCGCATCATCAAAATGTGTGTGTACTTACTGGATGTCCCTCCCTTGCACAACTCTCGTCGCAATTAAGCTCACAATTTCATTTATTTTCATCACAGCGTAGCCAATTAATAGACATAACAGTATAGTAAAATAAAATAAAATATTGAGAGAAAGTGTTAAAGAGTTGGCTAAGTAAGCCTTTGACGGTGAAGTAAGTACAAGTGCACTCATCTACTACCAAATTTCATGTCTCACAATGCACGTTTAAGGTTACGCCGAGAACTTATAGAACACCCGTTGCACACTAAGTAGGCCAATAACTGCATCAAATAAATTGATGAAATCACAGACCATAGTTTTCGTGTAAGGATTCGACATCGGAGGTGTGATGATATCAACAATAGTTGCCTTCATTTGTAGAACACAATGGTGCATGCTTGCCCTTTGCTACGTTTTATATTACGGCAAGCGTGAAGAGCCAACGAGAGACGGTTAATCAGACTGGTTATTTATTGTGAAAACACAAGAGTTTATAAATCCATATTATAAGCTGTTCACATGACTCAACACATGAGCGATCGAAAGACGAAATTAAAACTGTGGAATGAGTGGATCGTCACAATATTTTCTTCATGAACTGCTGCTTTGTGTTATACATAGTAATAATAATATTCAGGTTATGAGTCACTTCATGAATTTTAATGCTACACGTGATAGCAAAGAGTAATGTTTCCAGAAATGTGTAATCGATCTGGTTCTCAATCTTCTTAATTGACAGCCACGAGATTGACGTAATATGAGATTGACACTTTTCATACGCAATGCCCTCAAAGGTATAATAGTCGTGAGATCAGAGACAGCTTGTAATTCTGTGTCGATCACTTTCTGATAGGAAAGTCATGCTATACAAATGACTGACGTATTAGAGGCGCGACGACATCAAACAACGTTTGACGTATAACCATAGAGGGGGCACCTAATTCGCATCGATATATATCTGGGAAACTTGTCAATAGACATATAGTATGCGATCACTGTCTTGAGCTTCGCCCTTCTTGCAGTGACAGAAGGTTTTCTATCTGAGTTGGAATTTACCACCCCTGTAGAGGCTGATTTTGGCGTGAGTATTAAACAGAGCGCTTTATTTATAATATGTTATTGAATGGGTATAGTTTTACCACCATACTATTGCTGCCTTGAAGGCCCGTGATCGCCTTGTGGTTGCTGTTCAAAGGGTCATGCGCTCGAGTTGCCTTGGCAAATCTCCGGAGTCGGATTTCGTGACCTAAGATTGACCACAGAAGGACAAAGTGCATGGCATATTCCTGGTTCTGCATTGTGTACTATTGCAATCGCCTAATTTGTTGCTGCTTTCAAAGATGGGGGCTAATAGTTGTTCAAATTTTGGTTCGGGATTCTGGCTGGGAATCTGTATGGTGAGTTTTTCGACTTGAGCGGTTCCCTGCCACGGGTCTCACTCGAAAAGTCCTTTCATTGCAGTGAGAGAATTACCAAATTCAAAATTCAGTCCATGCACGTGGCGAAGTTTAATCGTGGCGGCTTATACACAAAGGTCAGCCTAATTAAGAACGACCATTTTGGCAGATCTATTATGAATTTGAATGGTAAAAAACAAAAAAACAAAAACGGATATTGCTTTGCACCCATACTTTTATTCTAACTTCAACTTTGGTGATCTTATCTGTTACTCCCAACTTCTTCTGACATATCCGCATGTCTGTCTATCTGATGCTTTTTATCTTCCATTTGTTGTACATTGTTTTACGCCCACCCATATCCAAACAATTGGTGTGTCTCTTTTAATTGGAGCACTTGTTGTGTCAATGGCGTCAGCTATCCATTGTGTTACTTTGGGTGTCAGCCTTGAGCTCATCTTGTGGAATTAAAATCTACAAGCTTTTGTTCCACATAGCAGCGCTGACAGCGCACATCATTTGAAATACTTAACAAAACAGTCTTAACAAAGATACCCCATTTATGTGGAGTATCTTTGGTCATAATTTTGACATAATATGGTCACTTCAAAACATTAAAAGGCCAACATGACGGAAGGTCACAATTTTCTAGCCTTGACTTGCTTCGGGAACTAAGCTTTTCAATTAAAAATAAAAATATAGATGCACAAATTTATTTTTGAAAATCCATTTTCCGGTTTACATGCATAAACCCATTATTTGTGGTATTTCCTTCATTTTTGAATTCTAATCATATAGTTTGTATTCTTCTCTCTTTCAGTGGATGGTAGACTGACTTTAAATGTTGATAAATAATGGAACTAATAGTTTGCGCACCCCCAAAATGATTAGTATTACCACTTGGCTGCAACATTATGGACTATCTTGATTAATACTCGCAGTATCATTCCAGGAGATGACAAATCCCAGATTATTACCAAGGCCAATGTATAAATCGAATTTGTCTTGTATTTGACAATTATTCTGTGGTTCAGTATAAATGTTTATAATAATGAGAAAATAATTACAAAGCCAGTTATAGCGCAGGCGTGTCATGGGGTTGCTGTGTCTGATTTCCAGTCCGCTTAATGGCAGACATTGCGTGACTGGAGACAAATATAATCACTTGTGAAGGTCATTGTTACACGCGGTCAGCCCGAGCCCACTGACACCCCATCCTTAGCCAAGCAACTACTATGAAAGGACGGAAGGAGGATGCTGAGTGGTGACTCTTTGAGACGCCCCCCGGGTCGAACTTTGTGGCTTTGGTCAAACAAGACGAAATATTCTCCTTGATCAATAGCAATCCGCTGCTATCAGAACTGATGTTCGATAATTAAAATTTAAAATAAAATAAATAATCGGGTTCTACTGACAATAACCGTTTTATTTGATTTCTCTTTCAGTTGTTACTGATTGAACTTTGACCTGAGAGAATGGGACGGCAATTCCTGCACCATTGGTTCATCTTCACGGTCACCTTGGTCGTCTTGTCTTCAGGTAAACACAATCATCACCCAATGCTTTCCCGTTTTCCTCCTGGCATGCACATGACCTTTTCTGCTCCTCCCCCTCCTCTTCCCCCGCGTGTGAACCCATCTAATTGGCACTCGGTAGCCTTAAGTACCATGCAATAAAGAACAAAGGCTATTTCGGAATTGTCTATGAAATATTTGGAATTGGAGAATACGGCATTACTGCGTTACTAACAACCATGATTAATATTGGGTTCCTTCTGTTTTTTTCTTTTGCGTATGTTTACTCAATCTATCTAAATATATGAATGTACCCCTATTCACATTTGCACGAGGCTGGTTTGAACCCCTTTAATAATAAGATCATCAATGATCTTATAATATGTGTAGCAACGTTGATAGATCCAGCACGATGCATTTTATCATTGGCTTTAAATATACTTGTTTTTCTATGAAGGGGGGGTGGGGGTGGGAGGCAAGGGCAAACGTAGAAGCAGGCACACCACTGGGTGACCCCCAATGATTTTTGATTTCATGTTACCCGTTCAAAATACTTATACGTTCATTCAATCTTAAAATAATTATCTTGTTTATTGTATTCCCCATGGTCACAACACAGTGTAAAGGATCGATGATCTTATTACTGTCAACCTGAACCAACTTTATTATAGAAATAATGCAATTTTAAGCACAGTGGCGTTTATTTAGCATCATAATTATATATTTTTACTGTATTGTAATATTTTCCGTATATTTCTATTTCAGCGTTCATGGTACGCTTGGACGACATAGATTGGATTCCAGTGCATAAGAGATCACATCGACATCGTTCATCGCTCTTTCTTTGTCTTTTCTGCTCTCGTAACAGTAACTTATGCGACCCATACCGAGCATGTTACCCAGAGCGCAAGAACTATGCTGCCCTGCAATGAAACTGCCAATGAGACCCCAGTTTCTGCCTTTGTTTA
>KB309680.1:16104-31380 GCA_000328365.1 Capitella teleta
TAATCCCAAGGGCTCTTTATCGTGCCATAGACAGTAGTACACAGCGCCCGGCCTTGTTACGCAGTTGGGCAGCACTGCTGAGTCACCTAAGAATTACAATTGTAATTCACAATCATAACGCCCGTGGCCTGATCGGCATGCGAAGAATCAGACTCGGACTAGCGGAGTTGAACCCTATAAGTGTAATGCCCAGAATCAAATGATATCCTATGGAGTTAAATTTACCTTGCCCAAAGTAACAAATAAAGTTTAACAACATAAAAACAGGATTTAATATAAATTGAAATATAAATGCATTTCTATTTCATTGCAATAAATAGGAGCACCGTGTATTAATGTAATACAGTTCAACCTAATCCACCTCAACAGATATCGTGACAACTTTTGTCCTGCGCTTTTCCAAAATAAGACCAACACTGGTTAGCGTGGCAGCCAAGAGAGACATCGACCCGGTGAAGACGAGAGACCAAAGGTATTGACCAGTCAAATCACGGATGAGCCCTGCGTTTGAAAAAAAGTGCATCAAGCACAAGTACATCAAACGTACCTTCATTGACTAACCTGTGATAACTGATGCTATAGGTAGAAAGATTCCCTGCGCAAGCATAAGGACTCCTACAGCAGCAGACACACGTTCAATGCCGATAATATCCGTTGCTATGGAGATACGCTGTGCTGCCACCACGGCCATTGCAAGCCCATATCCGAGAGAAACGACCACAAGGAAGGGAACGTTTGCAGTTGTCACGTAGAGCACATTGACCAGAGCAAGCAGCACATAACTGCAAGCATAAACAATGCGCTTGCTTAAAAACGACAGGTTCATAAAGAGAAATCCAGATAATGGTCGGCCCAATGTGTCTGTGATTCCGACTGCTGAGATCAGAAAGACGGAAAGTGTTTCTTGAAGTCCTTGGTCGCGTAGATGTTCAACGATCAGCATGAGAGGCAACTGGAAACCGAGGTTTCCTAACACTGTAGCGGCCACAAAGAACACAAACGGGAGATCCAGCATGACGCTGTCCCTCAATGATTTGTTTATTGATATTCCACAGCATGATTTATTATCGGGTATATCCGAAGTCAGAGGCATCTTGACGTCATCAATCTGGATGTCTGGATCTTCGGGTGAAGGTATCTTTGTAGCATTAGACTGGGGAAGTGGGATGTACAGAACACCTGCGATGCAGGGGTGAAGACCTACAGCACCGACTATCCACCAGCCTCCTTTAAACCCATACTCGTTGAAGATGAACTCCACTAGAGGAGCTAGAGCAATGATGCCCAGGCCGGATCCAGCGGTTGAGATGCCCAGCGCTAAGCTTCGTTTTGTGTCAAAATACTGGCTCACTATGATGAGGGAAGGCGAGTAAACTAGACCACCTCCAAGGCCTGATATTAGGCTGTGGGTAATGAAGACATATTCGATGGTGGGCATGAATGATGTCAGCATGTATCCAATGCCATGCAGCAGGCCTCCAACCACTACCACAGATCGAGCTCCAAATCGGTCACAGAGCCGACTTCCAAGGTACGCTGTCAATGAAAAAAAATCATGCAATCAGTAATATGCGGATGTTTTAATTACATTGTAACAGTTGTGCAATCTAAACTTTGACATTTGTCATGTCCACAATGTTGATGTTCCTGATTGTTGAGAGGTTTGCGTATCTAATGAGGTCGGTTTTCGGATCCTCTCTTACCTCAAAAACCGACCTCATCACACACGCGTGAACCAGCGCCTCTCAACAACCAGACACACCAACATCTGTGCACTTCAAGGTTGTGTTCTCTCGCCACAACGCCTCGTGAGATCAGGGTAATCGAATGCGCGGATGACACCGCTCTTCTTGCCCTACTGAGCCCTGCAATTTGGACACGGAGGCAGACACATATTCCATTGACCAATGCGACAACGACGGTCTTAAATTGAATAGTACGAGAACAAGGTAGATGTTCATCAATTTGCGCACTCATAACACAACCATTACATCCACCATTATTAAATCACTATCAAGGGTCAACCAATCAAGCAAGTGACAGCGTATGCCCACAAGTAGCTCGGCCTCACTATCAGATATGGACATCTCACACCAATACCCAGTGCAAGAATGTCTCGGGCCGGCTGTACCATCTACGGAAACTCATGCCATTCCATATGTGGACCATCACCTGCAAGAGCTGTTTTTTCGCAGCAACAATCGACAGTCTTCTTCTCTCTGTCATCATGGATGACGGATGCAGTACCCACAACCGAAACAGTATCAGCCATGTTTAACACATCGCCAGCATAATCATGAACTCCACTGCGCAGATCAAAGGAGTATTGCATCACAATACGGACCAAGAAGATCATTCGTGTACTTGCATTACAGAACCCGCTGCATTGCACCTTCCAGTGATTGCCATTTGACAGACGATACATTAAAACCGAAAATGACAGGATTTCGTTTGTGCCTTCCGCAATCAGACTAATTAATTCACAAGATATTTAATGTTATTACCCTCCAGGACTTAATTGTCATATTCCTCCATTTTGCTCACAATTATTTGATTGGAAAAAATAGTAATAATAATAATAATAATAATAGTAATAATAATAATAATAATAATAATAATAATAATAATAATAATAATAATAATAATAATAATAATAATAATAATAATAATAATAATAATAATAATAATAATAATAATAATAATAATAATAATAATAATAATAATAATAATAATAATAATCCTTCGTTCTAATAAATTCATATTACCTTATTTGATAACAAGCGCTCAAAGCATTATTAACAGGAATAACCGGAGTTTTATCAACAAAGTTTGAGTAATTTCAAGTAACACATTTATCTATTGGTTTAAAATATTTTGGAGATTTTGTTAAAACATCTATATGTAGTCTACATCATTCAAGACATAATTTTATTCTCGTATCGTGCGGACGATAATAATTAATTTTGCATTATTTTCATGTCTTGTGGAATGTTCAGGAGCATCGAACACATGTGCGTAAAACCCAATAATGAGATCAATGAACCACACCTGTGGTTGTACTCATTAATTAAAAAGCTGTAAATGAGTAGGATTCATACTTTCTATTTATATTTATTATATTTTGTAATTATAATTACATAATACGACGATAAGGCATTGTAATATATGTAGGTCAATCGCATTCACAAACTAGCATTATGTGATCAATATATGTTGCATATACAGCATATCGTGGGATATGCGGGTGCAGCAAGTTGAAGCAACGAGCAGAATTATATAAACCCTTCCGTTATGAATAACGCAAGATTTGAGTAATTGATATCCATGCGAAATGAACACGCACCTGTAACATGCTGGACAGCAATCGCCATGCCTCCGACCCAAGCAGTCATCGCGGCGTTGGAATGGAAGTGCTCTCGGAACCGCGTGTACATAACGCCCTGGGAGCGCATCAGGCCGCCCTGGATGAAGTGCATGAAGAAACATCCAAACACGCACACCCAACCCCACCCCCCGTCGGGAGGACCGTCCGTCGGTCGAAGTCTTTCTTGCTTCCGTCCAGCCATGAGGATCAGATGACCACGTGACCACCTTTCTCTCTAGCAATAAAGTGGAATAGATAAAGGCACAAGTGAGTGAGTGCATTACCACCGGTTATATACGGACAACATAGGGGATGCAATCGTCACATTCGATTCAATCAATAAACTGGCCGCGAATGTTTTTATTTTGGATTTTATTATGAATATATGCATTAAAATTTGAATATATCGAGTGTGAGCACGGCTTAGATTTACAGGCCTTCTCGTTGTATGTATATTTATATAATAATGCTCGACAGACATACTTTATTACATCAAATTCGAGAATAAAAATTTCCTGACCTCATTTTGATTGCATAAAAGAGACACGAACACTCGAGTACTCGGTGATTTTAATTCTTCCGCCAAATCGGTTTGATTGACATATTTGCTGCAAGGCAGCGCAAATAGAAACAATTTAAGGAAACAATTAAACAAAAAATTACAATAACGAATTGAATATACGGCAGTAATAATAGCCCATGATACTAAATTTTTACCTCTGTACTCGAATTTCAATGCTACAACTTTCAAATGCTGGTATCTCGGTCGTTATGCAAACGGTTGTCTTGAAAATTGTGTATTATTTATCTAGTATATGCACCGTACGAAATCCAAATTTGTAATGAGATTGCTCTAAGATCAATGTAATTGAAACATTTAATTGTCTCACCGATAATTAATATGAATTTTGTATTTTTGCTTCTCACAAGTTGGTAGAACATATGATTCTGCGAGTCCCAAAGAAATTAATAGGTCAAAGGCCAAAGGTCAAGGTCACACGCGCTTTATGAAAGTTTAAAGTTGGATCTCTTCTAGCTCAACAAGTATAGAAGAACATTTTTAGCATTATGGGCTAATATCGCTGCCATACATTTCATTAAATATTGTACATTAATAATTTCTTTCAAAATTTTCCTTGATCACATTTCTGATTGATTTCTTCAAACAAGAAATTGGCATACGACTGAAAACCTGACTGTAACTTATCGATGGTTCTGTATGTTCTAAAGTAAAAATTGCAGCTTTGTACATACAATTGCTATGATGAAATTAAGGGTCAAGTTCTATGCAAATGAACGAGACAATCTCCGAACAATAACGCTAGTGAAAATAGCTGCTACGAATCTAAGCCAAATTTCAGTCATCGAAGATATCTGATCATAAAACTTGAAACTGAACATTGGTCCAAGTACATTAGAAAATCATTGTTTGTGCTCATAAATATAGTTTATTTGTCTGCATATATTACTACTGAGGTATATCGCTAATGATTAATTAGGTACACCATAAACTGCTCCTGTTATCAGGCAGTGACTAAGCATCATCACATAAACAATGACTTGTTCCAATTATAATCCAAAATGAACATCTCCAAAAAATTATCTGGTCAGTACTACGCACTATGAACGTACACTTTTTTCTTCAATGCTATCACATTGACCTGCACTCGTATTTTAAAATTTATAATGGAACACTAAAAGCGCCGTACCTTCAATCAGAATGAGAGTGGTGGAGCTGGCAATCACGTAAGCGCAACCATAAATGGTATAGTGCCCAGTAGGGCCTTTAATCAGCTTATTAAATTGCTTTGATTCTATTTTTTTTTTTTTTTTTTTTTTTTTTTTGAAGCTGGACCTTGAGAACAGTAACAATGCACTCGCAATCGGCCAGATTCCACTAAAGTTTATAATTTAATAAGCAAGTTCATTAGGCGTTGTTGAACTTGCAATTTATTGCAAATAATTCTTAGATGGAAAAAAATACCGGGAAGCATTTATTCTGCACTCATTCATGCAAAGACATCAAATAAAAAGTCAATTATGAAATAGGGAGGGAATTTAAACGCAGAGTGGTGTATGTTCACGAAAACAATATTTGTGAGCTGAATATGATTAGCCCCTGAACAAGCATTAAGGTATGTCATATTTTGCATGACGATTCAATACAAGCTCTCACTTGTTTCGATTTTATAAGATAAACATTAGTGCTACTGTCACAGCAATAACACTCTCAAACAAAACGAGAGCGTTTCATTATTTATTCGTTCAATGAAGCTTATCCATGGTCCGGGGCTCTGTTTGCCACAAAAATGGAAACCTCACGGAATGATGAGTGCACTCTATTGATTGAGATGAATCGGCATAAATGTTTATGAAGTTGGAATAAAAATGATAGGAAGAGCAGCATGAAATGTTAGACTATTTCTCTTATCTTGGTGTGATTTTTACACAGCAATCTGTTTTGTATTACTTTCTCAGAAATGCACAGGGCCATTGAAGAACACTGAAATTATTAGCATGGAGTAAATAAGACTACTTTTGGCCCTACCTGTGTGTTTAATGAATTGTGAAACGGTCTGTTGTAATGTAGTTAATTCATGATCAATTAAAATTTAAAGAGGACCTCTGTTAATTTCGGAACCTTTTTAGATCGATTCTATGGGCTTTTGTGAGTGAAGAGAGACAATTTTTGAAGTATTTGGTCAACTATGAATGATCTTCAAGAAACATTCTAAAAACGAATTTCTTGCTCAAGCAGAATAGCATGAAACGAGATGAGTGCGAGATCTCTTTTATGAGATCTGCTTAAAGATCTGCTCACTCGACGGCTCCCATTGTTAACAACAGGAGAATTACTTTTATGCCGTCACGACGGTATGAAATCGAACGCGAGAAGAAAGCGAGATTTTAAACCTCTCAAAATCGATGTATATAGGAATTAGCCCACAGCAAGCGTATTGTCTAAATATTTGTCAGTCAAAAGGCGTTTTTGTCTTTGGGATGCATCCTTTTTCATCCGTTACAAGTTAAAAACAATCAGAGGTTCTCTTTAAAATGCGCGATTTTCGGACCGAAGCAGAAAAATCAGAAACGAGAAGAAAGTGAGACCAGAGATACTACTTTAAAGCATGGATTGATCACTTACAGAAAAATCCACTCGAAGTTTGCTAAATTCATAACGCCCCGATTAAAGAGAAAATTTACTTCGGGTCGACATAATTTACATTCAATAACATAAGCAATGAACCGCTGATCGTAAATGTGGAACAAAAAACCTTTCATTCTTCTGAACTTCTGATGCGTCCCTATTATCGTGACATGAAAAGTTTAGCAGACCATCAGATTCAAACGATGTGAGTGTGGCACTAATTATAAACGTCCATATTTGGTGCTTTAATCATAACTTTCAGAACACTGTCCAAATGAAATATTCAACATCGACATGCAGATAATGAGATACAAGTCTCCGATTCTCACCCCTCAATAAAGTGTTTTGTGCAGATATTTAACTTCTTTCTTGACTCCATGATCAGTGCCAGTAAGTTTGCTAATCAACAAACTTTCATAAGTTTTCTGACTTCCATTTTTATTAATTATCTTGATCTCAGACCTGGCTGGGGATTTCAAGGATCAGCAGGCCCTTCATGAATATGACCACTTATAAACTTCAACTTGACCACTATAGAAAAGGGATGAATTGTTAATTGGGACTCTGCCTGCCTAGCACTGCTATCTAAACATCATCACTCATATGTATGATGATTGAGGAGATTGAATTAAGCCATCTATGCAGAGGTAAGGATCATCTTGTTAATCCTTCACCTTATGAAGTCAGATAATCCTGAGGAAAAAGTTTGTTCGTTTTATTTGTCATGATATTACAGAACAAAATTAACATTAATTCAATAATCTGTTTACATTATTGACCCAATGCATGAAATGCATTAACAAAATTGTGGCTGATTGGTTATTTAATGAATTTATGATCAAATGATATTTATTCATATTTTATCAACTAAATAAATAGAGTATGAGGTCATCACACTCTTTCCTATACAACACAAAATTTATAACACCTCAATGCTGTCATAATCATCATACTATTATTCGTGCAAGAGGCAAAAAAAAGTGTCATATTTATTGGAATTCATATAGTGATAATTAAGATGTAGAATGCTTGCCTTATAGGAGTATTTGCTCGTGGAATGAAAGGAAATAAATATGCCTTGTGAGTACTGGTAAGTATGACATCAAGCGATATACTTTGATGAGCTTCCTTATAATATATCCTTATAATATTCCTTATATTCTTTTCCAGATCATGGGATGCTTAGCAATTTTCCTAGGATTGATCGACTGCTCCATTACGATGCAGCATACCTAATCTCATTAATTAATTGCTTCGTGTAATAATTATTTAATTTAATCCAAAATGAAATGTGATACCTTTTTCAATTGCAGTTACCAGTACAACAAATCCAGAAAAATCCTGCGCTGCAAGTTAGAGTTTGTGGGAACATTGGGTGCCAAAAGAAGAACAATTACTGAGTCTCAATGCCATCCAACCAAATGAAGAGGAGGAGGTAATTTGTGTACTTACCTTCTTTTTTTTATTATTTTTTTTTCTTTTTATGGAGGGACACTAGCTATAGATTTTATTATTTTAAAGACTGTTTTTATCTCAGAACTCTCTTCTTTTTCATGAGTATTATGTATATTTTCAACTGTTCTATTATATTGCAATATTCATGGTGAAATGAAATTTTATGAGTGAGCTGCAACATATGACACAGGAGTTCCTTGGTTTCACTTTGTTCACAATTAATCCATGCGCTCTTGTGATTTCATAAAACATTGTTGGCCTATTCTTGAATGACTGGGATTTGTGACATTTTGTATTGAAAATTTTAAAAGCCATTCACATTGAATCATTTAAATGGCAATTACTTGCTTTGCTTTGCTCTACCAATACGAATAGTGTCAGAAATTATAATTAAAATTTTATTGAAAGGATTAATGATAAAACCAGCTGCAGCAAAAAAAAAAATAAATAAATAATGATAATTATAGGCTGCAAATGAGAGTTGTTTTAACTTAATGTAGTAAAACCTAAAACCTAATCTCCATTGCATGCATCAATTAATTAGGTTGCTGTTCTCTTTAAATCGCTATTTGTTGATTCAAAAGTTTCCATTCCTGCAGATGTGAGCTGACTCTTAACGATCTCATCGTACTTTGGCTCCAAATATTCGCTCAAAAAATCATCAATTACTTCAGCTAAAAGTTTTAGATTCATTTTTGATAATTCCCACTGTGCTGCTAAAAATCTGTCATTGTGTTGTCGCTGTCGATCTTTACCTGTTCTTCAAGCCGCGATTCTTGATAACCGGAAGAATTTTGTCGCTATGAATCCCGTCACTATCATAACGAACTTCAGCAACATTATACAAGTGTGCGCGATCAATCCATGCTATAAAGTATCTCTGGTGAGACATAGCCTTCATTGGAATTCCTTAAAGAATTTCTCACTCGCGATTTGTTCAGAATTGGCGACTTGCGCTGATGACGTCATGAACATGAAATCGAACTGTAGAATTATTATATATTTTTTAATCTCTCTATTTATGCATAATTATATATACCTGAGGATTTGCCCAAAAGTCGGGTGTGAATGTTTCCTGCAGTGGCCGGTCACATGCGCTGGCGTCATTTGCCTTGGTTATAACAGGACGTGTCTCCATAATTTATAAGATACCAATGTATATGGCATGCATAATTAGTACATCTTGGAGGGT
The DNA here is from genome assembly GCA_000328365.1 of Capitella teleta. Taxonomy (NCBI): domain Eukaryota; kingdom Metazoa; phylum Annelida; class Polychaeta; family Capitellidae; genus Capitella; species Capitella teleta. The sequence continues at coordinate 25,264 of KB309680.1, forward strand.
ATGCATATGCAAATCAATTTACAGCGCCTGATTCGATGTCGGAATGCGATTGTATATCTGACCCTCGACAATGAACAGAAGTTAAATGCAGACAGACCTACCTTTCACCGAGAATTCATTGAAATCCCAACCGAAGCCGAATGGAATCCGTTCACTTTATTGCTCATGTACGCCTCAACACACGGAGCTTATCTAGTAATTCTTAGGTCTACATACAGAGGCAGTATCACATGCGAATCGTCGTGACCGACTTACGACAATAGAATTGAATTCCACCTTTCACCTGGAAGTACTTTTACTCTGTATATAGAAGGCTCTATTGGGCAACATCGTTATCCTATAGCATTCATTTAAGGTCATGATCATCCATATGAAACACCCAATGGTATCTAATCAGTAACTTGTTTTTCATCTTTCGTAAAGGCCGTCCTTCGAACTCACTAATTATAGGGCCATAATACGGAGGCCTACTTAAACGATGGCACTCTTAGAATGCGTACTGTGCTACGTACATGCATTGTGATCGACAGACTCACATATTTAACCGTTATCGTTTTTCAACTCATATGCACCTGACCTTGAGCTCATCAGTGGCTCTTCGACCTTCGTAAATACGCCAAACTTCAGCCAGCCTCGATGCTATTGGCTCAGTCAGCCAGCATAATAAGACATTTGACTGAGCATAATGCTATACGGTGTGGGTTTGATATCCACCATTTGCAACAGAAATTCAAAACAAGCATAATTCATGAATACATACGTGTTTCAAACGTTGTGAGCAGTGTTGCTTAATAATAATAATAATAATAATAATAATAATAATAATAATAATAATAATAATAATAATAATAATAATAATAATAATAATAATAATAATAATAATAATAATAATAATAATATTTTGTTTTAAATTCGGTTCGGTTCCGTTTTGTTTTGTGTTCTATGATTGTGAAAATGGAAAATAATGTATTTTACAAAGAGGCACATAATTATGATGAAGCTACAATTGCTGAATCGTCAGCCCCAAAGGACCGCTGTTATAATCATAAGAGATGGCCTGATGTTTTTATACTTTGAACTTATCTCTGAAGGCCTACTCTATGCATTCAGGCATTTTCCTGTTAAACTATTCTACCTTTATAGTTGTTGTAAAAATGAAAAAGTCAGCATTTCCATGTTTCCTTTCTTCAACAAATAAGGAAAAGAATATAAAATGGAAATGAAGTAAAAAAAAAAGCTGTATTAAAAGTGAAAATAATCGTAATAATAAATAAGTTGAAACTTACATTAGGCTTCCTCTGAAACAAGAATTTTAACGGGAAGTCTTCTGAGCACTTTTAGGTTTCGTCCATGGAGCAAATGAGACCACAGAACATAGAATGAGACCTTACCGTATCCGAGCATCTCTTACTCGGATGCGGACGGATCCAGTTTACACCAGCGCATCGTTCTCGAACTATTTTTGCTTGTTTTAGACGGTTGTTTTGATTGTAGCACTGATCATATGTTCACGCTCATATATTCTCATCTCATCTGAGCTAACAACTTAATTATGTTGGAGTTTCAATTATTCTCAAACTGACGTCACATTCTGCCGAGTGCTTTGCGCATGCGCGTGGCTGTTGGCTAAGTTTGAACATCGTCGTCAGCTGTCTAATTAAGTAATTTTGTTTATAATCTGCATTTTTTCTTCTTGGTTATTAAAACAGCCTGGTGAAGAGCATGCATGAATTGAGCAGGGGAAAAAAACAAACTAAATTAAAACTCAAAATGTTCTTTAGATTCAGAGAGAATCTCGATAGTCCGGACCGGGCTATACCCCTGGTAGTTTAATATAAAGTTTAAAAAAAAAAAAAAAAAAAAAAAAACCTGGAAAACCCACAATGTCATACATGTACTCTCGGTTGGCATAGAAAAAGTCACATCTTGGTGTTAGGCTAATTAGTGGTGACCAGAAGGCGACTGTTAGCCAAGACTGTGGTGGAAGAGTCTTCCTTGCTGATGGTATATGTATTAGTGTTTACTTCGCTGAACTCGTACTCTTCTCCAGTCATTATTACCAAGAAAAAAAAAATTCCATGAATCCAATTTGTGAACGCACTTTTTCCAATAATGGAATCAGTTGTATTGAAAGTTTTGAGACAGGTTTCCTCCAATTGATGGTTGTCCCATTTTAAATGAAGTTATCTTGCGGTGAGTATGAGAACTTTGCACCGAACCCAGGATTCCTGACCCTCTAACAAAAACAGCAAAGGGTATTCGTTTCTAAGGGAAGGAGGCTGTGTTTTTCCTCAAAGATCTAGGCAGAGGCTCTGCAGAGCCACAGCTCCCGACTGTGCTACTTAATCAATTTTTGGCAGCTGACATGCAGGTTTGCATTCGATATCATAACGCCAATTTGGATCATGGCTTCAGACAAGAATTCACAACGCACGAAAAGGTCATAATGCAAATATAATTAAGCGAAGTTTGTTGACACGTTTCTACCAAAAACGTAAGTGCGTTATGATTTTCCAATCCTCCATATTTTAGTGGTTCACCATGTCCTGTCCAGCATGGATCATGTACCGTAGTGAATCATTATGTATGTAAGGGCTGCCTCCAAATATAATTATGAGGATGAATTATTGAATTTTATTCACATTGAGTAAGGATGAGATACAACCGAGAGACCACATTTCTATATAACCACATGTTATATAGGAAGGATAAATGAGACGCTATTTTCTATTTTCACTGATTGTTTCCTATTTCTGAGGTAGTTTTTAAGAGGTCAAGGGCATTGCCACGAATGCCATAATGTACCAATCTTTTCAATAGGATATTAAAATCTACTGTGTTAAAGGCCTTTTTGAGATCCAGAAATAGGCCTATTACATGCTGTCGGGAATCTAAAGAAGATATTATATTATCTGTTCTGACAGCTAAGGCCATTTCACTATTGATTTTTTTTTTTTTTTTTTTTTTCTTTTGAAATCCATATTGCTGTTGTAAGAATGCATAGATTCTATCATGTAGTAATATTTCCATTAATTTTGAAAATGCTGGTAAAACAGAGATCGGCCGATAGTTTTGTACCTCCATGTTATTACCAGCTTTGATGATTGGGGTAATATTAGCAAATTTTAGCTCATCTGATACTGTATTATGTTCAAAGATTAGGTTTACTTTGTGAGTTAATGGCCGAGAAATATCATTAGCGATTGGTTTAATTATGTTTGGTTTTAACTTTTCATGTCCTGCTGAGGCAGTTGTTTTTAATTTATTAATGGCTAATCTAAATTTATTTATTGCTACTAGTGTGAGAAAGAGATAATTTGGATAAGAACCACTTAGGTAGTCTTCAGGGTTTGAGTCAACGTTGGATATTATTGAGGCAAATTTGAGTCCTACATTTAATAATGTTGTTGGACTACCACAATATTATTTCCAATAATCTAATTGTGATTTGAATAACATGATTTTTCATTTTATCATTTTCATTTTATTTGTTAAAAGTGGAAGAAAATATAAAATATAAAGATATCATCTTATTGTTATAATGTATTTAAACTTTATTTCGACATGCACACTCAGACTGCAAAGAGACGCAAAATCACATTTCTGATCAGCTCGGAAGCCTTTTCGAGACTAAATGTTACTATAAATAGCCAATAATGAGCTACCCCCTGTGTCATTATATATATGACAGGGAACCAGTAAATGTGGACAACGGGGTTTAATGGAAATAAGGAACCAAACGTATGGGGAAAAATATGATGATGAATTTTGTATAAAAATAAAGCACACTGGTAGATATTCAAATCATATATTTTTAAGATACATGTAAATGATGATGACGATGCCGATAACGATGACGACGACATTTTTCAATCGATGTAATGAAGGATCCCCCTTAAAGGCCGAAGCTGGTTCATTTGCCTATTAGGTCAGGGTCAACGAGGTCAATTAGTGAGTGCGAATTTGATAATTTACTCAATTGAGCGTTCAAATGGTTTTATTTATGAACTGAGGATATGGTTTGTGTATTTTATTATTTAATTAGGTGGTAAAATATATTGGGATTAGTTTGTGTAAGATTGAGGCTTGTATTAGCCTACTTATTTTCCAAATCACACATTTTTGCACGTGCACGTCAGAAAGTGGGCGCGGAATTCATGATCATTTCATGTAACTTCTAGTAAAATATACAGATATATCTACACCTGTATATGAGAATATTGAGACGGCATTTCCATGAGGGTGTGTGAGGGGTGAGGGTGTGTTTAGACTGTGGGGGAGAAGATGGAGAATGACGTATATAAGTAATATCTACCACATTACTGAGAATGTATGTATGTAATAAAGAATAATTACATACATGATGCATTCAGTCATCAACGAATAAATACTCATTTCGAGAAAAACTTGCGTTATGCATAATACATCTCAGCAACAAATCACAGCGATCCTTTGATGTCGCCGACGGATTCTGGGATGCGATGGTGATTGGAAAGTTTTATAAACAACTTTAAGGAGACTAATCCAGGCACGTGCACAATTAGGCAATCATAGCCTAGATCAGACTGTACACACCCCATTCAACGCTCAAACAATCTTCCCCACTCAATGATGCTATTCATTTGGCTTGGTTTACCTTCAGTCCACCATGGTGACGTCTCTCAGGGCTACTCCCATCTCACTGCACTCTCTTTTTATCACCTTTCTGTCATAATGCTCCACATGCATCTTTCATCTGTGATCTCGGTTCTTTGCTCACTAGGCTCCACTAAATTCCATTTGAACAAAGTAGTCTGAAACTCCCGACTTTCTGGCAAACCTTTTAAAGCGGGGCACGTGCATAAAAGAAAAGATTTGCGAGATTCGTTCCATCGATTTCGTTGGCTTCGTTGGGGAGGGTCACATAATTATGCCTGATAGGCCGATGGCGTATCTTACCATAATTATAATATTTTTTTTTTTTTTTTTTTTTTTGTTATTCTTATAATATAAAAATTACCATTATACCGCCACGAGAGCCATCCGTAATGGAGATTTGCAACCATGCGTAAAGTGTTATGAATTAGGATTACCATGTTTAGTTTGAGTAGCCTCTCATGAACTGTGTTTGGCCTTTTATATCGGGTCAATTTATTGCAAATATTCCAGAAATGCTGCGTTAGTGGTGCCTCCTCGAAGCGCCCATTCTTCGTTCAGCGCAGAGCAGCTTGCATGGTATATATGGCCAAATCAGCGGCTTCAGATCAACACCGTTATATAATTATACACAAGTACATGTCACATGTAATCGAGTAAATATGCAAAGAATCTTTATTTTTGGAAGTTTAGTACTCGAGAATGAAATCAATCTAATCACTCATATTCAATTACTTCAGAGGATCACATCTATAGCATAGGATTCCACAATGCGATCACACCTGCATGCCCACAAGACAAAACCGACGACCAATCCACGAGAGCATTCAGGTGCTAAGATATGGATGGGTTTATCAGCCCATCAGAACCTTTCATGCAAAACATTATTGTTTAACAACCAGCAGCATTTTTGACGAATGTGATCCATAATATAAAATGTTATTATAGCTGTAATATAGGAACGTGAAACTATTAAACAATTATTTCGTACTGTGCAAAACCGGAGTGGCCCAAAACGAGTTTGCAAATACTTTCCATGCTCAATAATATTGAATATATTTAATATTAATATATATATATAATATTAATATTATATATATAATAATATTTAATAATATAATTATTGATTGCTATTTTTTATGTTGTGTTATTTATCACTAATGGTTTATAGTTGACGAATAATTCTTCAACACACAAAGTGAGCCAAAAGTGGTCTATCTATTCCATGTTAAAATCAAACTTTTCTATTTGCTAAAATTAGCCAATTATTACGCGGAAAAAAAAAAAAAAAAAAAATATATATATATTCTACGTTGCTTCCTAGCACCGTGAATTTCATCGTTGTACCAGGGATTCAGCCCGTCTCCCAACTCTCCCTTTTGTTGGTAATTGCCACTGACTTTTTTTCATATGTCCGAGCAAAGGCGGTCGGATTCACTCTCTTCAGTGGTCTGCAACTGACCCCCTTCTTTTTCGCTTGGA
>KB309680.1:31430-57412 GCA_000328365.1 Capitella teleta
TCCCGAGAATACATATATCGCTCCATTGACTGGAGCAGAGATCAGCAATTAATTCCTCCATTTCTTCTGAAAACGTAGCATTGGTGCAATCCTTCGTCTGCGAGGGGGGTGGGCGGTACAGCAGGATCATTTTCAGAGGACGCTTGGTCTTGATTTGGATTCCTACAGTTTAGAATGTTCTGTAAGTGTCAATGTTCAGCTTCTCGATGGTGGTACTTTGTGAGATCACAAAATCAACCCCTCCATTTCTTCCTTTGGCAATTGGTCGAGGTACACCGACGAAATGGTATCCTGGCGGACACAGATCACCAATCAACATTGAATCGCCATCCTTCAGCCATGTTTCAGTGAGTGCCATGATTGAAATGGTTCGTTTTATGATAATATCATGGATCGCTTCCAGCTTATTTGAAACTGATCTTGCATTTAAAAGTGCCATAGTGACGTATTTACCCCCCCCCCCCCCTACACCTGTTGAGAATTGTACTTTGTGTGAGTCTGTGGCACAGTTTTCATGACCTGCTTCCTATTGACGATTGCAATCCTTTACCTCGTTACCAAGGTATTCACAGACATAGCAGGTTATGGGTTGTCCATATTTTGTAGTTTTTTTGAGAATGGTTCTCCTCACCACAATGCCAGCAGTGGCCTCTTGTGTTTTTTTCTGAATTCCGTGTAGGAGAAGGTGTTTTGGGGGTCTTATTGAATTGCCTTTTTTGTTTGCCAGTTGACCTCTTTGGTCGTGCTGCCGGTGTGCTTCGTAGCTTCTGGAATTTTCTAAACTCGCTCTGTTTTCTTTGTAGTTTTCTTCTTTGATTTGTTCCTCGTTGGATGGTCCTTTGCACTCCCTTTCAACGTGAGATTCATATTTGTCAATAGTTTTTTGTTCCACACTTGCTCAGGTGGAGGCCATCAACATACAGGTAACAATCATTCACAGATCGATCAAAAAGTTTAAATGACATGTCGTTGTTGCGAGCTCAACGTTGTTCTGCTTAGCAACGGAGTCTTTGCGAAGAGAAATGATCAGCGAAAGCAGTAGATAGTTGCGTTATTGTTTTCAATGAGATGGAAAACGCAAGCAGTAAGCGCCCCTTGATAGAAAGAGCAGTAGATTTGGGCTGACATCAACAAATGAATGAAATCAACAGCCAATACATCAACAACAGACTGGCAATGCGGATGGACAAATAAGATCAAGAAGAAGCTTGACTAATTCTAATAAATATGTGATCCTAACATTTACTAAATTCAATGCTAATCAAATAGCCGATACAGTAAATTCCATGATGTATACAAACGCCCAGAATGCTATATTAGCCAATGAAAACTTGCCTCACGATCTTTCCATAACACAACAACAAAGATGGAACAAGCTCTTAGTAGAAGGAGACTCTCGCGCACTATGCAAAGCCAATCATTGGAATGGTAACCTGGCAGAGGATAAAGCTCAAGAGAAACCAAGTCATGAATCTTTTAAAAACCACTTTGAGCCTCTGATGAACCCACCTGGTGCAGCAGCGCTCTCACCTCCAAACGACATACAAACCAATTTGTCTATCACAGACGACCCTGTACAACCCCAAGAAGTGGATAAAGCACTGCGCTCCCTGAAGGAAGAACAAACGTGGTTGGCCATCGGGAATTCCACCAGGCCTCCTAAAGTTGCTGCCTGTTAACTGGATTGTGTTCATAGCATCAGTATTCTCACAATTGCTGGCTACTCATGCTTACCCAAAATCGTGGGTCTTTACAAAACTTGTAATTTTCTTCAAAAAAGAGCAACAAGAAGCTCTGCGATAACTATCGTGGGATATCGCTGGTGGACTCCCTTGCAAAAGTAGACACTGTGCTCAACAAACGCCTGACATTATGGTTTCAATCTGAAAGAGAACAAGCAGGGTCACAGAAAGAAAGAGCATGCATTGACACTTGTTGACGCTACGGCGGAAGAAGCTTGAAGAGTAGGGCGTGGGCGTCGATTTTACGCAAGCATATCATGAGTGCCAAGGGACCTGATGCTAAAGAGGATGACAGAACTTGGATGCAATGCGAAAATGGTTCAGACAATCGCAGCACTTCACCGATGCACACGAATGATCCTAAGAACTGCAATTATGACTGCAACGATAGTGTTAAGATAACATGGGTGCTTCTAACTACTTTACACGATGTTTCATTATGGCATATGTAATTGTGATTACATAAACTCTGCCTAGATATGTAGACCTTTGAGCAGAACGTGCAGGCGATTGATTCCATCTCTCAAGAGACAATCAGCGAATTCTGAGAGGTCAGAAGGCCAAGAAGCAATTAGCGAATACTGGGGGTCAGAAGTTTGCCGAGAAGCGAAAAGCGGGAAGCAAGCGCATCCATCACTGTCAGATAACAAATACTTGAAAGACACCGATTTCCTACATTTCCTATTAGAAACGTAGGCTGCCCTATATCTATGGTACTAGTATTTAAGACACGAATATTTTCCATGAACAACACACTCCACAGTCTCCTCTCAATTTTGCGCCCACTATCCTAGTACAAACCACCTCCTAGGATACCTATTTGATCTTACTATTTTGGATAATCTTCTCTGGATATTTGTTGAAGGTAAATTAAAGTCAATATGAAGTGATTGGTTGTGTTTTTGTTATTACGAGCTTGGAGCTTACCATTCAACCCGTGTATAAATGATGTAGAATTGGAGTCACTCCGTCAGATAGGCGTTCGGCAAGGATCTCTAATGATGTCTACTATTCACTCTCGTGGTCAATGACCTCATAAGAAGCCCCAAAGATACATGCCAGCCAAGTGGCTTCCTTTAATGGCTACATAGCTTAATTTTGATGAACGACACAGTCATCCTAGCAACTAACAGAGAACGTGCTTTGAAGAAAATACGGATCCTCAGCGACTTCTGCAAATCATCAGGGATGGTCATAAACAACTGTAAAACAAAGTTCATTGGGATCAAAGGAACAGAAGATTCGATGACTAACAAGAAATCAACAACTTCAATCAATCTTCTCTCGATCAAGACGGCAAAATAATTACATCAATCAAAGCGTAATATCATACATAACTAGCACAAGCTGCCAAGTTTGAATCGTTCATCAGAAAGAACAGTGGCATGCTTTCGCTGTTAAGATGAAGGTGTTTCAAGCTGCCCTCGTGAGCGCCATACTATATGGTTGCGAGACTTGGCTGACGGAGGGAGCAAGCAGATTAACGTCACTACCATACATGTCATGTGTGAGAACATTGCATGGAGTGTGGAAAACAACGGCATTTGATTTATGTCTAGCGGAGGCTGACATCTCCTCTTTGGTACAGATGATCAAAACGACCCAGAAAAAAATGTCTGAAGAAATTAGCCCAAGAAAGAGAAAGCATGACTGATGACCCGTTTACGCACGCGCTGAAGCTGTCAAGAGATGACAGAACACCTTGTGGCCACTACATCACATCGATAGAGACCTACAACCCCAAACCTACATGGAAATAAGCCCCGAATTAACGTTACATGCAATGTACACGGACCGACCCTTGAAAGAACACAAAAATATTGCCGTGACAAAATTCCGCCTTTCATCGCACAATCTCGCAATCGAAAAAGGCAGATGGACGCATTCATCGTTACATCCATCTTGGGCAAAGATTAATGAATTTCAGCATCAATGCCCATGTAAGTATATCATTATGTCATAATGCCCAATGATGTAGAATAAACCAATTAAACTTTTCTGGTGTTGATCTAACTTCTGTCATGCATTAAATTCTTGCATGCATTTAGGCACCTGATCAGTGACATAATTTATACAAATTAACATTCTTAAAATCATATAAATAATAGTAAATAAGTGTTCAGGAATGGCATATTAAGGGTTTTTTATGGAAGATTTTTTTGCTGCTTGGAGGTGATCTCTTATTGCCTCATTTACATTGTCCATTTCACTATTTTATGTTTGTGCGTTCAAATTATGCAACTACGTCGATGCACGCATTGAGATGGATCGGTTTGAAATGCTTCAATCTGGTTGCCATGGAAAAGCACGTTTTTAATCGCAAAGCGAATGAAAGATTCCGATGGAAATGTGGATCGCACGCACGGACGGCACGTACATAATTAGGTGAACATGCGGCCAAATGATACGTTTCTGCACGAACGGACCGCACGAGTATAATAATATGAGAACGACGCTTATTATCAACACACAATATTCATTTAGAAAAAGAACATTTTTACAACATTGCGCCACATTGAAAAATCCGCAATACATGTAAATAATATGCGATATCGATATCGCTCGATATTCCGGCTCAGAATCACCACGGCACTCAGTATCAGTCTGTGCAGGCCTCAGGACCATGTCCTTTATATAAAAGCGTGCATAGGGTGTTAATATTGTACGATTTAACTGGTTGTGGATCTGTCGGTTGCAACTTATGATATCATTGAATACAACATGCTATAAGATAGACATTTCATTCATTGCTGACCTCCTCGTCAGCGTGTATCGTGTAGCTGCGATGGGTGACATCAAAGAACTGACGCAACACCTTGATCTCGATCCATTATGGATGAATTGCAACGACGTGGTCCATGATATGTACTACGTTTTCTGTTCTGGTTAAAGGACATGGATGTTGATGGATGATGATCTCGGTGGTGGGTCAATTTTTATGACCCAAGGGATGCTAATTAACCACACCGACTAATAATCTTAGTTAGGCCTCGGTCAGCTCTTGTGGAACAACGTTCCACTATGCTCTACTTCGGATAGCATCTTAATCATTCTGTGAAGGTAGGCAGGGTCAGACGGCCTTACTTCACTGAGTGATTTGTGGCTTCAATTTCCGCAGTGACAACATTTAATACTGTCTAAATCGAGATTTACAACACGCACAATTGGGCTCATTATCAGCGTCGTATGAGGTACACCTAATTTTGATTTTTACAATCTCAGTTCTAAAGATAATGTTTAATTTGCGTATCAGATCCTTTTATGATCGTTTGTACCATATTAGAATCGCGGTCCGTGTGTCTTAATGTGTTAATCAATATATGATCAAACAAAGGAATTAAAACAGCTTACCTGTTCTTGAGCACCTTTAATAATAGGTTGCTTGTGTCTTTACGAGAGAAGAAAAATAGGTTCATTGGAAAATTGTATTTTGTCAGCATCATGGTGATTCGGGTATTTACCAATGTGATATACTTTGACTAGTGTATGTGTGTGTCAATCAGACCAAAATTAACAACAAAGAAGAAAGCCATTTTTTTCATGAAGCTGACATAAGCTATATTATCTACTGAGCTACATCGTAAAACCCCGGAACGTTCACCTGAATGGCATTAATTAATCGCATACAATTAATTAATTGATTAAGGTCATAAAACAGACCCTCAACAATACCATTTGACCGCAATTAGGGCATGCAATGTCAAAATTCTGGAATATACAAGGCTTATAAATATTAGTGATAATATGCAATATATACATCAATCTTACGCGTGGCCTTTAGTAGACATGATTGAACTTAGAAGCGGTAAAACAATGGCAGTTACTCTGTCAGTAATTATGTAGTTGTGCACAGTAAACATATTGGTAAGTGGTTTAATTACATAAATTAGCCTTAGAATACAGGTATCTGGAACAAAATGCGTAAAATTCGTTGATATTTGCTCGACGGGGCCGAGGAAAATGGTGCCTTGGACATAGATAGCAAATTGTGCGTGGGAGTGGAAGGCAGATGCATATTCATTTGGGTCGGATGAAGAACACGTCAAACTAGTTTCATTCAGGAAATCAAAAGCTGACCCCTTGACCCCATTCTGAAATGAAATTCCGACTCCCAAACTACTGGAAGGAATAAACATACAATAGATATGAAACGGCGCATCCATTGCCCTGAAGAATAAAACCCATCACAGTAGTAAATGCACAGCTGATTCAATGATCACTGCTGCAACACCCAGAGAACATTGACAACACCCGTCTGTCTGACTTCACAATACTTTGCACGATTATTAACCACTCAGAACCCTGAATGAAATAATCCTAAAAATTGTTAATTTCAAAATGTCACTTGGCCAGAGTTTGCAATTATTGCTCAAATGGCTCGAATGATGCGATTATCGAGATCGATGGGTGATTGTTTTGGCCTTTGCCTTCTTCGTTACCATAGGTTTCCAATCGGTTTCCTCTGTCATCAAAACCCCTACGGCCAAAAAAAAGGAATTGCCAATCTAGCATCGATTATCGCATGTTTATTGATTATGTGAGTGATGCGTGACTTGGCTCTCCGGGGACAGTGCGGCTACACCAAAAACGACATCGAAAGAGATAGAACATTGATAATTTCACAGCGATATAGATGGGAGAGAAAGCAATATTAAGTTTCATGATGGCGTAGGAATTCAATTAACGCATGAAATTCGTTGAATGCGGGGATAAAAATGAAATAAGCATTACAAGCTAGGGCACATTGTACAGCTATATGCATGTGCATGAAGTTGCAGTCGGAAATGCACGAATGAATGAATGATAGAGTGGATATGAACTTATGTAAAAGTATAGTCCGTTAAAAGTTTGTAGTTTGATCAAAGCGATTTGTCTTCATCGGCATTCTTGACATTCTGCAGCGGTTCGCTTTCTGGCGATTTGTTTGCGGCGTCGAGAGGACTCAGGGTCAATTTAGTTGTACCAGTCGAGAGAGAAAGGCGTGGTCCTTGCAGCCTACCACCGGGGATGCAGCATATCACTTCACGGAAGGCTTGGCGGAATTCCCGAGAGGCGTGGTTGTAAATGAACGGATTGACACAAGAGTTTGCATAAGCTGCGCAGTTGAAGAGCACGCTGACAGCGTGGTAGAACTTGCTCGACGGGAGATGTCCGTAAAAAGCAAGGAGAAGGTGAATATGGATAGGCAGCCACAGGATAGCAAAGATTACCACGACCAGAATGATCAAGCGACTGGCTCTCCGCTTCTTCTTGAATGATTTTGTGCGTCGATTCTTATCGACAAGACTCACCTTCTGACTCTGAATATAATACAAAATACACACAGACAAAACACCGATGATCAGAAGCGGTATCAGATATGCAAAGGTAAAAAAAGTCGTGAAGAGATATCTTGCAGCACTCAGACTGTTATGGTTGCAATCCGAAACGGTTGCAGACACCGATTGGCTGCTGTAGACCACCATCACTGGGCTGTTCAACAACAGCATCAAAGACCATATTCCGATGATCATCAGGATCACTTTACGTTTTGTTCGCAGTTGCGCTGTGGCCGTGTGGTGAACTATGGTCATGTAGCGAATTGCAGAGATCAGAACCAAGGTGTAGACTGTGACGTAGGCGGTAACGTTCACTAGATAATGCATCAGTTTGCAGACCGCATCTCCAAACGGCCATTGGCTCTTGGCGAACTGGTAAGCCGTGAACGGGGGAATGACCATCACGAACGACAGATCAGCAACCGCCAAGTTGAGCAGCAGTATGTTAGTCACAGAATGCATCCTCTTTCTGCTCAGTATAACGTAGATGACCAACGAATTGCCGATCACTCCGATAAGCGTGATGATGCCAAAGAGTAGTGGCACAGTCACGGAATACATTGCGAAGCCGAAAACACCTCCTTCGTCTTCCTGTGAGTGATTAATCCCCTCCGTTGTATTCAGAGGAAACTCTGTCGTTCTCTCTACAGCCATGTTTTGATTTCGGAGTGTTGCGTGCAGATTGCTCTATAGACTAATCGTTTGTCCGTCCGCTTATAACACCGCCGCTTTCTACTGCTGCCACCGCGCTGCAGCCGACTCAAGTGCTGCTGGCTGGCAGAATCGTTTTGTTGCTTGGGACATGCATTCAGTGGTTGCAAATAATTATGCTGTTCTTCGCCGTTCAAATAACTTTATGTGCTGAGGCAGCTGCCAGTATTTACCGGTACCTGTGGGGGTGAGGAACAGAAATAATAATTACCCTCATAAAAAATAATCGGTAATTAATTTAAACTGAATGATTAATTCTAATACGCCATAAAACCAAGTCGTTAGCTCACAGTAATGATGGTGCAGTTCAATAGCGCAGGTATGAAGCATCGAAAGCTGGCGCTGTGAATCCTTGATAACCAACACCACTTCTAGTTGTTTCCCCCGCATTGTGTTGCTATATATACGCGTGTATAATTGTTTGGAGAGTATCTAATTGCTAGTGTTGTGTAAACAGCATCAACAGGGCTGAGTTTGTGTTGAATACACTATCGACGCGTAGATTAGCTTGCGTGTATGCGTTATTGCTTCTGTTTCACGTATCACTATCAGTTGAAACGTAAGATTATTAATTTATCTTTGAACCCAAACTGATTCAATCGATCCATGCATCGACTGAATCAGTTAACCTCCCAACAGAGTAGTATTCCGTTTCCATGACTACATTCATGCAAGTAAGAGCAAACTTTTAAAAGTGATTTGAGATTACTCACAATTGCTGGCACTTCTTATCCGTGGGCACAGCGTCCTTGGTAAAACCTAACCTATCACCGCGTGTGAACGTCTGCTCATCTGCATGACTACTTACGCAATGTTTTACGGCAATCCGTCGTGTGCCAGCATTTTGCCATTCTCGCTCATTGTAGCGCTACATTGAGCCTATATCAAAGTAAATATTAGGTTATAATAATGTCCAAACTTTATGGCTACATGACCGCACCTTACATTCCAGCCATGACAGATAACAACAATCTATTTGAAGAGAGCAGGGTATAGTATATCATTACGTCAATTTCTGTAACTGGATACTGGACCCACACATATAGGTGAGCAATTGTTCGCACAGGTTCACACAAGAAAAGCTATTGTATAATGTGCTTCTGCACATGTTTTGTAATTGAGAGAAGAGCACTACTCTGTTACTAACAGACATAATTGAAACTCTCTTGTTGGGTATGTTATTCTACTAATTGAAACGGTATGGTATTCATAATATGCATGCATGTCTCTATGTTATGCATGCACTATCCATCTGTGTACAGTTGTTGGTGCTGTGAGAAAAGTTATGAAATCTGGACTTTGAGCAATGTCAGTTTTTCTCTGTGCTAGACATATGTAACCAGTATTTCATATATTTATTTAGAATGGTGCACGTGTGACTTGATAGGGTCTTTAATAACGGCGCGTAGCTACTGTCCTGCTACTCCTGCCCAGGAGTGTGTAGAGGTAACCGAATCCGATATCCGGTATTCTTTATCTGTTTTAACATGCACCTATACCCCAACTCATAACAGTTAAGTGTGTCGTAAACAGCTTAGCAGCCCGCCATCCGCGTTCAGTCCGCTCGAGCAAAACAAATAAGACGGTGTGCTCAAAAGATGTCGGCCTCATTCGTCTCCTCGGATATTGGCCAACCACGCGAAGCTGTGTTCTTTTTTCAGCCCTCGTAAAATGGTGTCAGTTGAGGGCATGATCCTCTAGACAATGACCTCTTGACCTATTTGACCTATTTAGCAGTGTCTATATAATGAACATCGCAAAATAATTCTACGCCTACAGTTATTAAATAAACATTGAAACGCGTTGTGGATTCAATTTATAATCACAAATAGAAGTGTGATTCATTGTTTACGATATTTGCACCAGTTGCGTCGGATGACCTCAATGGCTGACCTAGTGACCTATAAAACAAGACGACGAGCGCAAAATAATGAAACCGTGCAGCATGGGTCATTAAAGCTGGTAATAATGTGTGTTTAATTGCAGTTTGAATAATTTAGTTTCTTGCTTATGAATGTGACATTTGAATTATGTAGTCGTCAGAGATCCCTCCCTCCCCGTGGGGGCCTATGTTTAATGCTGGTATTCCACTGTGTATGTGTGTAATCATTGTATCAATAACCAATCAAAATTATTTGCTTTGCATTTGGGGAAAGCTGTGTTTATTGACATTTCGTTAGAACAGACCGATTACTGTTGAGCTTGTTGATGGCGTAATCATAGCATCAAAAGTGAATAAAAAGTCCCTCGGGCAAATGAAGGACAATTGCGGGTGAACAGGTGGTTTGTGTGGCTGATTGAGTCAGCGAGATTTGCTTTCGTTGTGGTACGAGAGAATAGCCGAGTCCCATAGTGAAAAGGGAAAAGGGAAAACCCCTGAAGTTGGGCAGCGTAGTCTTGGCCTTGGACTGTGAATTTCAACCGGAATTGCCGATTGCCGGCCATGTCAATGTGAATGAAGCAATAGTCAGGGTGCTCGATCATTGCAATCGAGGGTTTGTTCTTCTTGATATGTATTAGGTTATTTGGTATAACTCGTATGGCTGTAACAATTAAAAAGGCAATAATAAAGGTTTTTTTCTTTCTTTTCTTTTCTTTTTTTTTTCCAAATATCTCTCTTCGTGTTCTTCTACTATAGACAATTACTTTGCTGTTTTGAATGGCATATGCCAATGAATGTGGCCTGATCGATTTAATACGTCTTATCTGATCATATATCCAGAACCTGGGTCGAATGGATTATTGAACACACACAATTTAACACCGTATGCATATTGAAAGAAAACGCTGTCTGCAAACTAACATACAAGCTCAAAATGAAAATTGTGTAAAAGAAATACAGTCTAACTCTGCTGACACCCTCGATGTTTCTGTTCAATGCAACGATAGTGCAATGAGAACAATCCACCAATATACCTGCCCTGCAATCAACCGGCCCTACAAATCATCCGAGACAGACCATGCGTGTACCTCCTCTCCCTCCCTTCAATCAGTAACAACCTCATAACGTATTCATCAAATGCCATTAATATACGTGCTCGTGTATTGTTTTCTGAATCTGCCCCGTCAAATACTAGTATGTGGACTCATGGTATGCGTTGAACGTCACTTTTATGAATTTGCAATGCAGCCAAGAACTTGTTCACTTGTGTAGTCAAGAGTCATACACCCAGAATATAGATAAAGTGCAGTTAGCTGTACGTATTTAATTTGTTGTATTCTTTTCATAGTAAATCGAAGCTTTGCCCTCAACTATTAAATATTCATGAGTAATGACACTTCGGGAGCTTCTTTTTATCAATAAAATCGTCATTCCATATTATTCTGGCCTAAATGCTAGAATTTCACAAGCGACCACAGACGCAATAGCTCACCAGATTAATGCACGCACCAAAGAAATCACTCTTCATTGAACCATTAGTCAGGGTCCTTCTGTCCTTCCGTAGGCAAAACGTGCCTAAGCTAATTGTTTGGTCTTTTTAGTTCAGATCCCAAAGATCCTAATTAATTTCTACTTAAAAATTGCGATAGGGGGGAGGGGGGCGAATATTGATTCTCTCATAATACGACAGAGGGTATAACGCCACAAAGTAAGACATTTGCAATATTTTTTTAATCGATTTAAGGGTTTTCCATAAGGCCAAGTTGTTTCATGTCAACGTAAAACCGATCAGAAGTTGAAACAATTACTTCCGGTTAACTGTACCGCATTGTCAATATTAAAATATCTATCATATAACTGTCTTTTTACCCTTCCCCCTTCATTTTTGTATTGGCATTTCTTCCTTTTATTTCTTGCTTATATATACAGGCGAGTGATTTAAAAGGATATTAATTTGATCAAAGCGTAAATAAACCTTCTAAAATCAGGTTTATAGATTGTACCCCAACACAATAATGAAATATTTATTATATTTGGTTATTGTCAGGAAGTTTTGCGTTGATCATCGGCCACCCCTTTTAGTTAATAGTGGTAGGGAGATACGAGATGAGTCTTTTTTTCCCTTTATTATTATTATTTTTTTTTTTTTTTTTTTTGGGGGTTTTTTTTTTTTTTTGGGGGGGGTTTTTACTTTTTGCTTTCTTTCGTTTCGTTTCTCTCTTTTTTAACTCTTCAAATGAGGAAAATACAGCAATCAATCACATTGGTGCATGTATTATAATGCTATAACGAACCTCATGGTATCTTTGAATCATGATGTTCAGTTGAATACTTTGGCTAGAATGTTTTGTATACAAGTACACAAGAAATGGAAATCCGACTATTCCGAACCTTTTTACTCATCAATGTATACTTCGTATCTCTGGTGTCATTACAAAGTGGCTTCTATACGTAAATTGTATATAACTTACAATGATGCATTGCACATTTTTATTGCGTGCGCCTTGATACCATAGTGCTACTCAAATGATAAACGACGTTAATGTTCATGGTCCTTCGCCTGCCCAACGCAATCTAATGTACCGCTTTATATGTCAGCTAAATAAGTCATCTAACAGCATTACAGCCAGCTGAGACTTTTTCGTTGTCAGCGTTGATAAATCGTGCACAGATGATGGCTGGCGTTCTTAAAATCCCAGAAATTTGAAGCTACTGAATCGCGATTCACGTAATGTAAAAATTCCATTGATTATGTACACTAATCTCTCTTCCGCCAATTTTCTCTTTGTCCAGGCACCTTAAAATAAGAAAATCAGAAGGAAAAAAAAATCATTTTTTTTTTAGTTCTCTTTAGCAAGGATTCTCAATCAAATATGTGAAGATATAGGATAGTGATTAAGGATCCTTGTGTATCGATTTTGCTTCATCAAATACTAAGAAAGATAATTAATTATGAGTAATTTTCAGTGAATGGTCTCACCTAAACCCGGAGGCATCCGACCCTGAATGCTCGGATAAATTGGCTCCCTAGGCGAGACTATTCTGTGATCGGAACCTAGACATCTCCAGTACTCCGGATCTAGAGTACTGCATCATTGTTAGAATTCATGCTCCGTAAAGAAGCCTAAATCAATAGATTAATTTCACCTTTAACAAAGCTTGTTTTAACTCTCTCTTTTTTTTAACGCGATATCTACGGTTTTACATATTTTATAAAGCGAGGAAACGAAGAAATGCTGAGTTTCTTGAGCGGTTTTTCATTTCTCGCGAATTCAATCTGCAACCTGCAGACCCCATACATAAAGAGTGGGAAAATGAATTATATTCCCCACTCATTGATGAAAATATAATTATGCCAGTGCTCGGCTAGAGTCCGAGGTTTCGTCCGGGGAGCCAATGAGACCGTTATGTAACCGAGGATTCAGGAAGAAGGTCTCATACAGATAATCAACTTAGAATATATCTCTAGTATGATTGAAATTGACCATTGTCAACCAATCATATACCTATTGACTTATGTGTAAATTATTTTCTAGCTATATCATCACAATTATTATGCATCAATTTGAGGGTGTGGGGGAGAAAGTGTAACAGTCCCTGTGATCAATTCGGAGATAGATCGGGTGTGGGCGTAACAAGCGATCATAATTACAATATAAGAACAATCTCTTCGCTTTTGGAGATGGTTAGCTTCAGTTCACACGCTGAAAACAGAGGGATACACATAAATGTAGCCTGACTAATGTATGACATTTTGAATATACAATCTACATCATGGTACATTCAGAATCTCAGCCACCAAAATTTCCTTTTTCTAATTTTACTTTACAACTTTTCTTCCGATCGACCGGTCGGTCGGTCGGCCATATCAAGATGCGTAGCTCACTCCCACCGCCTGTTTGTGGGTATGCAGCTGTAAATGTCTACTTGAAAACAATACGTAACTGTCACTGGCACTGACAATGGTTAGCATTAACAATCGTATTGATGCATTTATGAACATTGCTCAATGTTGCGTAATATACTGTAGCGTTTCATCTCATCTCATCTCATCTCTGAACTTCTCAACTCTCATTTCACTATCTATCTATAACTCAATAGCCATACCTGCAAATCTATATAAACTCTGATCCCTCTTTTTAATAAAGCATATAGTGGTCAGTTTGACACAAGTCTCTGTGTCTCCTTCCGTATGACATAATAATCAGCATCAAGAACAAGGCCTAACTAATTTCCTGTCAGTATAAATAATACAACTAATGAAATATGCATCAGTGCCCTGCTCTTGGACCAGAGTATCGACATCTACAGGATTTCGTGTGAAGATAGAAACGCTCATGTGCATTTGTCAATGTCATGAAGGTATAAAATCGTAGCTCACATGTACTCACGTGTACATTTAATGTGTTATTGTAATCACAGCTCATGTGGCTACGTGCGCTATGGTTTGGCAGGCAATTCTGGTATAATTTGAAAGGGAAGGCAGATCCTATGCATTTTGATGACCTCGTGGCTTTCGTGGAATTCGTGGCATCAAAACAGATTGCCTGGTAAGGGAACAGATGTATGAAATCATAAGGACACGCTGGTCCAATGGGAGGCTGTAAATGCTCCTTATTGCTTTTCACCGGTGCAGGTCGATAAATTAATTGAATGGGAAGTTGCATTTAATGATACAATCATGGAGTCGCATCATATATGCTCCTTCTCAATTGACTACCAATGGTGTAAATATCGTTCATTTTGGGGTGCGGCAATCATGAGTACAGCACCGAAGATCGCACCATTCAGTCTCAGTTTGATTGCGAGAAAATGGAAAATTCATGCATCAGCATCAGTAGTGTTGTTTTGCATGGATATTAATGGGCTGCAGTCTTGGCCGTGGATGTCCATGCTACGTTGTTGTTGTATGTACATGTATTATATAATAGTTGTTCTATTGTCCGTTTTTCTTACAACATGTTTGCATCTTCTACCACCGGTCAACAAAGGGGTTCTGTCGCGGGGCTTACAACTTCCGGAAGGAAATGGAGTAATTATCTGCGTAAGACGTAAATTTTCTTGCCACAATAACACGCGTGACGTAGTTCAGAGGGCAGCATCTATAGAGTGGGTAAAGTGAACCATTTACGCTCGCCTCCCGTGAGACCAGGCAGAACAAGTTGCGACGACCACAAATTGGCTGGTAAGGAGGAAGAGAGATTGACCTTTGACCCTGGTGCATTTCGACGTATCATGCATATCACATAGGTGTGCAAATTCATCAGTCGTACTAGCTCAATGCTATGTAATCATACGAACTTTTCATCGAAATGCATCATATATAGCTGTAAATAGTAAATAATAAAATGGTGAGAGAACAAATGTGAGTTCGATTGAACTCAGCCTACCCAGGCAACCGCCTGACCACTAGGAGGGAATAGACACTTCCATTCATTTTTAATTTTTAACCCATTATGTATAGCATAACCATAGTAGTGGTTATTGAAACATCTTCAACCGGGACGTTGTTACACAGAGTGGGTCAAAAGTAGTCTATCTACTCCATGTTAAAGGTCTCAATGGTTTCCAATGGGGCTTTGCATTTCTGAGTGTTAGAAAACATATCGCAGTGTAAAAGTCGCACAAAGATAAGAGAAATAAATACTTGATATGTTTAGTCTTACATTTCATGCTGCTCTATTCCCATCATTTCTATTCCTATTTCATCAACATTTATGCCGATTTATCTTAATTAATAAAGTGCAGAAGTTTCAACGATATAACGCATTTTACATTAGGCGTACACTTTCCAGCCCTCATTTGATGAAAACGCTACCAGTATTGGTATTTAAATTATAATGATTTATATTATAAAACTGTCCAATCTAGGTATGAGATTTAAGAAATGAGCGTTTAGGGAAGGGGAGGGGTTGGTAACTGTTTCTCCCAACAGCAACAAAAGTTTCATATTTATTATAATAGTCGGCAAATTATAATAACAAATAATTATTTTTCCCGTGTGTTAAAATACGCTTGTTTTGCCTCGTGAGCGTGTTCAATTTTAATAAGCATATTTTCAACTTTAGCCCTCCTCATTTCGTTAGCTGATTAGTGGTTGTGCATGCCTCTGAACTAATAGGATTACTGAATATATGATTCCTTGTTAGATCGCTTACAAAATTCAAGATATAACATTATTCTGATGGCTCTTATTATTGATCTACAATTTTCTGAAAGTCCAACTGATCATTGTGATTGATGACCACCACGCTGGAATGTTTTGCCATTGTCTGCTCGTTATATTTGGTCAAACGTATTGAGTCATCTGGTCAAGTGACTTGCATCCGCTCGATTCTCTCATACTGTAGTCAGATTTTCGTTTGTTCGCTTTTATTCACAATTTTTTTTTTCTGAAACAAAGAAGAAGTAATTAACGATGTGAATATGAATTTCGATATACATGTAACAATTAATAAGCATATAATATATAAGACTGGTAATTGATGGACAGAATCATAAGCCACGACAGCATATCTCCAGAGGATATAATCATCATAGGAGACTTTAATCTTCACTACGCAAAACTAATGACCAAAGTGCCCTTGGATTCAAACAATTGATTCAAGATCTAGAGTCACTGGCCACAGGAGTGACACCTGCTGATTTCAAAACTTCCCACACAATGCCGCGTTTGAAAAAAGCCTGGCCTCGACCAAGACGAAATGAAGTATTACCAACCAGTTTAAAACCTATTATCAGCAAAATCCTGGTCATTGTGATCCAATTAAATGAACACCTACTGGCAAACCAACTGCGTGATTCACTGCAATCAGCATAATTATAAACAGAATCAAAGTACCGAAACTGCACTTCTGAAGGTGAAAATAAACATTCATAAAATGGTGGACGAAGGGGCAGCATTTGATACGATTGATCATGGCGCCTTGAACGAGAATTTGGAACTGATACCGTCTTAAAGTGGATCTGGTCGTAAACTGCTCCTATTCGTGTGCAAACTTAAATCTTTCTTATGGAAAGATAAAGAAATGCATGGATAACAAACAGAGAACAGACATATGTTTAAAATGCAGCACCCCAAAGAGCTTTAATCGCGTGATGGGTAGGCTGAACTAATCCGCGAATGCGTGGATAAATACATGGCACAGTTATGAAAAAAAAAATAGAAGCGTCAAAAGTACAACGCATGGAATGAGTATAATGTATAAAAGGTAGAATAAAAGAAAATGCCTCGTGGCAAAGTGCAGCATCTACCACAAGTCCATCTTGACCTATAGTCTATTAGGCATATTAGCCAGAAGTAACTACATGACATATATTCTAGAACAAAATAATTATGCATTTACAATTTCACTCTATGGCCCTCAGCACCACGGATAGACGAGTCCAATTCAATTATGTGCAGTACATGTATTATAAATGCCTCTAAAGCTGTGTAATAATAAACAGCTGAAAGCCAAAATTCATATCAATTATAAGATATCAACTCATAGATCAGCCGGTGTTGGGACAGTATAATTATATGGACCTCGAAACCTTATCATATCCCACAATATCAAAGTTTCATTCAATCACCTAAATAATCAAGCCTAACTTGACGATTTGAGGTTTTTTTCTATTTCTTGAATTTATATTGATACTGGAATTGTCCTTTGATCCCAACTCGTACAGAATGGTATACACCATTATACTGTATATATTTTATGCATCTCTACATGTAGGCATTCCTATATTTGCAGCTTACTGAGTCTCCTGAAGGTGGATGCTAATTCTGGTTATCATGGCGAAGGGAGGTATTATTATTATGATGACGTCCTTGGGAAATGTCAGAAGTACTGGTCAGTGGTCATACGGATCTCCAAAAAATATTCAAAAATTAGTTCCCGAACTTTTTGCCTATAGATGGGCCAGGCAGCGCATCAACTTCCCCTCGAATGATCACAGCTTCCTCTCCACATTCAATTGCGACGCCGGATAACGGACGTAAATCCCCAGTCAATGCCGATTGACCACCTGATGATGTTTGTAGTGACTCCACCTCTACATTTATATTCGGACACAGATGAATATACCCGAAGGTGATCCGGAACAACAAGGGCGACGTCTGTTTGCAACGTACAGACTTTAATGATACTTGACAGCCAATTATAACGATGACTGATCGCAGGAGGATCTCGGGGTCTGTTGGTGTAGTCTTGGAGACTGGTGGCTGTGGTTGACTGGACTGTGTCTGTTTTTGTGATTGGAATTGCGTGCTTTTATGTGCTGGGTCTGTGGACGAGTGGAAGCCGTTATGTTGGTGGTATCAGTTTATCGGTGTGAACTTTGTATCTTTGGTGTGAATGGACTGTTTGCAACAATAGGGGTCATTTGGTACTTTGTAAACCATCAGCAATGGATGTATGTTCATGTATTCTTTAATCCAAAAGTGTAATACATCACAAGAGTGTGTAGCCATACTAGACTTAAATATAAAGTAAGTTTTCGTTAAAGTCATGTGACCTTAACAGTGTTATCATCGTAGTTTTATGTGTTATTCTAATGCTAACAACAGCAATAGTGCTTCTTGAATGTTTCACATGGAAAGTTTGTAACTTGACCATTTTAATTATTTATAATTATAACATTAATGCATATTTATTGGATTTACACGAATTATACCTGTGTATCGTTCAGTCTTGTATCTTTTTCTGTCATCTTGCAAGAAAAAAAATCAGCTAAGTAAACACAAGGTGAGATTTGTTTACAACGATTGAAATCAATCTGTTTCTCTTATGTTTAATATTCTGGTTAAATGTGTTTGTTAGCCGAACTCTTCATAAATTGGTTCACAGAAAATTGTTCTCTTCATTCAGAGAATCACACGGATATCAGTCATTCAAAAAATGTCAACCGCTGGAGAGTCTGCTCCTTGAGGCAGCGACAGGCATCCCAGAATCCTCTGCAGTCGATGAAGCTAAGGGGAATTCTCGCCGCCAATACTTTGTTTTTGCAAAAAATCTGAACACATCAACTGTTGCAATTGACGCTTGGCCCGCAGCGGACTGAGTCTTTAAACTTTAATTGAGTGAAAAAGACATGATTTTTTTTTTTTTTTTTTTTTTTTTTTTTTTTTTCTTGCTGAATTGTCATTTGGACAAACAAGGACGCACATCAGATCAATATTTAGAGATCTAGAGAAAACACCGGGCACCGGGCGCAAAAGTTTTACTCCAATAATGGAGTCGTAAATTGCAAGGTTGAACGAACAAGCTATGCAATACGATATATGTAACTACTATAATATCAGTATCGCTATACTAAAAATGTTCTTTCTCTCGACGGGAGTCGATATGTAATTGACATCCAATACATGCAAAAGAAATTTCATATAACGTTGTTACACGGAGGACCCTTGGTCGCGGAAGAAGTTCTGGGCGCAGGATTTGCATAGAGTACGCAACTTTTTTTTTTTTTTTTTTTTTTTTTGATGAATGCTCCCGTCATTGATCCAAATATCCTATTTTTCCTTCACGCTTGTGGACTCGAGCAATCCGCACAAGGTATGTCATTGAGTGAGGTATTTAGTATAGAAAACGTGTCTTGCTTTTTGGGTGCCGAGAGTTTTTGTCTCACCCATGGCCATGATTCACCATTTCGTTCGGTGGAAAATTGATGAGCATATGAGATAATAGAACGCGAGTTTTCAAACCGTCTTTTTCCACACACGGTGAACGCATTCGACTTCAGACAGAAGGTCGAGAAACTTTCAACTGGTGGCGCATTAGAGGCGACATCTTCCATGGCATGCTCTCTGCGCCTTCCTCATCGATGCCGGAAATCCTTACAGATCCAGTGAATTACACCTGGACTTCTTCTTGTTTTTCAGTTGAGAAATAACAGAATTAGTTTCTAAGAGATCTGGCTACTTCACCTCTCAGAGCTGATGAATGACATTTCCGTGTGTTTATTGGTCCTCCAATTGTCTCACATGATTGCAACACATGCAAAACATACAACATAAATATATAATATAAACATAATTATAATATATTGTAAACTTGTCGACCCATGACTGATATCTGCGGGACTTACCAGCTCAACATGAATCTAATATACAAAGGGGTGAACAAAGACGAGGCACAAAAGAGGTAATGCGGTTTGCTCTTCATTTTGCATGAATATTCTATTATATTTTTGTCTACAGTGATCTCGTAAAAGGACAAAAGCTCCATCTAAAGAGAGACAAAGGAGAAAAGGGCTGAGTACCAGAGAATGACCGAAGAGGCCAAGGATGTGTGCCACCAGTTTGGAGTCCGTTCATTGCAGCGCAGAGCTCCCAACAGTCGACTTGTATCCATGCATTACAGTTTTGATTACGCCCAGCAGGTTCACTTGACAGCCAGGCCCATTTACTTTCTCGTGCCACGCAAGGTTGGATTGTTTGGGGTCTGCTGTGAGAGCATTCCTCAGCAAGTGAACTTCATTGTGGATGAAGGCCATTGCATCAGCAAGGGATCAAACGCGGTGATCTCGTACCTGCACTGCTTCTTTTAGCGTTATGGACTGGGAGAAACCAGTGTTTGCCTCCACTGCGACAATTGTTCTGGCCAGAACCAGAATCGCTTCGTGCTATGGTATCTGGCGTAGAGAGTGGCCACACCAGTCCATCACGCTCAATTTCTTAGTCGCAGGGCTGACCAATTTTGCTCCCGTCTGGTGCTTTGGCCTTGTGAAGCAGACATTCCGGCGCAATGCGGTCTCGTCTCTGAAATGTATGGAGCAGGTCGTTGAAGGGAGTGCAGTCTGCAATACGGCCAAACTGGTGGGCAGTGAAAGTGGAGAGACGTATGTGCTAGTGAAGAACTGGTAGGACCACTTCCAAACCAGTCAAACCGTGGACCAGATCAAAAAGATACATCATTTTCGGTGAGTGCTCCTTAATTCTCGAAATTTTATAAATTCTAAAGGGCACTGTTTCAGTTTCGACACAGCTCATCCTGGAGTTGTTTTCTAAATGCACGGTATTGCTGATGAGGAGCAGGCAGCCGTGCTGTTTAAAGATATATCGCAGCTCTCCAAAGAACCGGCTACGATCATCCCCCCACCTGGACTCTCAACAGAGCGAATGGATTATCTCTATAGAAACATCCGGCCATTTGTCCCCGATCCTCTGAAAGATGTAATGTGTCCACCCCCTGATGAAGATTTACTGAACGTCAAAAAAAAAAAAAAAAAAGAACACCGTGTTTAAATGCCAATAGAAAGTACGAATATGAGATTTAGAATGAATAAATTTGAGCATTTGCTAACCATATGATATGCTCACCTGACCGAGTGGATTGTTTGGGGCTCATTTCATCATTTTTTATAACAATGGGATTTTGGGGTAAAAACAACCATATTCACAAAACGCAGGGATGCGTGCAAAAAGTTCAAAATTGACAGTATCATAGTTTCAGTTCTTGTGAACAATTTACCACCTTTAATTTTCAAATGCCTCGACTGACAGCAACAGGGCGTGGCCGTGTCCTACGGATGCTGGAAGCAGATATCTCCATCACCCGGGTAGCACAGACTTCAATTGCCAAACAAAAACTCTCCGTTGCTCATGGGATGGGTTTGCAGAAACCGGAAATTCTGATGATTGCCCGAGGTCTGTGAGACCCAGAGTGACGACAAGGAAGCAGGATAGGATGATCCAGAGAATCCACTTCAAGGACAGGTTTTGTAAAGCTGTTCAAACAGATGCATGCCAGGAAGGTGTCCATAGATGTACTATCAGTGAGTCTACTGTTCGTGCACATTTGCTTGAAGAAGAGTTAAATTGCCGTCGATCTTTCCGAGGCATACTTCAGCATGGGATTATCTGAGACGGAGGAAATCCAAGCCACGGCTCAAAAACGAGCTTATTGTCTCAATCTAGGTCGCATTCACTGCTTCTGAGATGAGCGGGACGTCGAGTCGTGGCCATTGGGCCAGGAAATATTCATCAATTGCGGGAGAAGCTTGTGGAGGAAAGGTAAGCAATACCACAAAACACATTCCATAGAGTGATTGAAAACGTGCGTATGAAATGTGCAGAGTGCATCCAAATAAATGGAGACCAAATTCAATATCGAGAAATATTGGGGTTTTTCTTTTCATCGTGAGCCATATTTCTTCAGTAATATTCCCACTTGCGAAATTTAATAATGACCCCTTGTGTCTTTATTCCTCGTTATTGCTCTCCAATAACACTTATCTATCCAAAATTTCGGAATGGTTTGACTTGCACAGTGCACAGTGCAAGATTGGATTTCATTCGACTGTGAATCTCACTCCATAATTATGCGTAGGGAACTTTCTTTGGACGTTTAGCATATAATGCGGAAATTTCCAAGGGATTTGTGTTTTCACGATATCCGCGTTTTTTGGTCGACCTCCGAAATAAAGCGCCTCAGTAGATACATGTCTTCATTACTAGACTACCCCCTTCACTTGAAGCCTATATTACTACGCTTTACCGAGGAAATAAAACCGTGTGTTGAACCGCGGAATTAATTCCCACAAAAATTTCAATAGAAGCAAGCACATTCTACTAATGCTGCATCCGATTTGTCTGCAAGTGGCATTTGGATCAACTCCACGATCTAGATGACAGATGGCTTCTGGTTATAAATATCATGAAAAAGTCAGTCAGTCCGCCATCGCATACCACACAATAAACTCTCAGATAAAAGATTCGGCAACCTTTATGCAGCAAATGCGTGGTACTAGTAGCTCAAGATGCTAGTGTCCATTTCCAAGTGTCTGCTCGCGTGATTAACGTGGATGATTGTCCAATTTCTACTAATTAGACAACACAAAAAGTAAACAATGGGCATGAAAATTGGTCATCAACGAAATGTCGTGCTTGATCATCAAAATATCCTCTTATTTGCCCTTGAAGTATGCGTCTGGTGGCTGAGTGCGGAAAGGGTTGCGACCTAACCGCGTGTTCCACAGACAGCCCTTTGCACGGCTTCCTTTGGCGGGACGTGCTGCTCAACGGCTTAAGCCATTACTACTGAGGATTCGTCATTATCAAGCCGAAGCTCAGCAAACAATAGTGCTTTTTGAGGTTCAGTTATTGCTCCTAGCTACACCGCTCGTCTCGTTCACCCATGAAGCTGGCATATATCAGCTGTTCAGAGTGCCTCAGGAGGAAGCTATCCGAAGCTTAAGAGCAGAAGAATATGCCATAAAAGATTTGCCTTTAGGAGAAGGCCCCCGAATGAATGCGCGCCTAAAAGAACGCATCTCATAGTACAGAAAGCGGGAGTTTTCAGCGTTATACCATAGTTCTGTTTTTGGCAGCTCCTGCAATGCTGCTTGAAAAAGGTCTAATCCGCCTGCCAGGCAAAGAGGAATTACGCACGGTTACAGCAATTGACAATCTACAATGAACTGACAATACTTCCCTCATTGCCCAGCCTTGATATCCTCCTTATGTGCATCCTGTGTAACAAGACTATTGTCAAATTTCAGACCTAATGATATATTGCTCGACTTGCTCTGTTGATTTATCTATTGTCCTTGAAAAACTTTCAACAGTTACGTAATCCATATTATAATATACATGTGTACAAACATCGCAGAGTCTACCATTAGTTGCATATCGTTCCCTTGTCTGGGTTGTATGTGTGCATCAATATTAGTGAGTTCATTCCCTGACAACCTTCGATAGCTTCCCTCAAAACGTCAACAGCTAGCTATTCGCCATATGCATGGTTGTAAGCGTTTCTGCGTTGCAGAGTGCTCGTCGTGTGTTAGCGATTAATCCTATCACGCATGCAGTGCACACTAAAGAGAAAAGTGGCTAAGTGGAACAGAGGAGTGGGCGTGTCATATATCCCGGACTTAAGGGCGCGGGGCGCGCGTTTTTTAAATTAAACACTGTTTGTAGTCAGAGCGAATGCCGGTGTAACAGCATGTATAGTCCTACTGAAAAGGTAGTCCTAGGACTGCTATTCCTAGGAATTCCTAGCAATTTAACTGGCAATAGTAGTCCTAGTAGGACTAGGCCTACCTATCCTAGCTATGTGAAATATATTGTCTATGTAGCAGAAGCTAGGACTATCTATCCCGGGGGACTATACACTCTGTTACAGCAAATACAGGGCCTATAGTTTATGATGGATATGCCTTTGAAGCATATCACTCACAAAAAGTGAGGCAAAAACCAGTCTTCTCATATGGCGTAATGTGTAATATTGTATGACTTAGATGCGGTTTGTTAAGGGTTCGATTCTTATCTACACAGAGAGTTATAATATATTAGGAATATTCTTAACGAATAAGCTTTGACTAAATGTTACGTAAAACTTATTTTACAATGCTTATTTTACAATAACAATGCATCATTGCCGGAAGAATTTTTTGGCGAGCTCGCGAGATACCCCTTATCATATTTTAGCATTATTAAATGATGTTCAATTGATTCAGTTATCTGTATCCACTGTATACTCTGAAGACGAGATGCGTGGATATTTCGTTAGTATCATAAGTTAATAAAATACCCATTTATTCTCTACATTTTGTCTTAACACAGCTTAGACTAGCGTGGCAGCAAATAATTGCATTCGTGCTAAATATTTTGTGTGAGAGTCCGGATCATTCACCACGACAAAGCATTGTTTACATTATAGTAAGCATTACTACATAATGCATGTATGTATTTAGTCACATTAGCATGCAATACAAGATTTGCTTACATAAACAAATAGAGTTTTACACCACTGGCTCCTATATGAACATGCATAGGGGAGTTCAAATAATAACATTAATGCGAAGACCCTCTGTGGTAAATAACTCCAGTGGCTTATTAATTTCTTTTCATGAAAAGATTTGTGGACATTTACTATGTATAGGGTATCACAGAAAAGGGTTTGATTTGAAGTTGTAGATTTTGTGATAGTGAAGTTGTGCATGATTGTTTGTTTGCAGCCTCTGCCTCTCTGAGGCGAAATAAACGGGATGAGTCCTCATCGTTTCAAACGGTATCAAATATAATTTTACAACTTTTTTTCCACTATAACGCTTGATTATTATATGCAATCAGTAGATAGTGTCTGGGTCACATTTGTTAATTATCGACTGATCACATAAAACAATATTTATCGGAATTTGCATCAGACTCCCATGGTCATGTAGAGGAGATAATTTATCATTGAAACGAGAAGACCTTCTGTAGTATATAACACTTTCATGTTGTTCTATTATCGTGTTCTAAACTTCTAGAATTAAGATAATATGTATGCCAGTTAATTTTAAATATTTATTTTGATTTGAAGTGGTGGATCTGGGGATGGCACCTTTGTGTACGTATGTTTGTTCGCGGCTTCTGATGCTCTGAGCCGAACGACGAATGCGCGCGCATTGAGGCCGCGTCGTTAATGCAGCATTTCTGGAATATTTGCACACACAAAAAAAGAACTTGTAAACGGCGTAATATATTTGATTAGAGGCTACTGTAGCTATAAATGATAATTATATTAGAGTACACAACACGGTTTTAGCGAAAAGAGCATTTTTATAACAATTTACGCAAGGTTGAAAAATCCCCATAAATATATTTTGAATCACCCTGTATAATTAAAAAATTAAAAAACACGGTTTTAAATTTATTCATTTAATTAAATTTTGTACAAGCATTTAATATATTTCTTCTTTTTTTCTTTCTTCTTTTCCTCTCTTTATCGTTATTCTTATTGTATCATAGTATTGATGTCATTCCGAATAAAATAAAAGCTAAAGCTTCAAACCTCTGGATTGAATCTCAACCACTTTACTTTGAAGCCGTATGTATTTCTGCATGCAAATACCGAACGCAGAATTCGAGCCATATGGCTTGTTCGCCAGTACACCCGTATAACAGAATACACGCGACCATGAAACAAAAATGCCATCACAAAAATGACCATTTTCAGTTCGTTCTAATGGGATGCAAGAAGCCACAGCAGAACATGGTGAATGCATTTAAGAGGTTAATAGCGGTGATGTAGCTCATTAGCGCTCATTTTGAAGTTACCTGTCCATTTATGTCTTGCACTAGCTTTTTGCTAATACCTTTGCGGCTGTAATATCCGGATTTCGAAAATTACATTTTCAGTATAATTCTGCTACATACATATGTAGTACCTGACAATGCGATGTTGCCATGGTTACCTTTCGGTGGGCAACATCATTACAGCTGCATTTGCCATTTTTACGATTCCATCATCACTGCCTAAATAAGGCTTCAGTTTTGTCCGCAGGGAAGACCGTCTCTTTTGCTGATGCGCTGGATCAGGTATCCTTTCTGTTAGCATTCAAAGCAAAGCCCATTTT
>KB309680.1:57691-123686 GCA_000328365.1 Capitella teleta
TACGCTGAAATCCGTCACTTGAAACGCCGCCTCCCACAATTCCGTTTCGCCAGTGACACAAGAGGCGACCAGAAAGCTTTTGTCACCACGGTCATCCTCCTCGTGTCCCTTTCGCTCTTCTTCTTACCCTACACTGCAATGTTCATCGTTACCCTTAATGTCGAAGGCACGGAGTTTATCCACAAAAGCTCTGTCATTTATTACTTGAATCTGTTACCTTACCTCAAGTTTATCTCAGACCCAGTTATATACGGCATGCGCATGCGTGAAGTGCAGATTCTCTGTCTCGGTCGGTCTTGTCAGGCGAGATCTAGTTGTGCGCGTGAACGCTGTGGGCATTGCGACACAATGGAACCTCCAACGTCCCCCTCCGCCACAATCAACATGCATCAAATGAGCTCGTT
Source organism: Capitella teleta (assembly GCA_000328365.1). Lineage (NCBI taxonomy): Eukaryota > Metazoa > Annelida > Polychaeta > Capitellidae > Capitella > Capitella teleta. The sequence goes on from KB309680.1 coordinate 58,096, forward strand.
CGACCTGTGAGAGAAGTCTGTGCACTGGCACCAGAACTGGGAATTTTCTCAAGTATGTTTATATCGGGTAACGCGAGTTAATTAACAGTGCAGTGTAAGTGTATTTTCTTATCCGCCAAAATATTCGTGTCATACTGTGAAAGTTTGTCAAGTTGCTTCGTGGAATAAAAAAAACGCATGAAATGAACAAGATTAATTATTTATAACGACTCGTACATGTACATCGTAACTCGCTTCAAATAAATTTCATTGTATAGAATTCACACAAAATTTAACTATATACATTCATCAAAATATAGATGTTCTGTAGAAGATGCGACTCCACACACTTTTCTAACTTTCACAATGACTATAGATCATCACGCTTAGCGGTGAGCGGTCGTGTCATTTCTAAACAGCTGAGACTCGTTCTTCGGACTCCAGCCCATCGTCACTGCGATACCTCCCATCCAGTTGCATAATCTCCGTCTGTTGAACCAGAAGATCCCTGAGTTGCGTAATCCGCTCGTCCCTTTGTCTGACCGCGTTGGTCAAACGCTCCAGTCTGTTTTGGATAGCGTCCGCCTTCAGTCTAGACCTCGACTGCACTTCATCCACCATTTTTTTCAGGTGTTGAGTCTCACTCTCGAGTGAAGCGATTTGGCAATCTTTCCTCTTGACTGCTACTTTCAACTCCGCAATCATATCGAGGTACTTCTCAGCATCAGCTTGTAAGATATCATACTTCAGGCGAAGTTTCTCTGCTGATCTTGAGCAATCTTCATCCGCCTCGAACTATGAATGATAAGCGATTCATGGTGTCTGTCAATTACCTTGAAGACTCACCTGGTTTGCTGGTGCATTAGTCAGAGTTTTTGGCCGAGCGATAACGAGGTGAAGATTTGATGAACTGTAAGAAATTGCCAAGTTCACTTGCTCTACGCTGGAGGCAGCTACGTAGTGTCCATTAACCTGACAGAGAAAGAGACCAAACAATATTGAGAAGTTCTTGGTCATTTTCAGATCAACTCACCTCAATAATATAATCGCCCTCATATAGGAGTTGTGAGCAATTCTCAGAATGTTGAAAAGAGTCAATCGCCACAAGAGAGAGAGTCTCGTAAGATTCCTGCTCTCCAGATGGCTCAACGGGAATAAAAGCACTTGTTCGGTGACTAAAGACTGGTTTTCGACCTGATGGCGTGTGGAATACAGGCTGATGATTGGGCAGGTGGGAATGGTCTTTTGAAGTAAACACAGACTGAAACAAGTGAAGTCCAAACAGAGGAAGAGCACTACGCTGAATCGTAACAACTATGAAATTGCAGTATTTCAGAATACAGTGTAGAGTGGGATGTCCTAGCTCGCGATTACGCCTCTGAATTGAGTTCGGATCGGGAGTGACATTTGTACTCTCTGAGGAGTATGATCTGCTGTGGGGAATTTCATAAGACTTGGCTGATGAGCTTGTGTGGTAGTGTGACTCTGATGATCCTTCGTTGGTCTTGCTTGCCGCGTCGCGCAAATCGTTGATAATTTTCTTCAGAGTAGTAGTGGACTTGATTTCCACCGGATATGTCTCAGAATCGTCGTCCATATCATCGTAGATAATACCGTGCTCATTCTGTGCATTTGCGAAAACCTGATCATCCAAAGTTTTATCGTATGCTGCATGGTGCGGGTAGTATCGGTCTGAAGAATCTTTGCTGGACATCCCCATGCCCTTTGAGATGTTGATCACCTCCATAGACTCCATGGACATGAGATTATGCTGCACGTGGTCGATACGAGGAGAAGAACAGCCATCAGGATTTGAGAAGCTCAGATCAGAATCAGAAGGCGAATCGCGAAATTTATCTTGTGGTGGCGGTCTTGGCAGTACACGCTTAGATTCACTTTTTTTTAATTTAGCCAGTGGCGTTAATGGTTTGAATCCTTGCACCGACATCTCTTGCTCAGGACTTATCGGACGGCTGGGCGGTGCAGAAAGACTTGCAGTTGAACTCGCAAGCGATTGGTTCGAAGATATCATTCCTCGGACCTTCGAGTCATACAACCGTCTTCTTTCGAAAGCTGACATCTTAACTTCGGCCGGCTTATCCTTGGCTGACCGAATTGCTGGTGAGCTATTTGATCTGGATAGAACATTGTTGGTTGATTTGATTCGCTGTGTGTTGACTTTCTCTTTACTGCCTTTGAATGACTTGACTGAACTTTTCTCACTTTGAAAAGTAAACATGCGTCATTCACGCCACCAAGATGTGTTCAAACCCACCTCTTCCCTGATTTGCTGCCTGGAGTATGATCCAAGTGAACTCGTTGTCTGTCACCACTCGTTGCCCTGCTTCTCCGTTCACTTTGGCTCTTCTTCAATAGGCCTCGGTTGGTTGGTCCAGCATTGACGTTTCCACCCACCCCACTGACTTCATTGGAGTCTTGATATTGCTGCTGTTTGATGGATGCAATGTGTTGCCTTAGCTTGTTCAAGTTTTCATTCAGTTTTGCCATGTTGTTCTTGCCCCGTAAGAAATTCTCACTTTTCACACCGATGTATTTAAGTTCCTCTTTTGATTCCTGGTTTGTGGTTTTCTGAGTTGGAAATGAAATACAATAATTATCTAAACATGTATCACCATTGAAATCCGAGGATATTCTGAAGTACAAACCTTGCAGCTGAGAGATCTTCTTACAGTGTTGGGGTTCTTTCTTGTTCTGACTTCTTCTAGACTGTGAGATCTTCTCATCTTGAAGAAAGGAAAAAAAAACAAATTCAATAAGTTAACCAGACATGCCCTATTTAAATTTACTCGCTGTAGTACGATTCAATATTTCCAATGAGAATAACAGACTGACCAAGACCCTATGGCAAAACCAAACTTACTTTATCCTTGCTTAAAGACACTTCGAAGTAGCGGTCGAAGAGATCAGGCCACTGCTGCTGGAGTACAGCTGGTTTGGAATCCTTCTTTAAAGCATAACCTGTAGAATTGAACAAACCAAATGCAAAACGCCTCCATGCCTCGTTCACTCACTTCGCCCTTGTTCGTCAACTTCATGCAGGCAAAACAGACCGGCTTCATCTTCAGGCCGTTGAGCTGCTTTCAATAGCACCTTGATTACACCATCACAGGTGCAACCTTCTTTCAAGTAAACAGTCTTTGCTAGTGGAGGCTATGTGGATTTCGTAGACTCATGTCATTTAGGGTACACGGAATTATATTGCTTCTTACCGTGTTTTGTATAATTTGGTCGTGAACTGTCACCACTGCTGCCTCTCTGCTTAGATTGAGAGTGAACCTGGATGAAACACCCCATAAGTATAAAAGTTCTAAATTTTACACAAATAAGTGATCTACCTAGCCTCTCCTTTGGGGTAACGTGTCTGCACCAACAGTGGTTTTGATTGATCTTGCAGCTTTACACACCGATCAAGAGCTACGCCTGGGCGTAATAAAGCAAACGTATATAACAAGATCCACTGAGCCTTGATCTCTCATTAATCAGGATCTTTGTGGGATCTTTAAATTTTTTTATGGTCGCTTATCGATGCTTACCTGGCTTCGACTCGGCTCGCTCCAAGCCGAGGCAGAATAGATTTGAATCTTCGTAGATCGCTTTGTAGCCGTCCAGGATGATATTGATCAAACCCTTTGACGTCGTTTTGTTCGAGATGACGTACGTCTTGATCCCGAATGTTGTAGAAAGACATGGAGCTTCTATTTTAACCGCCCCCTGTGGTGAGATTGGGATATTTATGGATCATTTCTAAGTGAAAAGAGGAACGGTCTGAAAAACAAAGGACAGCCTTGTTGTGTCGTCGTGCATTCAAAATCTGTTTGACAAATCACTGGTCAAAGGTCTCTTGACGTTTGGCTGTGTCATGTGTGTTTTGTCTGTTAACATAAGAGCCCCACAAAAGACAAAGGGGGTGTTGACCGTGTGGTTGAAGTTGCCAGCAGAATAAACAGAGCGCCATTTGAGGGTATGGCATATTGACTCACAGAAATAGGGCCATCGCACAAGTCATTTCGGTCAAGGAAAACGCAGTCAATCTTGTGAAACAACCTTAGCAGTGAAAGCCCTAATAGACCGATACTAAGCAGAATGCAGTATGATGTATATTCATGTGAATGCGAATCTCACAGCTGACGAGTAGGTTAAATGGGTCGTAGAATTGATATCCTTAGTGGGTGCACCGAATAGATCAGTCGATTTTACCGGCTAACGTATTTTTAATAAATCCTATGCCAACCGTGGAGGCCGAGGTCCCGGGTTCGAGACCCGATCAGGCCACGGGCGTAATAATTGTGAATTATAATTCTAATTCGTTATAATTGTAATTCTTCGATGACTCTGCAGTGCTGCCCAACCGCGTAACAAGGTCGAGCGCTGTGTACTACTGTCTTAGGGTGGTATGCAGGATAAAGAACCCTTGAAATTTATCGATAAGAGTAGGGGGAAACCCCGATCCCTGGCCTTCTGTTCTGGCGCCCGTATCATCCGAATGGTTTGGGTGGCGCCGTAAAACCCCATGATGTCATGTCATGTTTTAAATGTGTATAGGATGTTGTTGTTCTTGTTGTTGTTGTTGATGCTGCTTCTGTTTGTTAATTTGATTTGGCAATAATTTTTTCCCAATTGAACATTTATGGGATAAACTGGAGTCAGTAATTCCTCATCGCCTCCCGTCTTCCCACAATAGCAGAGAGCTGATTCAGGGCTGTACCAACACCACAATGGGCAGGGTTGAGAGTCTCATTGGGAAATTCTTGCCCAAAAATCTGCTCATGTGTTATTGGCGTGTAAGTCAGAGGACTTCTAATATCTGACCATGAAAATTGAATATCTTTACTTTGACCCCTTGTCGATTGTTTCTTCAATTAAACCAGGTTATTTTCAGTTGTTTTCTTGGAAATATCAGGAATGTGTGCGCAAGCGTTTTGACTTATTACGCAAGAAAAATCGTGTCTATGCAATGCAAACCGGAATGTGGTGTTGGCATAAACAAAGAGTCGCGTTTCTTTTGCACCGAAGTATGTATATGTTCGAGATTGATATTCACAGAGTTCCAAAGGTATTGGAAATTAAAAACATGATCAGAAAATATCGCTTCTGTGCGAGAATGAGGATTTCAAGGACAATGTATCTGTGAGAGTGTGGAACCCGTTATTTACATTAAAATACGTCATAGACATCTGTAGGTATTCAGTTTTAAAATTTGCTTATTTTCATGAGGCGACCAAACTAGGGAGGCATTGTCAATATGTCTCTACACTATAGTGTGGTTGAGGGTTAGCAAAAGTTTTTGAAACCAACATAACTGATGTAGTACATATAATTAGTTTTAACACATAAATACAATTAATCGATCAGTGGACAGGAAACAATATGTGGGGTTGAGAATTTGACAATGGTTGAGTAAACAGATAACATCACCATCATTTGGTTCCAACCTTTTACCTCCTACTAATTACATAATTATAACGCCTCAGATTTAAAATCCCGCCCTTCCAACATCGCAGCGTAAACGCAGTTCACTTGCGAGCTCATAAATATTCATGAGCCTCTCGTGATGTCAGGGGTGGTAGCCGGTAGGAGAAGTATATATAAGGGGCTTCTCCGACTATATACAGAACATTTTTCTGGGTTTAGCCCGCGCTTTCACCGAAAACCCCTGTTTGTAATCAAAATTTAGCTCCCTCGGAGAGGGAAAGATTTGCAAGCACATCGTACCGTCGATGATGTGCTCGCTAAATGGCATTTCCTCCGCGATAATGTTTGGAGCGCCTTTTACATATACACACTTGCATCATGGTACCGCTAGAGGATCTTCAAAGCAACCGACCGAATTTCAAGGGTCAAAACCATCAACACACATTGAAACATGTATGGTGTATATGGTGTCTGAAGCCACATTATATTCATTTCAATCTCAATTTCAACTTGGAATATACATTCGTAAATGAAATTCCGTTTTCTCTCACTTTTCTGCATTAGACAACAATAACTATATATGGAGGCACCAGTCCAAGTGAAACGTATGTTTGGCGTAGTTCATAAGTATTTACATCAGTGCAATTAAGCTTCGCAGCCAGGAAGACTTAGTTTTTCCCGATTAAGTTTGAGCCCCAAAGCAACAATGTACAATGCACCAGTGTCGATCACCGACCAATGATCATCCGCCCTTTCCCCTCGGAGTTATCATTGGGTATCAATCGATTGAATGTTCCCTTACGGGGGGATCTGTGATGGCCCTAAATCCGTCCCATGGGATTCCTATTTGGGTCATTCCGAGATGCCCCGAAGCGCGCACCCGATCCAATATCTCTCTAAAGTGGTGTTGAATGAATTTATGATGAACGGTAGGGCGTACCAGGGACACATACGGCTGTTATAATTTCCTTGCATCTGTGATATTATAACATGATAATAAGAAAGTCATAGTATATCCACATCTAATTATTACTTTGCATCTACTGTACGTATATGTGTATCACTGTTAATGCTTCATGCCAAATATTGATAATGTTAAGATCTTGGTTGTGTTTTCAGGATTAGAATTGAAATAGCCATAATAAACACTCGATAGACAAAATAATAGTATCACTTTGTGGTACAATGTAGAAAAAAAAACTATCCAACGAAATGGATAAAGGGATGATGACTGCAGAGATACATTTCATGAATGAACAATGAGCAGAACTTACAATTAATATACGTAAACGGTGTTATATATTACACAACCACACATGGTTACACTGCATACCGTATAATATCATAAATTGTACATATGTCAAGTCATGAATGATTTCATCACTACTCACAAATCGCGTGGCTCGCTCCTCACTAGCGTCCCCTGTCCTCGCCGATCCAGAAGCATCCGCGGCGTCTGTGTTCTGTTGAACAGGGCAATCCCTAGGATGGGCCATTTTTATCCCTTATTTTCAACCCAACAACATATCACGTGTAGTCTACTCGAGGACCCATGTTTGGCCAGGTAAAGTTACTCGATCGACTTATTTGAGGTATGGCAATATATCTGGAATCGATCGCCAATCACAGCCACGCAAGGAGCGCTCGACCGGAACACAAACCCATATTACGTTAATAATACTCTCGGTCACGAGAGAGAGAAAAAAACATTAATCGGCTCTGGTGGTGTAAGCTTAAGTTAATTTGCTTGAAAAAGTCCGTCGATTTTGTGCATGAAGTGCTTTAGTGCGTAGCTTCATTTTGGGACTTAAAATTACTGCAGGCTGTGCTTATTTGGCCTGGTGATTTGAGATCGTGATCCCACGGTTTAATTGCAGCGTGGCAGGTCACCTGTAATAATTAGGAAGAAAGAAAGCAGATCGACAGAGTCATAGAAATGCACGCATGCCGGAACTTTATTCGAATTCTTTGTATTTGGGGAACAATCGGAAGCAATTTATGGAAGACATAACAGAAACCGTTTGTCTTGTGAAGAACAAATCAATATCTAGCGTGTTGGGTTTTTTCCCCTAGTATATTCCTATGTTTTTGTATTTCGATCATTTGATGCCTACTGACACGGGCATCAGGCCAAAGTGAATTATGGCAATTGGACCAAAAACACAGCGGGATTGGGACCAAGAGAACGAACAAGAGCTCAAGGAAAAGCAAACAGAAAGTCTAGAATTAAATGAGACGAGAAGGGAGACAGGCCGCGCGTTGATGCGATGGCTCGGGATCACAGAACGTTAAAAGTTTGATAATTTTCAGGTGATGAAAGGATATGTCTGACCAGGGCCTGATGCCTATGTTCGATAACCCATTGCATCTTTCCTATTATCGCATGTTATTCCCTATTGTATAACAACAGTAAATGAGTAATTACTGTACTAATACATGTAGCAAGGAATGTCAATGGGAATCCATATATATATATGCATTTTGGCTGTCATGATCGAGTCGAGATGATGCATATGCGTAATAATCTTTTCCGGGAAACATCGGCAGCGACCTTTGGCAACATGCGGTCAATGAGAATTTCAACATTGGAGACAATGTGACATTGTTACTTGCTAGTCTCTTACTATCATTATTGCTCTCTCCGTGGAACTGAAGATGCTGTGGAGTGCATGATATTTCATACAAACACACAAGTGACACAACATAACACGACGAAGCGCGATTCAACACTGATTTGATTTTCGGGCAGCGCTCGCGTGAAGATGTCAATTTCATATTGCTATGTTCGTTTATCTGATGATCTTAGCGACAGAGTACAATAGTCATTTATTGACTTGCCGTATTTCACTTCTTTGGAATGCTCAAAGATCACAACGTACTTCAGGATGTGCAATGTTTTATATGTTTACTTGCCAAACTGCGAACATACTTACGTGCATTGGTCTCACAGAGTATAATCATAACGCACTCAGACGTCGTTTCCATAACGCATGTTGCAGAAACGGAAGAATATCAGCAGATTAGCGTTCCTCTCTTTGAGTTTGAGCAATTTTACTAATTTGCAGCTGAATATTTGGAAATTTTGGCTGCGGACATTTTCCATAACACGTGAATATTATGAAATGCATTGAAATCTGCTCTTGTTTTGCTTAAAATATCATTATCGGCGCGATTTCCACCGCTGTTTTTTTGTGTTTTTGAGCGATAATAGAAGGGAAATCGTATTCAAAACACTAGCACTGAAACCACACTGTTATCACTATTGTGACTATAATTTATGTAGTATAGACAGTGTTCGCTGCTCAAGAGTGATTTCCTATTGGTTAACATGCGAGTGAGTTGCGTCCAAAGAAAATCGTTCGTTAGAGAGGACTTTTCGCTAGAGGTGTGTTTGTTATTCGCAGGTACTACTGTATATACACTGATTTCGTATTGCGAGCATCACACCGGAGAGAGAGAGAGATTGGTATACTTACAGGTACTTACAGGTCCTCTTCTGATCTTCATGCTTAAATAGCCTCTTACAATCAGCTCCTCTTATTTTATTTTATTTTGATACATTGTATGGTTGCCGGAATGGATTGTGTTCTGGTTGATTCTTGAGATGATGGTCCAGTCTTCTTTCGAAAGCTGCTATTGATCATGGGGATGCGACGATTTCTTATGGCAGTTGATTCCAGAGTTGGGCTATCCTGATTTTGAAGCTATTTTTTCTGAGTTCTGTTGGCATGATGCCAAAACAAATGAAGTAAATTGACTGGGAAAAATAAATAAATTAGAATATGAGATAAGCAGACAACAAGTAATATGCTATTTACAGGTGAGTATATCAATCATAATTTTGACATCAGTTCCTATGAAATTTGGATCAATTTGAAACACAGAGTCACGGATATTGCATAATTCTTTAATTGTAGATATTAAATTATTATTATTGTTATTCTCATTATTGTTGTTTACTAAATTTGAACATTGAAGAAGTTTATTATTGGCAGCTGCAGGAGTATGTCTAAACTGAAGTGAAATAGAGAAAGACTTGACAATTTTATTTTTACTCTGGAAAGCGTTAGTTTAACATTTTTTGAACCGTGACATCAGCTGTTGATCTATATTTACAGTGCTCATTTACAGTGCAATAATATCACAGTGAGATGTCGGTGCCAGCTTCCAGAGCCGTTGGGCAACATTTTGCCAGGCAGCATGAAGTCTAGATATACATGGTAACTGAAGCCTCCAAAAAACACAACCATAGAAAGAAGTACACCACCCAGCAACATTCCTTCTAGTGGATGACTTAGGATGAGTACAACACATGATCAATTTATTGATTTGTAATCATAATAATGTGTCCCTTTGGTACTACCTACTAACCTAGCCCTATACTATGGCTGATTCCGTTCGCCCGTGGATCAGCCTTTTCGTGTCAGGGCCAAAATGAGTCCACACTAATTAAAATTTTAGGCTTCCAGGTTACCTTACAATCTCATGCAAATGATTCAACATATACAACTCTGACAGCGTCCATGCTATAGCCTCTAGTTTTGCAAGGGGCCACAACAAGCAATCCGGGTTTTAGATTTACTGCTGAACTCTTTTCACATCACCAGCGTCCTACTTTTGTTTTACCAAGAAAAATGCTGGCAGCCACATACATAGCAGAAGGCTTTCCAAGTGAGACTGAACCCCAGCTCCAGCATTTCAGGCTGAGCCGAGTCGTTTCGGGGAAATTCCCAAATCAACTTTGGGTTTATGTTCTAAGTGTCCATTATTTTTAGTGGGGGTCACCCTTTGCTCTGCTATATCATTGAAATAGGAGAATTGAATTGAATGATTGCTCATTGATGTCCAATTAGCAATCAGTCCATGCAGCATATCTATTGGATCATTACGTGTATGAACATGCGTGCTTTCCTTAACAATGATACCAAGCATGTTTGCCACGTGTCCACTCCAAATGAGGCAAGTTAACAGTTAAACAATTAAAAGCAATTAACAAAGCTTTGTAATTTTGTATCAACGTCGCAAATCCTTTGATCCACCATATGACGGAAATCTCCAACTCCTGCGCTCTCTCAACAGTGTATCTATATATAGTAACATCAACGTTTGCCGGCTCCCAGAGTCCCAGTAGAGGTGAGCTCAGTGAGTGGACGATGAAAGGGTATTTATGCTACGGAATTGACACACATTTATGGATCGCGCAAAGCAGAGATGATCTAAGATCAAGTGCAGTGTGAGAGATGCTTTGGATTGTTCCACATTAGATGCTGATTCAAACCAAACGTTGTGGTTGTTTCTTGTGTGCATGTACATGAGCATTAAGTCATGAAATAATTTTAGTCTGGTCTTTGACTTGGTCACCTGGATACTGTTTAGGTAGTTGGCTGGAAATTCCTCAGAATACTCATTAGCTCCAAGTATATAGTTATGCACTTGAAAATAAGGCAGGTAAGATGCATAGAGTTCAAAAACTTTGGATAGTTACGAAGCCTCTCAGTACGTTGCCTTGCAATGGGCTAATGCCATGTACAGAACCGCTCTGCGGGTAGCCTTTTGCTACGTACAGAGCCACTTAGACACTCCATTAATTACATCTAATTTCATTACCAATTTTGTGTTCTGGACGAATAGTCACTTCTATATCTCTTTCTATGAGATTGCGCCACTTTGAGTCTGTGTAAGGTGAAGGTATACCCTTTCGATATAAAGCTAAGAACTTAAGTTAATTTGAGAAGCTGTCATAGCTATTATAGCTCATAATTCATAGAAGGATTCTTGATGGTGAGTTGTATCAGGAGGAAATCCCACCAGACCCTTTGGAGAGATACGGCTCATTTTTTTGCTCAAGTTGCTGTTTGACAATAATATCAGCTAAATTGTATCTTCCTTTTTTTCAGAATGACAGACAATCTGACCAAATTTATTGACACCCCCACAACTCCTGACCCCATTCATGTTTACGAGCCATCTCTGGCGTTAAATAAAACTCCGATCGTCATTGACAATGGTAGGTACAGACCCCTCTTCCTCAATGCTTTAACCTCACGTGCCATTCCCAGGATGCTACAAATGCAGAGCAGGCTGGGCGAGCGAGTCTGAACCAAAACTTGTTTTCAAAAACGTAGTTGCAAGGCTCCGCTCCAAAAAAGAAAAAGTTTGTAGTCATGCTCACATAACCTTGCTGTAACATCTTTCCAAAGGATATTGAGCTTCTGGTTGGAAGTGACATCACAAATATTGAAGTGGTCAGAGCACAGTTAAGATCACCGTTTGAACGCAATGTGCTGGTGCATTTGGAGTCTCAAGTGAGTCATTCTGTGCTTTGAGATTTTCCGCGCATTCATGTTGTCATCAGGAACAACTCCTTGATTACACATTCAGTCATCTTGGCATTGACTCATCAGGCTCTGTTGCGCATCCGATCGTCATGACTGAGGCTCTTGCCAACCCGAATTTCTCCAGGAATTGTTAGTATTCTCATGATTCATGAGTTTCCATAACTTTGACATTAAATGTAATTATTTCTCTCCAACATAGTGATGTCTGAGTTGTTGTTTGAGTGTTATGGGGTGCCTGAGGTTACATTCGGAGTGGACTCTCTCTTCAGTCTTCACCACAGCTACCCTTCTGAATCACAAAGTGGGAACAATTGCATGATGTGACCGGTCGTTTATTATCTGTTCATTAGTGAATGCCCTGATCGTGGCCTGTGGCTACAATACAACGCACATCATCCCTGTCTTGGAAGGTCAGCCTCAGTGTTCACACAGCAGGCGAATCAATCTTGGAGGACTGCATTCGGATCTTTTCATGCAGAGACTCCTGCAGCTGAAGCACTCAGCGCACTTTGCTGCTATTACTCTGAGTCGTGCGGAGGTACAAGCATTCAATCACACTTTTATTCCTTTTTTTTTAATTGCTTCACACAGGAGCTGGTGAGGCGGTTCTGTCGTCTAACCACTGATTTTCAGTCGACTCTCAAATTGTGGTCTACTGATGAGTATTATAACGAACACGCTCGCAAGATCCAACTGCCGTTCACTCAGGTACGACTGAGTGGGGTCAGGTTCTGGTGTGGATAATTTGTGCTTTCAGCTTCCAGGGGGAGTCTTAACCGCCGAGCAACAGCGGGTTAAAAGAGAGCAGCAGATTCAGAGACTGCTAGAGGTCAACGCCCGCCGCAGGGAACAAAAGGCAAGGGAAGCAGCATTCAACACTTTTGCTGATTTTGATTTCACAGCTGGCTGAAGATCAGGAGAAACTCCGCTTACTGATTGAACTGCAGCAGCTGCAGGAGGATGATGACAATGAAGAGCTCTTTTACGTATGATGTCAGAGGCACTGTGTGAACTCTCTGTTAACGGTTGTTCTTATAGCGGAGCATGAAGCAAATGGATATTGATTCAGTTGAAGAATTACAGGCGACCATCAACCAACTGAACAACTCCATTCACCACATTGCTCAGCGTATCCTGGAAGATCGTCAAAGGGTCAGATGCTTCCCTGGAAGAGGAGATTTTTATTCTTCTTTTTTTTTTTTGATAACAGAGAGAGGGAGTTGCAGAGGACGTGAAAGACACACAAAAAAGAAAGCCAAAGGTCAAAGAGGCGCAACCGAAAAAGCCGAAGATTGATCGTACCGGGGTGCGCTTAACTCATTGATTTTGCATTAGTGTCAAAACTGAATATTTTGTTCTCTTCCAGGAGCTGAGTCGCAGTATGCCCATGGATACAAGTGATGTCGCTGCCATGGCAACCTGGCTTGAGAATCTTCGGCAGCAGCGTCAGAAATTGTTGAACAAACGAGCGGAGCGTCGGCAGAGGAGAACAGACATGACTAAGAGACGGACGGTGGCATCGCACCAGCGCATGAAGATCCTGACTGCACTGGCACAGGGCACAAAGAAGAATAAAGTGGACACGTTTGGAAAGAACGATGATGATTGGGATGTGTACAAGGAAATCGTGAGTGTTCTCTTTGGGATTATCCATCTCTCAATTTTAACACTTTGAAGAACAAAGATGCTGGGGATAGTGATTCAGAGGCTGAGCAGGATAAATTAGATGAATTGGAAACGATGCTTAAAGAGTATGATGATGAATTCAAGCAGTGAGTCCTCTTTTTGTTTTTATCATAGAGGATCGAATTTTCATTTTTGCCATTGCAGTCCAAATGATCAGGGAGATGGCTTTGATGTTGCTGAATATTACCGCGTTCATGTTGGCACTGAGCAGATACGGTGAGGCATGGCTACCAGCGCAGATGAGTGTCTTACCTCTCGCATACACAGCGTTCCCGAGGTCCTCTTCCAACCTTCCATGATCGGAATGGATCAAGCGGGAATTGCAGAAACCATCAGCTTTGTGTTGAAGAAATTCACAGCTGAGGAGCAAACTGCTATGACCCAAGTACGCTCCTCCCCCCACCTCCTCCCACTCATCCTATTACTGCCTCTCTTTTGCAGCGAGTTTTCCTCACTGGGTCCTGTTCTTCATTCCCGTCCTTCGAAGAGCGACTAAGCAAGGAGCTGCAAGAAATGCTTCCCTTCCAATCAAAGTTCTCTGTGCACAAAGCCCAAGACCCTGTGCTGGGACCTTGGAAGGGAGCCTGCAAGTGGACGGCCTCTCCGCTATATTCAAAGTTCTGTATCTCTAAGCAGGATTATGATGAATATGGAGGGGAGTACATCAAGACGTGTCCTATTACTAATCAGTATGTGCCCACACCAGCCTCCCTGAAAATTGCTAGTCAAATTAAGAAAGAAGATACTGCTTAAATGGAATAAAAAGTATGCCTCCTCAATTTTGTCAATTGTTTTGTTTTAGTAATTTTACATACATGGAAATCTTGATAACTCAAACTTGAAAATACAATTTCATTCATGGGACTGGAAAATATTATGTTCGAGGAACAGGGTTTTTCGATGAAGTGGGGAGTATACGGGACTTCAGAAACAGTTCGAGGAAGAGTGGGTGTTCTAGGAATCCGAGTTAGAGTAATCGGGGTTTCACTGTATTGGTAGTTATTTTGGACACGTAATTTTTAAAGCTAAACTAAAATAAGGGAAGAAAATCAATATGTGAAAATAGCATTTTGTATTTCTAGACCTTGTCATGACCTCAGATGATTATGGCCGATAATAATTAACGCTTTCACAATAAATCAAACAAAATTATTCAAAAGAATGGATTTTTTTTTATTGTGTTCGAACATTTATTGTCAGTGTTGACATCGTCAATACATGTATCCCCTCTAAGAGCGTTTTATACATTTTATTAGTGTACTAGTGCAACTGAACATGAAAGTTTCCAGCAGCCGAACCTAAACTCATATTCATTAGCCTTGATTACGAGGACTAGTACTATGTCTTAAAAACATTGCACAGTGCATGAACTACATTTGACTGAGGTTTTGAAGGATGCGAAAGTACCTGAGAAATATGCAAGTGCGAACGTCACGAGAAGTAAAAAAAGAAGTTCAGGTAGCATAGCCCACCTGTTTAAACGCAAGCAATAAAAAGACGGAACAATAAAACAAGTAATTCGTTGAGCAAATATCAATACTAGGTGTAATACTATTGTACTCTGAAGCGTCTATTACTCGAGAAGAATCGTTTAGATGAGGAAATTGCAGTCACTCTTGTTTACTCTTTGATTTGCGTCGGCAGCATCGCTTCGCAGTGCATCTGCAGCACATGAAAATACACGCAGACATGATGGCTGCACTCACAGCGAGGAATGCAGCAACATCCAACATGAAGAACTTCCACAAGGGCAGTTGCATGCTGCTCGGCTTCAGGTGGCTGCCTCCGAACTTCAACACGTGGTTCACCCAAAATGACAGAGCTTTCCTGGGCTCTGGCATATCCAGAAGGATGCGAGAACACCTCTGCACTGATGTGCGATACTTTGGGTCCGAAAGGATTTCCGTGATGGCGTCTCGTACCTGTTCAGCACTGCTGCTTTTCAAATCCAAGAATAGACCATGACCTCGCAAGGTAGCACGTCGAGCGTTGTAGAACTGGTCACCGAATACAGGCAGAGTGAGCATGGGCACACCGTGGAAGAGGCCCTCCAGCTGACCATTGTTGCCGCCATGGGTGACGAACAGTCGCGTGTTATTGTGTCCAAGCAGATCATTCTGAGGCAACCATGAGGCTAACATGACATTAGCCGGAGTGTTGGCGGGGCGCTCGCCATCGGACCGCATGATGACCCTCTGGGGAAGATTCTCGAAAGCTTCCATCAGTACATCCATCATTTCTTTGGGGATACTTTTGATGGCAGATCCAAACGACACCACTATGAGACCATTATTGGCGCCATCAGCAAAAGACTGCATGTCACCAGCCGGTAGGGGTTTCGCAGGCGTCCAGCCGAGGCCAGCGATGAACTGGTAGTGGAAGGCATGCACTCGAGGAAGATCAGAGCAAACTGTCTCCATGTTTATGATCCACATCTCTGAATCCTTATAAATCTGATCGAATGTGGTTTCGGGACGGTTTGGGGCAAATCGCTCGAGATACGATGGATATATAGCGAACATGGGAGGGACCACGAAAGAAATCCCAATTTGAGCTACTGTGTTAACCAGACGATCGAAGAAGGTGGAGTCAGATGTGATGGTCATGAGACCAATCTGGCCTTCAGAGGAAGGCAATGCAGGAACCCTAGCTGACCATGGGTCGTGACGAGCACCCAGTGAGATGTAAGGCACCCCCAAACGATATGGTACAGCATACATGCAACGCACTGGATCTATGTTGTCAATAAGTACAAGGTCGTACTTTTCAGCTTCCACAACATCATATGGTACGCCTTGGAGTGCTGCCTCACAGTATGCTGAGCCCATTTCCTTCACGGCCATCATTAGTTGTAACACGCCCCAAAGCGATGCATCATGATCAAAGAGAGTTGCATGTAAATTCTCCACGACATTCCCCAATTCTTTGCCCATGGACAAAACCCGCAAACCTCGCTTCTCAGCATGCTGGCGAAGGTTTTCGCCAACCAGCATGTGGACAGTGTGTCCTTCGTCTTGCAAGGCCTCTCCTACCACTGCGAACAGTCGTACGTGACTGCCATGGTGCACGGGCATCAGGAGAATCTTAGCAGACGACGTTCCTCCGATGAGGCAAGCAAAGAACAGCAGCAGACGCATGGTGGCCGATCAGTTTCTCTGTGAAATACATACATAATAATTACATGCGCCATTAATAGTCAATAAGACATACGTATGTATGCAATAGGAAACGTGTGCACTCTCGTTGAGCTCTGATAAAACTATAATGCCGAGGCTTTACGATATTACAGATAATAATATCGACATCCAGGCCTGTATACCAACCAGGCACGAGGTCAGCGCGTTTTCACCGTCCTCCTTTTTGATCTTTGATGCACGAGCAATTTGTTTAACGCTGGCATCACTGAAGCATGCGTATATAATACACGCTTGGTCTCACAGTAGAATATCGATCAATAGACTGCCAAAACTATGTCGTCAGCCTTCATTACTCTGAGCTATATTCACCCCAGTGAACTATACTCCTTTAATGAATAATGATGTGATATGAAATGCTGAAGGATAGATCATCACTGATGTCTTAAGAATTAAACAATCAAAGAATGCTTAAGGAACTCAATTAGCAATCAGATTTCCAGCATATGTTAACTGGGACAAGCAATATAATTGGTAATATTTCTGTATATCGATAACCCTTAATAACCGTTATGCATTTAATCAGCCAACTGCATCATCAACCAAGGGTATAGTCTTGCCGATACATTTGATGACAATTTAATGCATATATTATGTCATACCTTCAGTATTTGCAACACAATTGAAGATAAGAGGAAGAATCAAAAGTCCAGTTACCGAGAATAGGGCAGGAAAACTCTGGTTGTGCGTGGCCTACCTGTATCTCTATACGTGCACTATCCAATCAGGAGAGCACATACAGGAGCTTTGGTGTGTTTTTCTATTGCTGGTGAAAAAGAAAAAATCACAGACTTTCCCCTATGCGAAAACTGTTAGCTCGAATATAGGGTGGTCCAATTGTAGTGTGATTTGTTTCGACGGTACTGAAAACTGAAAAGCCATCGACTGGAGACATATTATCAATATTGATTGTTTTTATAATTACAAAAAAGGCTGCCCAATATAATAAGGAGTGTTCTAATAAGGAGTGTTCTAAATATCAGCTCAGCATATTAACCCCCAGTTGTGTTAGCAAGAGCTAAAAGTACATATACTAATAATAATAATAATAATAATAATAATAATAATAATAATAATAATAATAATAATAATAATAATAATAATAATAATAATAATAATAATAATAATAATAATAATAATAATAATAATAATAATAATAATAATAATAATAATAATAATAATAATAATAATAATAATAATAATAATAATAATAATAATAATAATAATTTATTTCGTACAAAAACATGTACAGGAAAAATGAACGGATAAAGAAAAACAAAAACGATAAAGGTAAAGGTAATGGTAAATATAAGTGCATACAGTAATCCAAATGTGAAACTAGGCTGTGCTATACAACGAGTGAGAGAGAGAACCTGTGCTAAACTAGAAAATAAAAACTTAACAAAATACAGATTTGCATCAATTCAAGATACGGTAATAATTATACAATCAATTAATACATAGTGAATTAATTAAAAACATAACATCAGTATTATAGAATTCGTTATATATACTCAAAATATTATCTCTTATATTACATCTCTTATATTACATAATTCTTTGTTTCTTCTATCTATACAAAATTATATATATATTGTAGATATAAGAACCCGAGCTATATCACACGGCGTACCCTGTCGAAGTCGAAACCTATATATTATAGGCTACTTTCAAATAGGTCATATGTACATGTCAATACCATTCGGATTAGGGCCTACCTATCAACAATGCGCTGAATTATACTATATACTTAATCAGAATTAATTACTGATTAAGTACATGTTTATCTAAATCTATCTATATATATAAAATATTCAGATATGACATCTTCAAAACGCAAATGAACCCCGACCAGCATGTGCCAGATATCACCCTTCCCTCGCGACGTACGTAAACATGCATGGTAATTGAGTCAGGCTTAGTTGTTATCTGTGGGCCCTACCCATTGCATTGCATTGTGCAACACCCAGATGGCCACTCCGACTGGTGGTGTGACCGTCGTCTGCTCGTTAGACAATGCCCTACCCATGCAGTGCATGTTTAACGACTTTTGACCCACTCCATATATTAAATCGTTTTACTGCATGAATCATGGGATATAGTAATGCATGACCTGACTCGACGCATGTCTGGTTGGCACGTTGCCAAACGTGATTAACAAACCAAATATCGCCAACACACAGCCCTGGTCTGAATAGAAATATATAGGCCTAATGCTGAAACGTTTAACGCAGGGCAGATCAACTATATAGTAGCGTCAGATACTGTTGACCTGCATACATATCAGAGAGTGCGCAGCAGCTTCTTGTATCTTCGCTTGTATGCTAGTACATTCACCACACAGAGACCATTGGATGATGACCACAGTGATCGGCCACCATGCGTCTGCTGCTGTTCTTTGCTTGCCTCATCGGAGGAACGTCGTCTGCTAATATTCTCCTGATGCCCGTGCACCATGGCAGTCACGTACGACTGTTCGCAGTGGTAGGAGAGGCCTTGCAAGACGAAGGACACACTGTCCACATGCTGGTTGGCGAAAACCTTCGCCAGCATGCTGAGAAGCGAGGTTTGCGGGTGTTGTCCATGGGCAAGGATTTGGAGCCTGTTCTGGAAGCTATAGGATCAAAACTGTTTGACTCATCCATCTGGGGAATATGGCAGCTGTTCATGGCCGTGAAAGAACGGGGATTGAACTACTGTGAGACAGTACTCCAAGGCGTACCATATGATGTTGTGGAAGCTGAAAAGTACGACCTTGTACTGATTGACAACATGGATCCAGTGCGCTGCATTTATGCAGTACCATATCGTTTGGGGGTACCTTACATCTCACTGGGTGCTCGACACGACCCCTGGTCAGCTAGGGTTCCTGCCTTGCCTTCCTCTGAAGGCCAGATTGGTCTCATGACCATCACATCTGACTCCACCTTCTTCGATCGTCTTGTAAACACAATCGCTTTAATTGCGATTCAGTTGACAATCCCTCCCTCATATGCTGTAAACCCATCGTTTCTTAAGCGCTTCGCCCCAAACCGTCCCGAAACCACTTTCGATCAGATTTATAAGGATTCAGAGATGTGGATCATGAACATGGAGACAGTTTGCTCTGATCTTCCTCGAGTGCATGCCTTCCACTACCAGTTCATCGCTGGCCTCGGCTGGACGCCTGCGAAACCCCTACCGGCTGGTGACATGCAGTCCTTTGCTGATGGCGCCAATAATGGTCTCATAGTGGTGTCGTTTGGATCTGCCATCAAAAGTATCCCCAAAGAAATGATGGATGTACTGATGGAAGCTTTCGAGAATCTTCCCCAGAGGGTCATCATGCGGTCCGATGGCGAGCGCCCCGCCAACACTCCGGCTAATGTCATGTTAGCCTCATGGTTGCCTCAGAATGATCTGCTTGGACACAATAACACGCGACTGTTCGTCACCCATGGCGGCAACAATGGTCAGCTGGAGGGCCTCTTCCACGGTGTGCCCATGCTCACTCTGCCTGTATTCGGTGACCAGTTCTACAACGCTCGACGTGCTTCCTTGCGAGGTCATGGTCTCTCCTTGGATTTGAAAAGCAGCAGTGCTGAACAGGTACGAGACGCCATCACGGAAATCCTTTCGGACCCAAAGTATCGCAAATCAGTGCAGAGGTGTTCTCGCATCCTTCTGGATATGCCAGAGCCCAGGAAAGCTCTGTCATTTTGGGTGAACCACGTGTTGAAGTTCGGAGGCAGCCACCTGAAGCCGAGCAGCATGCAACTGCCCTTGTGGAAGTTCTTCATGTTGGATGTTGCTGCATTCCTCGCTGTGAGTGCAGCCATCATGTCTGCGTGTATTTTCATGTGCTGCAGATGCACTGCGAAGCGATGCTGCCGACGCAAATCAAAGAGTAAACAAGAGTGACTGCAATTTCCTCATCTAAACGATTCTTCCTCGAGTAACAGATATAGAAGATCTAAAAGACATGACTGTTGAAGTCAATTCCTCGCTCAAATAAACTTTGTTACAAACCATCCGAAATATGAAGTAAACTAAGTGAACCTCTATGGAAAAACTATCCTACATCCATTCATATCAAAATATGTATATCCAACCCACAATACGGACATCAGTTGCAGCTTCAGCTGGAAAGTGATTACTTGACATCATCCCCACAGATTATGACTACAGAATGCAGCTAGTGTGTTCTTGTAATCCAGAGATTGTACATGCGTTTGGTGAAGCCAGCACAACAGGATATATGCATCATTTCCTCACCTTCCCAGCAGAGCCATGTATTCAGGCATGGTATCACAATGATTGATATCAAACAGATCACATTTGTGAAGATTCTCAAGAAAGTATACATTGTAATAACATGAATAGAGAAAATTCTGCAGAGAGAAATTTGCATAAAATGTTTCAACCAGTTTTCATGATCAAATAATTGCATTACTGTTGGCATATGCAGTATATATTGAAACAATTTATTCACGATATGACATGAAATCATCACTGTTATACAATGAAAAACGGAGACAATTATCAAATCTCAGCTGAGCAAAATCATGGAAGACTTCAACAAAGGCACAAATCAACCTGAGAAAGTATCACAAAGAAAATAATTCAATTTCAAAGATGATCTCCTTATCAGTCTTATAATTGACATATCACTAGTATTAAGCTCAACGTCAAAGAAAAGACCACCTCAGCAGTGTACAAAGGGAAATATGAATGATATTGAAAATATTATCCAAAGCCCAAACAGACAAAATTATAACATTCCTGTTTGGAGATAGTAATATACATTGAATATACGGTACACGGGCAAATGATTGCTAACATTGTATTCAGAGGTATTTGTGTGATATTACTCTGTGCCATTTTCAGATTTCTTTGATCTCTTGAAAATATTGCCTTCTCCTCTATTCTCATAGATCCTGTGAACAAAAGAATGTTGAATTAGATGCATTTAGCTCTTGATGAACGCAAGACGTCTTCACCTGTCATAGATGAGTCCATCAACGCCATGATTCTGCTGCAACTTGAGGTTTTCAGGACTGTTATTATCATCCCCCCAGGAAAAAACCCGCAGTCCTTGCTTCTTCAATTTCTGGATGATTGTCAAGTCTCTGAGTATATCCTCAGCATGCACCACCACCCCCTGCATAACAGTGCTGTTAAAACTGTGAGCACTCAAAGACATACGCACCATTAAGCCACGAGAACGGCAAAAATTTGCCGCCGTGAATGCATCGTTGCCTCGAGGGTCCAGATATGGCACGTACTTCAGAGTTTTTCCGAGACTTAGGAAGAAAACCGGGAAAGTAGGTTGCTTCAAGGCTAAGCTAAGAGGGGAGAGAGTAATGGTGAGAACAAAAGAGACCGCGTCCTTACAGAGTGCAAATATCAGGATCAAAAGATGAGAACAAGATGCGTCTTTTTTTAGCAAAAGGAAGCATGTTCTCTAAGATGCAATCCAGATAAGAGTTCCTCTCTTCAAAATATTCGAGACCTTCTTCGTATGAGCCAGACTGTATAGAGCAAAATTAGAATAGGTCACGCATACTTTGAACAGCTGCACCTTCTCTCGACAGCAGTATTTGATTTCAAGGTTGAATCCGGTCAATGGATCAATCGTGGAGAGAAATTCCTTGAGTGGAGTGAAGAGCTGAAGATCAGCGGATCTGTCATCTGATCGCTCTGTGCAATATGAATTATATATTATACCGGTATACTTATGAAATCTAGAAATTCAAAATCTCACCTTTAGGGAATTGACCAAGTTCTGACATGTGTCCAAACTAAAGAAGAATAATTATCAATTATAACGTTCAGGAGATCATACGCCAAACCTTCAGCGCCTTCATCTGGGCTGTTGTTAACGAGTGAATCGGCACAGGCAGCCATTGGTCAGCAGCAGAATTAGCAGCCTGAACGTAAACACAATTTGAACTAATGCTTTGAGAAAACCCCAACGCACCTCAGTGGCCGCGACGCAGACATTGAAATCGTGATAAACAATTGGAACACGATCGTGACTCAGATGGACGTCAAACTCAACCAAATCAGCTCCCTAAAAAACAATTCTTGAATATTTCCCTCACAGCAGGTAACATAAGTACTTACATGATCACCAGCATACTGCAGCGATCTCAATGTGTTCTCACAAATCTTTGCTGATCTTTGAGAGAGAGAGAGAGAAGTGAGTGTAGTGAGAGGTGAGATTTAAGCAAAGTACGTCTTAGAGAAGGAGTTTCCGCTGCCCCTGTGTCCTATGTGCAGCGCTTCCTCCCGCTGCTTCCAATGCTGAGCATAAGAGACTCGCATATCACTCGTGTGATTCGCAAGTGGACGAACGATCAGGTGGTCGACTAGAAGTGGAGTTCAAGTATAGTCAAACCTTGCAATCCAAACGCCTTTGGTTTTGTAGAATTTTGTTCAGATAGTGGGATTTTTGGTTTGGGAAACATGAGTTACAATAGGTGTCATTTGTGGGGATTTGGAATGCGAAGGGGTGATGGAAAAATGAACAGATTTGAGTGAGTTACCTCTCAGCACCCCCGTTATATGATGATCATTCGACACAATTGCTGCATGCGTGACTCCTTCGTTTGTCTTCAGCGGCGGTAAGTGAACTCTGCCGAGGAATTCTCCTTCATCGGATCTCACAGTCAAACAAAAAGCCTGAGAAAGAGAGAGATCATTGACTTGAAAAATATGCGGATTCAGTGTAAATCTCACCACAGAATCTGTGAAACAAGTCTGGAGTGAGAACTCCACGTAATCGTCTCTGTTGATGAGCGTGCCCTCCTCTGTTTGCGCCACGTGCAATGGATTTTCATCTCCAAGTACCTAAGCACCAAACACGATGATCATAATTGACAACAATCCCTCATTAGAACCATACCGCAACCATGGTGTCCTCAATCGGGACATTGGAACCATCGTCCTATAAAGAGAAGCAGTCAGAAAATTACAAGAAATATAAAAAATAATTCATTTAATAATTTGGAGACCGTGCTAAGACCAAAGCTGCTATAAGTGAATGTACCATGCATCTGAATGCTGAGCAGTGGACACGAAATCCTGAATATTTGCTGCTTTTCAATGCATCGCTGTGCAAACGCAGATGAATCTCACTCTGACAAGTGAGCCAACCATTTTGAATGCATGACGATCCCCCTGCAGTACAATGGATGAATAATATATGTCAAAAAAACCAAGTCACACCCACCGTAGTCACCATACAGCAACGGAGAACCAGCCGACCCAGACGTGCCGTCTACATATAAGAGAAATAAAATTCTGTACTCAGCCCTGTAGAAAACAAAATTACCATCAGTTAATTTTCTCGGCCGCAAATTAGCCTCCCAAGATTTGATGATCACATTATGAGCAACGTCAACCTCGTCCTCTGATCGTCCAATGAAAAAGCGGAAGGATGCCTCTTGAGGAACATCACCCACGGTTACGCTCCATATCCTGATGTGAAAACAAATGTTACGCCTCTCGTCTTAGAATAGAAGGTAAAACTTTCTGTGAATCCTCCAGTTCTGCATGCAAGTGAAGTTGAACAGCTTTGTGAGGCAGCCACTGTCCGAGAGAGACACAGTCACCGACAACAAACAATTTCTCCTTGCTCTGAGTGGGACTGCACACGTAGAATGTTGTCTTTGCCATGATGGTACACGTCTATGTCTGATGGAGAAATGATAATTCTGGTGGTAATAAAACTATTTATGTATCAAACTTTCAGCTGAACATTTTCAGTTGAGCTCAAGTATGGAAGCATAGGCACAACAATGAAATTGAAGTGAATGATAAATGAATCATTGTATTATCTGATAACTGATGGCTCTAAAGGATTATTGAGTTATAAGGGAATATTTGAGGACGAGATAAGTCTATTATCATACTGTCAATATAGGCCTAATTGATAACAGCCATTATACATCTCATTTAGTCAGTCAATCCGTCTATATACGGACAAACAATTATACTTGTCTGTCTGTACCAACACATGTTTTATAGAGAACTCAAATGAATGCATTTGGCCTATACTTATGTACTAGTACATGTTCCGATACACCGTTATAATTATGTCTTCTGCACACTTAGAAAAGTACATATAATATTATATGCACTAGTTGATACATGTACACTTGAGTTATCAGGTTTCAGAACATGTTGTTTCGACTTTGGCCAGATCCTCATCCCGTTGGTCTCCATGAGGTAATACAAGAGGTCTCGCATTCTACAATACAAGCTAGCTCATTGCTCAGAACAGTGACCCATAGAATTATAAAGAAGTAATTAGAATGCTCTGAGCCGGCTTGAGCAGTGAGTTTAACTCAGCCAGACGCCACGAGAAAAGGTCGCTTAGCCAGCTAGCTGTAGAATTCATACTTCAGCCAGCCGGTTTTTCACGGCTTGGCAGCTTTGGAGTCAAGGTCAAGTGATCAGTCAGAATTGAAGCCAGATTAGCTGACATACTACAGCGAGCCCTATGAGGTATACAGACCTCGCCCGAGAATCTGTGCTAAAGCCAGATTTATGAGGAACATTTTGATTTTGTTGAATCAGAATGCCTAGGCATCGCGATCAGAACTGAACAGCTCAATTAAAACTCAACATGCTGGTGATTTATATGTTATATTATGTTTCCTATAAATTCCAAGCTACCGTGAATAGGCGCTTTAATATGGCACAGTAATTGTAATATTTCTATGCTGTGACCCATGTGAATCATAACGCACTTGATCACGTTACTCGACATTTTCAGCCTTTGACTGTTGAGCGTAGTTAGCGTACAATACCATGTAAAAGCCATGAATAAATAGATTTTATTTGAGTAACAGTTCTTTATCTCTTTGAGATAGCAATAATTACCCGACACCATTCCAAAAAGTTGTTGTTATGTTGAGAATTCCGTCTCCTCAGAACCCTTGTTGACGAAATGAGTGATGCGTTATGAAGAACAAACTGACGCTGCGCTGCTGTTTCGGTGGAAAGTAAATCACGTCGTTTAAATAACAGAAAACGTTATGATTCAGCACAGCGCCCTCGTGCGACAGCGTGGACGACTAAACTTGTTTTCATTGTTTTCGTTAAAAATCAGCTGAAGTGAACTGCACCGTTGCTCTCTGAAACGCTTGACGTGATCAGGAATCCAGAGTCTTTCTAGTCTAATACATGCTCGAAGGTCCTGATCTATATTGTTTTAAAATGAAATGGCGAATGCGCTTTTTCATCGACCCTTCACCTCCTTGTGGCGTGTGTAGTCTGAATCTCGTTCCAAGACTCTACTCTCTAGTCTATATTTTACATGTAGTATATAGTCTATTATAGTAATAGTATATTATTAATATTGGTAATATCCCCACAGATTATCATTATGGCTATAAAATGCAGCTATCCCCACAGATTATGGCTATAGAATGCAGCTACCCCTGGAACTCCCTTGTGAAGGCTTGTTCTATAATCAAGAGTAAAAGTAAGACAAGATTACATAGCCGTAGGCTGACTTCGGACTATTAAATACTATTATTTAGAAATATAATTATTATTATACTAACTTGCCAAGTCTCTGTGTAGCTTAGTAGTTTTACTCTGTTAGTAGTCAAAAATAACTAACACTCACTCAGTCACAGACTCACACTGTCAGCTGGTTACCACGTTACCTGGGTATGACAGAAATTAGCATTGTACCGTAACCCTTATTCTGGCATTTGTGGTGGTTTCTGCTCGTAATTTCAACACTTGAACCATCTCTTCATCGTATTCATTGTGATATTGAATTTCATCTATTATAAGTCATGATAGATTGCAGGATCAAAATGGAAATCCTGTCCACTGCATGTTTCAAATCATAATTTCAAGATGGTGAAGATACATGTGGTTTTGTTTCACAGATTGAGCCGAAAATACAACCATGAAAGGCAAAGGAAAAGGTGACCGCGCTGCTGCCCCAACTGACAAAGACTGCCCTCTGCAGTACCCAGACCTGACTCCAGTTGACCATGTTGAGGAATGTCCTAAGTTCTCGGCACGTGAGTCTCATCTTTTACTTCAGAAATACTTTGAAAAGAGACAATTTCCAGTACTGAAGAGAACCCTGGAGGATGGCATTTCACTGGATGACACTGATGGCCTTCAAGGAGACCTGGAAACATTGCTATCATCTGTTGCTAAGCGAATGCGTTTGCTTGAGGTTCAGATCAACATCCTCTCTGTGTGGTTGGAGAAAGGCAAAGTTGACAAGAAAAGTTTAGGCATCACACCCATGCAGTCACCTTCCGCTTCGTCAAGCAGCAGTGTTGGCAGCAGCACCAAATCAGTGAGCTATTCAGGGGGTTTTTCCCTAAGTAATGCAATTTAAAATAAATTTCACTCAGCATCGTGAGTCGAGAGAAGAGGCTCCGAGCCCTCCTCCACCTCCACCTCCCCCTCCTCCGAGTGGAAAAAGAGCAGCAAAGAGTACGGAAGAGAAGGAGAAAAGTAGCAAGAAAGTGAAAGAAAATTCTGGACGCGCTCTTTCCACTAAACACACTTCAGACAAACCCACCAAGGGCAAAGCACAAGTGAATTTCAGGATTTTATAGAAAGAATTCCCAATAATTATATTCAATATTTCAGTCCTTGAAGCTGTCCGATGAAATCCCTGAGTCTCCGTCAAGCAAAGTTTCAAAAACTGCTGCACCAAAAACCAAAGAACTCCCAAAGTTATCAAAGAACGACACACCGAATAGGTTCTGGGCAATGATAGAACCGTACTGCCAAGAAATCACCACTGACGACCTCAAGGTGCGTACTAGTATTCTAAGAAGAAAACCGGAAAATTTCATCTCAAATGATTTCACAGGTTTTGGAAGAAATTATGAAAACTCATGAGGATGATGCTGATTATTACAAAGTTCCAAGTTTAGGTAAACACTATTCACATAAATGGGCCAATGAAGACCTTTCAGAAGAACAAAAAGAAGGTTCGTTGATTATCTTTTCCGTATCATATCATTCACAAACATCACGTTTATAGGATTCAAATTGAGTGACGGCTGTTCTGGTGGGGGAGCCACTGATGCCTCCACTCTCCTGAAGCATTTGGATGACAGGTGAGCAGCTCAGCGTGTGCTTCTGGTGTCCCTAGCCCTTATCTTTCAGTGAGGATGATTCCTCTCCGTTCGGTCCGTTAACTCAGCGGTTAGTTCAAGCTTTGATGGAAGAGAACATCATGACTCCAATTGATGACAGCACCATCTCTGAAGCAGGTTTCGTGCTCAGCCTTCGATTATTCATCTTTGCATTTTGTTTTATTGTAGATGCTGTGGAGGCAGCCACAATCTCCTCTCGCTCCCTGGCTAAACAGCTCAATTTGGGCAACACTGCCACTCTGGAGAAGAGAATCAAGAAGGAGCTTGAAGAGCACGGTGGGTGGGATGAACATTGGTATAATGAGTTACAAAAGCTTGTGTTGGTTATGCAATATATCAGCTGGTCTCTGTTGATCTCAACACTTTAACGTATTTACAGCTCATTCGCTATAACATCTGTTATTACTATCCTAAATCAATCTGTGAGCATGATACATGCATCAGAACCCACATTTGAACTTAATTCCCCCTCAGGAATCCTTGATTCGGATGATTTCAATTCTGAAGACGACCCAAATGATGAAGTTCTGGCTGAACTGAGGAAGAAGCAGCAGGAGCTGAGAGTGCTGAGTCAGCATAACCTCATGGTCACCAAACGCTTGTACAAAATGGCCAAAGAGGAGATGCAGAGGCAGGAACTACGCAAGAAAATGGCCACGGCTGATGCAGATGTAAGTCTTTTTAGTTTGGTGTATACGTGTTGTGGGGCAGTGATGGCCAAGTTCTGCATTTAGCTCTCGCATAGCTCGCTTCCTCAGTCCTTTGATCTTTTCTAAATTCCTTCTGGATAGATGCTAATGTACCTGGACAAAGTTCATAATGATCTCGCGTTATGTAACCGTGTGTTCATTTGCAGGTGATGGACGCGTACCGTCGCCTGCAAGCAATCAAGCAGAAGAAGCGCACGCCAACCAAGAAGGAGAAGGAGATGGCCATTCGCGCCCTCAAAGAGCGAGAGGCGCTCGTCAAAGCACTCGAGAATGCCACATGATTGTCTTCTGTCTTCTTGTACAGAATTTTTTAATAAAATTGAAATGTATATTTAATGTTCTAGGTGTGCTTTTCAATTTTATTTTCCAACATACATGTACATTGAAAATTCTCATTTAATAAAACACAATGATATGCAGATAAATATCAAAACCATTATGAATGAAACACAGAACCTCAGCAACTGCTGTTATAGAAAATAACATGTAATTGTGTACCCATGAAATCAGAAATTTATTTCATAAGAGAATCTTGCACTCAAAATCCATTAGTCCAAAATAAACAGATGAATCTGAACAATTTACCCAAGAGCTTGTAAGTCGAATGTCAACAAATAGAAGTTTCTTCACTTGGTATGATTTATAAATTCATGTATACAAAATGAAATAAAAATGATTACATGTCAATTGCGTACCAATACTTGAAATAAGTATAATTTATGTATCTTGTAGTACCTACAAAATTGTGCATAGTAACATAACTAAGATGTTTTGAAAATTATGCTTGCAGTATACATGGAATTAACACATGAATATCAATGCTTCCACATTGGAATCAACCAAACGAGTGTGCTAGCTACATGTACTAATGACCGTGCATATAATGGCCTCTGATGACCCGCTGTGAATCTTGGGATCTTCGTTTGGCTGCAAGTGAACAAGTATTCCGATATGATCATGGAATCACTGGGATTCCGGTTACTTACCTGCACTTACCACATAGCATACACTTCAACCCAGCAGCCAGATATCTTGCAATGGCTCCATAATCTAATTACATAAATAAGCCTTCATCTATACTCGTAACATGTATTATCCCAGCGTTTTGGGGGGTTTTTTTCCAAGCCATTTTATCGTGAAGCATTCATGTGATTATCAGAACAGCCTAGGCTTAATGTTTGAATGAGAAATTAGAATGCATTGTACATGGACACTGTTACAAGTTTATCGTTTATCAGTGATAGCACAATTTACAGTATCTGAGAGTTTAGTTATGTGATAAATGCATGATGTAACATTTGAGAAAAAAAGTCAACTTGAACTAAAAGTCCGTGTGATCAACGATAAGTTATATGTTCATACAACTAATGGTATTCCCTACGCAGTTATGTCCAGCAAAAGCTTTTTACATGCACCGTGAGATGTAAAGAATAAAAAAATGAATATATATATATATATATATATATAAAAATATGTATAAAAATAAAATAATTTTCCCTGGAAAAATAAGATACATAATTATGACCAACATATGCTAATAATGATGTATGCATGTACCTGCATGTACCTGCAGGAGTTATTCACGTGTTATCTGAAGGACGGCTCATGAGACATTACATGCCAAGGACAAGTAGATTAAGGACAAATTGAGAATATTTAAAGGTTATCGAAATCGTTGAATGTACTGCATGTAAGGTATACGGTACCAGAGATTATTAAAGAATGAGTTGTGATTCTAAATACATGGGTGATTCTTTATCAAAACCCAGCCGAACATTATATACACATTCATAAAAAGATTTGTGACCGACTTAATGTAGTACATAGGCAGTGAAGATGAGGCAATTGCTCCAAAAGGGTAAGGCTCCCGAGCCAAATCTACAGTGAGGGAGCATTTGGTAATGCAATGCTCCCATACATAATAAACCTCTTGATTCCATAACAATCTATAGGAATACCAGTAACAATTATTCCACACCCATTCTAACTGTGATTGGTACAAATGTGTTGAGACCAGTTTGAAGGAGTTTAGGCGAAGGAAAAAAAGACGAATGAGTGGAAAACAACACGCAGGAGCAGCTAAAATACATGTACACACACATGTATAAAAAAAAATAAAGTAAAAATAAAGTAAAATTAAGAAAATATGACTGCAAACGAAACCAAAACAAGATGCCTTAGGAATGGGAACAATAAGTTAATCTGTACAGAAGGTTCTTGTCTACATGTATCTCTATTATTAAGAAACCTATGCGCTGAATATATAGATGGCACTTTGGCGTCAGAAGGAGAATAACAGGGGCTATGTGAGTCATGAGCACACTCGTTAAGGGCGTATATTAAAAGGTACGGTCGAGTTTGCAAATGAAAAAGTATAATTCTACCCTCACATGTAAAAACATAGGACATGCCTGGAAATAAGAAACTATGGGAGTGAAAATGAAAATTGAATTTTCAGATTATACGTGTACCATAACAAGAGTATATATACTATAAAAATTAAGGAATTATCAAGCAATTATAAAGGAGGTGAGGATGGAGGCAAGCATGCAGAAAAAAAAAATGAAAAAAAAAAAAATGAAAAGAAGAGCGACAGAGAAAGAGAGAACTGTACAAGGTCACAAAGGTCGTTCACTTCCATACATCATACAATAACCGCTTAGAAAAACAAACATCGGTGCACAGGGCATTTGTACCCAAGATGGGACTGAGATTACCCTGAACATTAACACGTATTCCATTGACAACACAACCACAAAATAATAATCAAAGACAAATTTTCTGGAGAATTTTCTTTCCCATCAACTTTACTGAATCAAAAAAATTATAAATTTAAATTGCGATGTCCTCAAATCCAGCTGTTGAATCAGTGTTGTCGGCCGATGAGTTCTGACGTTCTTGAATTTGCTGGCTAAAATTAACATTGCAAGGAGTTCCATGATGCAGCATCAGAAGAAGAAGTCCAAATATACAACTAATCCAGTGAGTCACTAGTTACACAGACACGTAGATGAGACTTGTACAATTGAAGGGATATGGGGGTAAAACCTGGAGACAAGGAAAGAGAGGGAGGCAAAGCGTTAGACAAAGTCATCAGGATGTGCACTCATCAATCGGCTATTGAAATAAATTCATTCTCTGTCAACACTTCCGATTTTGAAATCACAAAAAAAAAGCTTGAATTTGCCGTTAAATCCCAGATATAATGTTGAGTGACCCTCGCCTCTCTTCATTAAAAATAACTCTACAAGCATTGTAAGAAACACTGTTTTGACAAAATATGTTCTAAATTTGTAATTGTACACAATACTTTTCATCCCCCATACCCTGAAGCGAGCTGAGTTTTCAGAATTCAGATACTTAATATTTACAATGATAATAGTCCGCTTTACAAACACAAGTTTTTATATTGATTTAAATTACATGTACATAAGTAGAAGGCACTCATCTGTACAACCAGAAATAATAATAAATTTTAAAAATATAAAAATTACAGTTCTGATTGTACAGAAGCAGGAAAAGTGAAACCGAAAAAGTAGAAGAGAAGAAAAAAAAAAGAAAAAAAAAACATATCCTGAAAGAAAATGATTCTCACATGTTACTTTACTAATTTGCTAAAATTCAACATGTTCAGCAGCAGAGATTTTGCTTTCAATAGCA
Organism: Capitella teleta; assembly: GCA_000328365.1. Taxonomy (NCBI): domain Eukaryota; kingdom Metazoa; phylum Annelida; class Polychaeta; family Capitellidae; genus Capitella; species Capitella teleta. The sequence goes on from KB309680.1 coordinate 90,225, forward strand.
CCAAATATCCATCTTTAGTCGCTCAATGAGTTCAAAACAAAAATAAAAACCATGAAATTCAGTTCATTCAGTGCGGAATCAATTGCGCATATCTAAATGAATACTAGCTTCTCATGAAAGGTAAGTCATGCCACACATGAAAAATGCTCAGTTTACAGATATGTATATTACTAAAATAAATTACATGCCTAAATGGCCAGAAGCTATAAGAACTGCTGAAATATTACCAAAAAAAAACAAACAGCTTAATGACTTCAGCACCATAGTAAAACAGAAAACGGAAAAAATTTAATTTCAAGAGGCCTTAGAAAGAAAATTTTATACCCTATCAAAAATATACCTCTTACAAATATCCTACCAGGCGTGATTTTATATAACGGTAGCCCCGAATAGGCATTTCAGTTCCACATAGAAAAAAATATGTAAGCAAAATTTTTGACACAGTCTTAGGCAGGAAAATTAAATACCTTGCATGACATAACATGCAAAATCTGAATTTCCCATTTTAGAGAGAGATTCATCATTTAAGGATAATAACCAAAAACAAAAAATTGAAGAGAAAAAAAAAAAAAACATTCAAAGAAAGAAAGCAGTGAAATTCAAGGTATTTCCAACATCACAGAATCGGTGGCACACAGAGCTTTTACAATATTTACACAAATACTAGTAGAATAATACGAAGTTAGTCCAGGCTAAATTTCGCAATCGGCATGATGGCAAACTGCTTAAAGCTCTGTGCGACCGAATGTCTCTCATGAAATACAAACCTTCAAATGGTTGCCCTCTTTCACAAAGAAAGATGCCAAGATAAATAAAAACAAGAGTCTAATAAAAAAATATGAAAAATCCAAACAAAATTCCTTACAAGTTGCAGCATTTGAAGCATACAATAATGCAACAAACCACTCTCAAGAATGGAATGATGCTACAATGAACACCAGTTATTACAGTCAAAGCTCATTATTATGAACCTTCAGGGGCCATAAAAATTAGTTTGTAATATCAAGAGTTCTATATATCCGGAAAACATACAATTTCTCCGATCGCGTAAATACGTTAAGAACTTATTCATACAGTCGTGTAATGATTCACCATCAGCATAATTGTATCTTCTCTTGCAATCGAAATTAAGCCAATCCAATTGTAAATTTGTAATAGAACATAATTGATTAATATTGTAATTATATGTCAGCACAAACACCGAATCAAGTGTTGAGTGTTTGAAACTTTAAGTTGTTGAACTTCATGGTGTGAGATTTCAACGTTGATCAGCTAGAAGCAACGTGTGACACCCAGTTAGCCCAACGGACTGACGGGTGCTTGTGCCATTGTCTGCTTGTTATCGAATGCAAAAGAGGAGAATAATGTTGGTCTCCTTCGCTTCACCGCAATGGCAATTAAAGATAATTTATTTAATGGTTTTACTTGATTGTTTATCTTGTCTTTTGTTTGAGACAAAGCACTTTGAAATCACGAGCTCCCTTCGATTCGCGGCATTTCTGCTTTTGATATTGAATAGGTGTGAAATGACAAATAATCAGCAAAGCAAGGCGAGCAAGGGATCCGCAAACAGTCAACAGTGGTTTGATGAGCAAATACTGTAGAGTTTGTGAGTTCGTAATAGCAGGAGTGCTCTCTGCTCAGGGGACTGGATATTTGGTTCGTATTCACCGTAAGTACGAACAATGCGGAGTTCATATTATCCGGTAAACCTGCATTGTTAAATGATAGGGATCTGGCGGGGATTCCAGGAATAGTTCTATATAACCGAAAGTCCTACACATACGAGTTCGTAATAGAGAGCTTTGACTGTAACTTAATTTCCATGAATCCATAAACAATTACTTCCAATTTCACGCATAAAAATACTTGAATGAATTTTATCCTCATAATATTTGGGAGAAAAAAAAATGCATAAAGTGTGAGTATTACTAAATAGATCATGATGACCCAGATAACAACCCGGCCTCCCACAGAAAAAAAAAAACCCACCCCCCTCCCCTCAACCCAGTTCATATTCACCTCAAGTGTCATCTCCCGCACTGGTAGCCAAAGAGCAGACCACTTACCTCAGAATCTGGAGTCCAAGAAACGCTGAGCACAATATGCAACTCACTCACCACTAATGCCGTGAACTGCGGTATTCACGCTCCCTCTCCCGCTCCCTGTCACTGTCACGTCTGCCGTCACTGTGGCGTTCACGTGTCGGTTCATGGTAACGTTCTCTGCTGCGGTCCCTGTACTCCCTCTCTCTGCTGCGTGACCTTTCAACTCTGCGCCTTTTGTCGCTCCTTTCCCTTTCACGGTCTCTTGACCTCGAACGTCTGTCACGACTGAAAGAGCAAGATGTGACGCAACACAGAACGCGACAGAACACACCTTGATCCGTATGATTTGGATTCAATGCCGTGCAGAGTGTCCTGCAAAGCACTGATGAGAATCTTGCAGCGATCGTCATTGGCGATCTTGCTCTGTTTGATCAAGGAGATGGCCGTGACGAGGGTTTCAATAGCACTGGCATAGTCCCCTGAAGAAAACGAATTCAAATAAATGCAGGAGACTCCTTCAGAGCAGTCTCACCAGAACTGGCGTCCTGCACTGCCCGTGATATGGCGCTGCTTGAAACAGTTTTGTTGCGCTGTAGAATTTCCTCAAACTCCGCCTCACTGACAGCAGGAGCTGATGACTCATGTCTGTGGCTGTCCGATCGACTGTAGTGGTCACTGGGAGGTGGTCTGTTGTACGTGTCAGACGATGACCGGCCGTATGGGTCCATACCAGCCCCCTGGACATCACATTTACAGGTGCATTCAGTGCTATTTCATGTAACTCACAGGAATGATTGGAGGAGCATTTGAGACTGGAGGGAAGAAAGCGGGATTGACGTGAGGCGCAGGAGCAGGGGGAGGGCCTGTGAGGGGAGGGAGGCCCCCGAGGCCAGGCGGGGGGCCGCCATGAGGGGGCAGACCTGCAAACAGTCAGTGAAATCAAGCAGGTGCTTACAAAGAGAACTCACTTGACTGTGGCGGCCGACTGAGCCCAGGAGGAGCAACAGAGCTTGGAGTATAGGCTAAAGAAACTGACACATTAGATATGCTTCAAATGTGAAGAATATACTATGCATACACTTACTTGGCGGAGGCCGTGACCAATCACTGCTCCTCGGAGGAGGGCCCCTGGAGTCTTGCGTGGGAGGAGGTCCTCCCATGCTGTGAGGGCCAAGAGGAGGCGGTCCCCCGTGGTGCTGGGGCGGTCCTGAGGGAGGACCATTCATGCTGTTTGGGGCAGTGAGAGAGGGAGGAGGACCTCCAAGGTTTGGAGGAGGGATGTTGTGGTTGTGGGGGGGGCCGCCCATTTGAGGAGGCCCACGTGGTCCAGGAGGATGGCCCCTCGGTCCCGACTAAAACAACCCCGTTATCATACAATGAATTGCGACTGAGGATATTCACTCACCATGTCCCTAGGTCCAGGGCCGCCCAAGCCAGGAATGGGTCCACGAGGGGAGGGGCCGCCTAATAATGCGCATTCGTAAATACATCAGAGATCAAGCAAACGACGTACCATGACCAGGAATAGGTCCACGCGGTGGAGGGCCACCAAGCGGAGGTGGCCCGTGGGGTCGATCCCCAGGGCCCCCTCTGGGTGGGAAGCCACCAAGAGGAGGAGGCCCAGGACGAGGCCCTGGGCCGCCAGGGTGAGGACCCCTTAGTCCTAGACAAGGAGGAGGCTGGTGGGGGCCAGGAGGTCCGTGTGAATTGCGTGGAGGAGGACCTAGAAGAAGTGAAGCATGATTCTGAAATCAAAGAGTTGGTCGTGTACCATTCTGCTGCGGATTGTCCTTGCGCGCCTGATTCTCAAATTGCTGAAGCGTCTGCTTATTAGCCCAAGTGACGACCGGGTTCTGGCCGTGTAGCTCCTTCTTTGGAAGCCTGTCCATCGTGATACGAGAACTTGAGTCAGAACCAAACACAACCGTCGCAAATCTGGAACAAAGCCGGCACATAAGTATAAGTATGCAAATATCATCACTGATCAATTAATACCCTTTGCTTTGTCCGTTGATTCGGTTTTCGTAAAACTTTATTTCCAGTAAATCTGAAATTCCCAAGGCCGAGATTGCGTCTGTTAAATCCTGATCAGTTGTCCACTGTGAAAAAACGAGAAAAAGTAATGCACAAAATCAAAAGAGTATGCCATACCCAGGAGAGATTGCCAACATAAATGGCTACTTTTTTGCCTGTGTAGTTAACAGGGGTTCCAGCAGGGGGAGATTTCTTGTTTGAAGACTGAAAATGAGGAGAATTTAAATAGAAAGAGTTAGTGAAGGCGCTTAGGACACACTTCTTCTTTAATGGGAGTGGACGCGCTGTCATTAGAGGGGCGAGTGAGGACATCGTCATATAGGTCTCCATCATGGTCATTCTCAAACTCGCCATCCACATCACCAGCGCCGGAATTGTTCTGTTCATTCTGTTGGGTGGATTAAAAACATGAAAATTTACTTTTGAGCAATGGTCACAAGATCATGTTTATTACTCAGTTAGTACGAAGATTCATCATTTCAAAATTCTAAGCGCAGGCCGCTAAAGCCTACTCCCTAGTAAACGGTTTAACCGGGTTACTGACTAACTTAGTTATTGTTGGTAGCTAGTTAAAAGTTAAAATTCGAGAAGTCGCAATACTATCACTATCATGACTATGTTCGGAGAGCCAGTTGCACTTATTTACAGCACGTGGCTTGGAAAAAAATAAATATTCGAAATCTAAATTATACTCATCTAAACAATACATTAATTTAGAATGAACAGATCTCCTGACCTGTGCAAATTCATCAACATCAGCATACAAATCGATGCCGTCAGACGGATCGGACGCCATTTTGCAAGCTTGTGTAGTGCGCTTACCCCAGTCACAGATGACCGTTTTGGGTTAACTTTTTTTCGAAAATTTCTTTTCAGTCATAATTACAGTAGGGTAATTATCATTGAAAACAAATAGCACTAATAAAGTACTTATAGTCCACAATAAATACTTAATATCCGATACTAATTATAAATTTTGTAGGTATGGGGTACTAGCACTAATAATTTATCAATAATCATAACGATTCTCTAACGCTATGACTGTAGGCTATCGGGTGTCCGATAATTAATTAGGCCAAATTTTTTTTGCATGGTTGGAATGGCGGCTGATAATAATTGTAATCGCAAATATTATTTACCAAGGTCAATAGAGGAGTAATTCTCCCATAATAAACAAAATATATAAATATATGTATAATAATTAATTATACAGAGTGGGCCAAAAGTAGTCTATCTACTCCGTGTTAATCACAAAACTTATCATTTAGCTAAAATTGACAGAATGTTATAAAAAATAACTGCCTAGTATATATTAACCAACTTATTTAGCACCGATTTATGTAAAAAAAAAATAGAAGGTCAATTTTGAATGAGGAGGAACATTTTAATGAGAGTGGCATGTGATCACAGAGATGATTAGATGGACCCCTGACCCAGCATTATGGAATGTCATCTGTTGCATGGCACTATAATGTTTTTAACTACCCATCATAAATTAATTATTCATATTATAATATACAGTTTGCTAAATTAAAAGAAAAGTAAATGGATTTGTTATTTTGTGCGCATTCACAGTTGGCCTTAAAGGGAGGGAGAACTGGTTACAAATGGACTTTTAGTTGTTATTTGATGCACCAAAAATGATTCCTATGCCTGTCCCAAACAAGGAATATCATTGCTAACGATTTCACGGGAGATATATTGCTAATTAGGCGTGACGTCAGAGGCTGTCATGAAACACCGAGTTGCCCATCTTTTACAATGGGCCTCGTCATATCAGCGTGTCCTGCGACTAAACCCCTGGATTTTTTAAAATTTTTTTCGGAAATAGAATAATCATTTTGCCACCAGTCAGGCGCAAAAAAATTATATATTTTTTGCTATTTTTCTTATTTTAACAAGCGATTTTCTAGGACACCTACCATCTTTTCTCATCCTGAAACAGTAAAAAGGTCAGCTTGCGCTTTCGTTTCGTAAACAACAAAGATGTCCTTTTATGGCGAAGATGGCCTGCTCTGATTGGCTGAAATCGATAGCTTTAAGAGGGAAATGGGACCAATCACGGCAAGCCCTCAGCTGACGTTTGCCTCCTATACTTCGTAATGGAAGCCATTCTCCCATAGGCACAATGTTAACCCGGATATTCAGAATGCATTATTTCCTCACGCTTGCATCCAGGCATGGTGTTCTTGGCACGGAATGCTATCAATTGGTGCTATGAGTCAATAGAACAACACTTAAAATTTAGTTCTCCATCCCTTTATTTCACAAAGGAGATTTTGGATGAGAAGTTAATGATGATAAGTTTTTTAAAAGACTCAAGTAAGTTTAGCGAACGGATATTAAAAGGAAGCATATTCCAATGAAGTGCTCCTGCATCAAGAATGAGTTTATCTGATTGTGCTGAATAAAATAATATTGTCCAGGGAGAGTGACACAGAATGCGATCAGCCATGCCATTGTTTACTGAAGTCGTGGAGGTGGTAATCTGAATCATTTGTGGTTTTCCCAAATCAGACTCTCCATCGGCAAAATAAATATCTAGCATCATCAGTGCATGGAGTGAGTCTGCTTTCTCGGTGAGTCTCATTTGTTGAATTCCAAGACCATTTTTAATGAAGGAAGAAATGAGAACGATATTCCTCAACTGTATTCAAAAGCAACTAATCGAGGGGAATGGGCAGAAATTCACCAGGATTCAGATTCCAGTTTCACAGACTGTGGGAAAACAACCCGATACCACAGATACTTTTCTTTGAAGTTCGATGTATGCGTATAAGACAATTGACAATTGCTGTGTGGTGCACTCTGGCTGACCTTTTTACTGTTTCAGGATGAGAAACCAAGGTAGGTGTCCTAGAAAATCGCTTGTTAAAATAAGAAAAATAGCGAAAAATATTTTTTTTCACGCCTGACTGGTGGCAAAATGATTATTCTATCCATTTCCAAAAATAAAATAAAAAATATCCAGGGGTTTAGTCGCAGGACACGCTGATATGACGAGGCCCATTGTAACAGATGGGCAACTCGGTGTTTCATGACAGCCTCTGACGTCACGCCTAATTAACAATATATCGCCCGCGAAATCGTTAGCAATGATATTCCTTGTGTGGGCCAGGCATAGAAATCATTTTTGGTGCATCAAATAACGACTCCGAGTCCATTTTTAACCAGTTCTCCCTCCCTTTAAATCAAATTCAAACTTCATCAGACCATATGGTGACGCTTTAAATTCAAAGGCCTCTTTGGCCTAAGCCCCACAAGGGTTGCCAGCCACGTTGAACACAGGCCTTTCAACGTTGGGGTGAAGGCTCCAACAACACGTATCATCCAATCCAGGTAGGGAAAGGGGAGTGGATGGCATTGGTCGTTGATAGATGGTCTCAGCTCACAATAAGTGCCGACCTGGTTGGACAAAGGAAGAACAGAAAAAACACCAAAGCATGAGCCAAATGGCTTCAAACTCAACTAAGAAGCAAGAGAGTCTGGTGTGAATGCCAGCTTTAATGTGCGCGAATCGGTGCAATTTGGAAATTCACCCAGAATGATGAAGGAAAGTGGATCCATGGCCACCCTTGGAGTGCCCCATTGATGCTAATCCTAAAAACTAATTGCGATCAATGTAGCCCAACCAAGCCCCATTGCAATGATAGATGAAAACTTGCAGACAAAGTTACTCTCAATATAAGACTTGCCAACCTGGTATATGCTTCAAGAAAATGCGGGGGAATCTTTCGTGACCCACTTTTGAAAGTTCCGATGCAATGCACGAAGTCCTCTGGGGGTTAGGGTTTTGGATTTTGTTATGGGCGAGAAACGATGGGCTTCAAGTACGGTATTTTGGACTATATATTGGGGTCTGCAAAACACCATTTCCTGTCATGACTGGGTTTCCTGCGCAGTAGTCACAGACTGCTTCCAACCACCACACGTGATTCCAGTTGCAACTGTTGCTCTCTTGGGTTTGATTTCGTGGGACATTGCAAATTCATCCGCCATTCTATGTGCATCATCAATGCTGTCAAATTTCATATCTAATATGAGTAGACATAGCTAGTCAGGAGTCTGCATAATCAATCCATAATCACGGAACTGGGCAGCAGCAAGCAAGTGTTGCTCCTGTATGTTTTTTTTAGGAATTTGCTGTGGTTATTACTGGAATTCCTGGTGAATTTTTATACCTGCAGATTCGGGATTGCATTGGTGCTAGGATTGTGCTGCTTCGACGTCCTCCGAGGACAGGATGAGTACTTTTTCCCTGTCACCACACTGAAGGGCGTTGTCGATTTCAACCATCCAGTCGTCACGCTTTGCTGGCCCCTTGGAATGCTACCATGGGCTCTGTTGACAAAGTGCACCTGAACTCGGTTTTGACTTATGCTGTCAAAGACCTTCAAAGTGCGAGACCAGTGGATGTTAAGCACGCTTGCATCTCCTTCTACACCCAAGATGATCTGTTGCAGGCCAAAACTCTCCTCTGGAAAGCTGCTGGGGAGACCTTAATCGATCGCAGCATCTCCCCTCGCAAAATTGAAATGGAGAAAATTGCAGACAATATTATGACTGCATTGTCAAAGCTGATGAATGCCAAGGCTCTTCTGCCCATGTTCGCAGTGGGTCCTGACCTCCTGCACATGATTCCAAAGGCTCAGGCTCAGGACACCCTCTCGATAAGTGTATGCGAGACGTTGAACTCTATGGAGGAGGAACTGATCATGATGAAGTCCCTCTATGCCCGTGTCGATGAAATGGAGCGGCGCATCAAGATCATCTACAGCATAGTCGCTGCAAAACCTCCTGCTTGCGCTAAGGCAGGTGACCGATCCTGTCCATCTGTCAGCGCCCATGTACAGACCCTGTCAAATGATTCCTTACCGGTGCCGAATAACATCCCCAATCTTTGTCAGGATTCTGACTCCGGTTACAAGCTTGTGGAAAGCAGACAATAGAAGAAAAAGCGGAGGCAAGCAGTCTGCAAGAACCAAGTGATTGGGACAAGAGACGTGAGCACGTTGAAGATAGCTCCCCCTCCCATTCGCTATCGGAGTGTTTTCGTTGCTCGATTTAATATCGAAACCACTACAGAATCTATTGAGAGCTATTTCAAAGTGCACAAAGTGATTCAAAAGACAGTGGAGCGTATGTCCAAAACAACTGCGCCCCAAGCAAGCTTCCGTGTAGAGGTGGTACAGACTGACTTCGCCAAGGTGTATGACGCAACCTTCTGGCCTGGTGGCATGTTGGTGGACAAATTCTACAACAGGCCCAAGCTGCAGAACCACCTTCTCCGTCACCAACATGATGATGGGAGAAGAGTGAACAGCGATGATGGATCGTCAGACGGACGGCATGCAGTTAACATCCTTGCTCAGGCACAGTCTCCCGTTGAGCAAGATGACGAGCACCAAGAGATATCTGAGGAGACGCCCCTGAAGACGACAACTTTATGGGAGTGACAGCCCCATTAAGACTTTGCACGTTCAACAGCCAAGGTCCGGCCGATGATCAGATCGCCTACATGCATAGACTTATGAAGGGGTGTGATATCCTCTTCATCCAGGAGCACTGGCTGTATCAGGATGACCTCGACGGGTTATGCCTTAACCCAGACTTTTTGGTCTTTGGAACATCCGCGGTGGACCCAAGTGAAATCCGCATGGGCCGACCTTATGGTGGATGCGCTATGATCTCCAAGAAGAATATGAACTGTACATTTATACCAATCGCTACAAAAAAATCCCAGGCTGTGTGCATGCATAATTATTCTTCCCACAGGCATTCACATGCTGGCACTCAACATTTACATGCCATGTGATACTACATATGATATGTACAATGTCGGCATGTACAATGATGTACTCTATGAAATTGAATCATTGATTGATATTAACCATGACATTGACATTGTTGTTGTGGTGACTTTAACACTGACACAACGAGACCTGATTCTTTGCATGTGTACTTATAGCCATATTGCGCAGGTTGACTTCACTTATACTAATGAGGCCACTGGGTCTAAATCAGTGCTCGATCATTTCATTGTGTCATGTAATGTATTTGATGGAATCAAAAGGTATAACGTTCTGCATGATGGTGACAACTTGTCAGATCACCATCCTGTGCAGCTAGAATTGTATGTGGATGTCGAATATAGCTCTGAATGTGAAATGCAATCCAAACCGAGACAGTCGTGGCATAGGGCTAATCAAGCAAACTTGGACAGCTACCGACGCCATCTACGGACGGAGCTCAGCAGAGTGCAACTCCCTGTCAAGGCCTTAGTCAGCACTCTCTTTAACTGCACAAATCACTTGGACGGCCTCAAGGAATACTATGCTTCTATTGAGAAAGCTGTTGTCTCATCGGCGCGTCTGAGCATCCCGAAGCGGAAGAAGAAGGCACTGGCTGGATGGTTGGAACATCTGGGCCCTTACAAAAAAGATGCCATCTTTTGGCACAGTGTATGGGTCAGCGCCGGTAGCGTGCGAGGAGGGCGGCTTCACTCGATCATGTTACGAACCAGAGCTGTGTATAGGAGGGCATCATGTTGGGTTGTATGAAACCAACAAAGACTTGTCGCCTCAAGGATGGCTGATGCATTGTGTGAGAATCAGAGCAGGGATCTCTGGTGCGAAGTGAAGAAAGTGAAAGGAAAGTCATGTCGTCAGTCGAATGTCATTGACGCGCTGTTGGGCGTGAAGGGGCATGTCAAGTGTTTCATGATACTTACAAAGCGTTGTATCAATCAGTACCTTCTGATGAGGAAGAGCTAAATGATATGTTCAATGAGCTCAGAGAAGGCGTTTACCGGGTATGCCAAAAATGGTGAATGTTATTCTGATCACAAAATTATTGTACATGATGTCATACAGGCAGCCAAGAAACTGAAAACTGGTATATCTGATGTTCATCCGGATATCACGTCTGATCATTTCATTCATGGGTGTAATGAACTATACGTACATATTTCATCTTTTCTTAATGTCATGTTGTAACATTTTGATGTTGGAGTTGTAATGTCCCAGTCAAGACTTGTACCAATCCCAAAAGATCGAAAGAAGTCATTATGTGAATCAAGTAATTATCGCTCTATAGCAATTAGCAGCATAGTAGGTAAATGCCTCAATAATGTCATCCTAGATAAGCACAACTCTGTTCTTAGCTCAAGTGACTTACAATTTGGTTTCAAGTCAAAGCACAGCACTGGACAATGCACTTACGTTCTCAATGAGGTAATCAATTTTTATACACAGAAAGATGCTCCGATATATGTCACGCTACTTAACGCCTCTAAAGCCTTCGACAAGGTCCACTTTGTTAGCCTGTTCAAGATGCTCATAGACCGTGGCCTTTGTTATGCAGTCTCTCTGTTATTGTTATCAATGTATGTATGTCAATCATTAATTGTCACTTGGCAAGGTAGCATATCCAATAGTTTTTCCTGCAAGAATGGTGTGAAGCAGGGAGGTGTATTGTCATCGATATTTTTGTGTGTGTACATTGAGAAGCTCTTGGTCATGTTGGAGAGATCTGGTGTAGGGTGCCACATTGGGCGTACATTTGCAGATGCTGTTGCATATGCAGATGACGTGGCATTGATGGCGCCCACTTTTAGTGCAATGCAAAAAATGCTGAATATATGTTTTTAAAATATGTCCAGATGAGTTATTCGTTGGAGTCATTGAAAGAAATTGCTCAAATCATGCAGGCGTACAATGCATGTCAAATGATACTACATGATCATATCGCATAATCATAATGTCACACAAAAAATGCTGAATATATGTTCTCATTACGCTCATGACTTTAACTTACATTTCAATGCCACTAAGAGTAAAGCTCTTATTGTAAATCCTGTAACCTATTGTGATTTCTCATGCAAGTTGTCATTGTGTAGCAATTGTATTGATTACACCCAGAGTGCTGTACATCTTGGACATGTTGTAGGCAGCCAGTCAACCAAAAGTAATATGAACAACTTATAGAGAGCTTTCATTACTAGTATTAATGGCCTTTGTACAAATTATCACTTTGTAAACTTTACCACTTTGAAGTTCTTTTTAATGCTTATTGCACATCTTTTTACGGCTATCGGTTTTTTGATTTGTCGATCAGAGGGTTGAAACCATTGTATGTTGCATGGAAAAAATCAATTAGGCGTGTCTTCAGGGTGCACCCTCGAACGAAATCCCGTTATGTTGACCGCCTGCTAGGTCAACCTGATTTGAGAATTGATTTGATGCATCGTTTTGCTAAGTTCTGGACCAACTGTAATAATAGCACCAATAGCGGCACTAATATAATACATTTAGTATCAGAGTGCCGTAAAACTCCACCCATTCATTCATTCAGCACCAATAGCCTGATTAACACATGTGTAAAATTATCCCCCAATGAGTTTTCTTCTGTTGACTGTAATGTGCGACAAGTGATGTCATATTGCAGATTTGATAATGACTCAATGAATGTTCACCTTGAGCAGGGTAGCTTAGCAACTGTTGTGCGCCAAACGTGGACAGCTACGCTGGACGAGGAAATTGAGCACACCGTTGATGCTATACTTGAGCTCATAGCTATTCGTTAAGGCTCCCTGGATTGTATTTTATCTTGCATGGAGACTTTGCGTTTACTAATTACTTTATGTACAGATTTATTTTCTACTTGTCAGTTATTTGTTTCTCTTCTTGTTTCTTTTTATTTATTTTTCCCCTTCCTGTTCAAATGATCCTCATGTTCAAATTACATGTTTAAAAACATGTGAATAAATGGTATATATATATAAGATAAAAGTCCTTCTGTCCTTTGATTATTCATGGTGATTATCGGAAACATACTCTATGAACATTCAATAAATTTCAGTGCATATTCACGGCGACTAAGTGCAACCGCTGGAGGTGAAAATTCACAACTTTTGCCTTTGAAAAGAATAAGGAACTAAAAGACATCATCACCAAAGACTTTAATCGAATTTATCATGGATCCTGGTATAGCAAGAAGAGTAGTCACATGCTAGATAATACTAAATACAGTAAACCAATAGGCGTCCAGTGACTATTATAACGGTCACCATGAGTTTACGGTCAGTCTGTGCTCTTTGGCCCTAATTCGTTACAATGACATCCGTTACGACAATTGCCGAAACCAAACATGCCATTGTAACTGTATCACACATTTAACAGCTACATGTATCAGTATAATGCATGACAACTGTTGAAGGCATCCAAGAAATCGTGCGACCCTGTACTCTACGTTCTTTGATTATATCCAGACGTTACATTGTGATCGCATTCATAACGGTCATAGAATGTCTGACGAGAACCGGAAATAAGAAGGATTGTGGGATAGTGTCGTCTGCACATTGTGTATTGCTTCAAACGCTTCAAATACTAAATCTTTACTTTATTCACGCATTGAAAGATAATATTATCATATCATGAAGTCATTATAATTATGTCAATCTGCACTTGATCGCCGCCTGTTCTCCTGACTTCAAGAAGTCGCTTTGACATTGCCTCATTATCATCCATTATCGCCCAGTCCATTATGCTCGTGAGGAAACCGCCAAGCTTCGTAAACAAAGCGCACGTTGCATCGCTTTAATCAACAATCAAGATTTTGTGATTTTACATGGATATTCACTTAATATATAGGGAAATGTCGTGATACATGATCGGGGGTGGGGTTCGTAGATACATCGCTGAGCAGACCGCAGACTCGCCACTCAGACATTTTGATCGGCCTACATCCGGGCTCTCGGCACTGAGCTGGCATGGTGACCGCGGGAATCCATTTTGGATCGTTGTGTGCTGCGCCTTTTCAGACGAGTTTCAGGTATTTTACCCGACAGCATGCCTCAAATTAGTATTCCTCCGAGTTGCTGTTCTGCCTAGAGAGACAAGGAATGTATACACTGCATGAATGACTCCATGTGTTATTCATCTATAATATAATTGTCAAATGACCATTTCTTGGGCAAACTATTTATTAATGATTTATGATTTGGTCTAAAGGCCAATGCATTATGATTTGCAGTTGACTCAGTCATTGATGATTGATTCTTTGAGCATTCATTGATTGCCCACTGTACACTTTCCAACTTGGCCTACATTATGAGTACATTAATTGATTCATGAATTGTGGGCCTACGATGAGCCATCTATGAATGTAAATGTTAAGAGGCAATGGACTTATGGAGTGAATGGTGAAGCCAGACCCTACCCTAGCTCGTAAATGTAATTAGAGGTAATGAACTAATTAACAATTGAAGTTGAACATATTCTGAATTGTAACCCTGTGAAAATTACCCACATTTTATGATTATGTAATATGGATATGCTAAGTAGGCCGCTAACCTATGCTCAATCCAGGATGTAGTCTACATTGATTTATTCAAAATTTTGGAAATATATATTGCACTAAATGAGTTTGTTTTCTTTTTGTTGTTGCAGATCTTACAGAATACAAGTAATGATCATGCAGGCCATCGCTCCAATCCGTCAACAATAAATTGAATAATTTGCAAGTGGATACACTGACTGAACAGTGATCAATAATTGGTATGCTTTTTATAATTAACCAGTACTGAGCAACTCATAATGTTTTATTTTCAGATTCCCTTGTGCATGATGGAGGAGAAGCCTTACATTAGCTACCATCTGAATTGGCCAGGTTTGACTTTTGTCCCTGTGTCTATATACGATGCCAAAGAAAACACAATTTACAACATCCGCAACCCGCTGCCTTACCACCTACGGCACTTGGACACTCCTGAAAATCGATACATTCGCTGGGGAACCTTAGTGAAGAATGTGATTTTGGCGAAGGCTGAGGCAGCAGAGGCCATTCTCAAAGCGATGGTGGACAGTCTTCATACTCTTGATCCGTTCGTTACGATCGTCAGGGGCATCAGCCGCAAGGACGATAGCTCACAGCTCATGACTGACACGTACATCCCCATCAGAACTTTGCTGGCGTTTGCTTTGACTTGTCCAATTCTACCTGGATTCAAAACGCTGCAAGATGCTTTACTCTCTGAGTACTTGGAAGTTTACCCCGAATCAACCTGCCTCTCTTGTGGATTCATTCGCAGGAATTGCGATTGTGAACGCGTGCATAAAATAAACGAAACTAAGCTCTTTGGTTTCGCTGCGACTTTCCAAGATTCAGAAATGCAGACTGAACCAATGGCTTTGAGTGAGGTACTTCCTCCCGCCCCATCTTCTCTACAGAAGTCTGAATCGACATCTCGGCTTTCTCTACCTCACCCAGACGGGGGTGCGTTTACCATCTTTCTACCTCCTGGAGTGAAACTTCCTCTAGGGACTAAAATTCCTCTGAATCAGCTATTTGGAGGCAAGATGCCCGCTCCTAACTCCAGCACCATTATCTCAGCGACTCAGCTGGCGTCTGTGGGAATTACCGTCCCAGAAAACCCCGTGGAAACTTCACCAGTCAGCAAAAAGCCTGAGGTAGTCAACTCTACGCTAACATCTTCAGATTTTCAGCCGTTCAAACCTTACACTCGCAGCATATTTGTGCAGACAGACCTTGCATTGAAAGGATTCACAAAGAAACGTCCAAGAAAGCAGCATGAAGTTGAAGCTGAGTATGTCATCAAGACAAGTCTCCCCGACAAGGACAAAGAGGGAGAAGCAAATGAGGAGAAGATGGAGGGAGATGCCACACCCACAGAGGAAAGCAAGGAGGATGAGGGAGCCAGTGTAGGGGCAGAACCCACTCAAGGAGCTGCTTCCAACAAGGAGAACCACATCCCTGAACCTGGGAATGAGGATGGAGCCGAGAAGCCTGCTGTGGCGGATGATGGGCCTAAGGAACCAACCCCTGTGAAGAAAACGGTTTTCAAAATCTGGAGGGAGGTGGATGGTGAGTCATCTGATGAGGAGACTGTGGCTGGGTTGCTGGGGAAAACAAAGCAAGACATTGCAAAGGAAATGGCCCAGCAGGAGTCTGTTAGCCCTGAACTGGCGAAGAAGGATGCAAATGAGAAGAAAGGTGGGGATGAGGAAGAAAGGAAGGAGGAGAAGGCTGAAGAGAAAATGGAGAATGGCGAAGAAAAGACGATTGAGATTGAAGAGGATAAGATGAGCCAAGAGGGGAAGAGTGAGGAGGAGAATAAGAGCTGCGAAGAGCAAGAAGAGAAGATTGATTCAGCAGGAGAGCACCAGAAGACATCAGAGCGGACTGACGAGAAGGAAATTGAGCCAGATGAAGCGTGCAAAATGGAAGTTGAAGAGGAGAAACCTTCCGTTGCTGAGGAAGGCCCCTCGATACAGAAAGATCTTCCAGCCGGTGAAACCAGCCAATCAGAGGAAGCGATGGATGTGTCAGTGGAGAAAATAGAAGATGCAGTTGAAAAGGAAGAGACTTCTGCTGAGAAACCAGCTGTCTGCTCAGTGTGCAAAGTGGAGTTTCAAACAGTGGGTCTGCTTGAGGAGCACAATAAAACCTGCGTTAAAGATGAGAAGCCGTCAGAGGCTGAAAAGAAGGATTCGGAGGAGGAGATGTGCGTCACGATGACAAGCCTAGATCTGGAGAACAGAGGTTCTAGTAGCACACCTGCTGTCGCAAGGAAATTCTATGCTAAATTTGAGTACATGCCCACCAGCGAAATGATCTACAAATGCACGTTTCCTCGCTGCGGTCAATGCTTTGATACAAAGGTGGTGGCCAGCCTGCATAGCAAGATCCATGGACTGAATGTTGATGGGAAATACCTGTGGTGTTCTGAGGAAGACTGCCACTATAAAGTTCCCTTCTTCCGCTTTTATGATCTGCTGCGGCATCTGAATGTGACGCATAGTATTCAGTACACATCAAAAGAGAACACGTGTGAGCTGTGTGCTCTGAGCTTTGACACTGAAGAGGAAGTGATCAGTCACATGGACTACCATTACAACAACCGCTATAAGTGCATCCAGTGCGGCTGCATGCTCATGACCTGGCAACAGGTCCAGGAGCACCTCCCGCAGTGTGAGGACTCGGGACTCTCGAAGCGCAGCATCGGTTGCCCTTACTGCCCTTTTGTGTTTCACAAACGAAGTATCCGCAACCTGCACATGCATGCGCACACCGACACTGGCCTCAAGTGCCCCGTGTGTCGGGATGGCGAGGTTTGGGAGCAGTGGAAGAATCTGCGCAAGCATTATCAGCAGAAACATCTGAAGGTGATTGAGAGCAAAGTCAGCCCGTTCAGGCATCAATTGCCAGAGAAGAGACGCAAGCCACGCTGCCCTGCGTGTGAGAAGGACTTCAACAACAAAGAAATCTTCCAACAGCACATGTTCAAAGTGCATGACTGGATTCCCTATATATTGATTCCCTGTGAAAGGTTAGTGCTTTCATATAATAATGTGAGATTTTTGTTTATTTGGTGTGTGTGTGTGTGTGTGTATTCAAGGTGCGATAAGGCTTTCCGTGCAAGCAAGTCTCTTGAGTGGCACATGAGGAAGGTTCACGGTGATGAGATCCCTTGCGAGAAGTGCGATTTTGTTGCCAGAAGCAGAAATCTCTTGGCGTGAGTTGGAACTGATTTGAAATGTCAATATCTGGTGACATTGTTTCTTCACAGGATTCATATGCGCACTAAACACATTGAGAGGGAGCACTACTGCTCAGAGTGCAGTAAGACATTCGGCTTCTACCACGAACTCAAGGCTCATCTGGCTAGACATGCACGCAATCTCGTGCATCCATGCACCGCGTGTGGTGAAGAGTTCACTAAACACTCAGATATGCGCAAACACCGAGCAGAGGCCCACGGTCGTAAGAAGAGTTACGTCGAATCTGACAGCGAGGATAATGAATCACGGAACTCTGAGAGCGGCACTGAGAGTCTGCTGTATCACGAATGCGAGATCTGCGACTACAAGTCACTGTCAAAGTGAGTTGCATTTGCATCTGCTGCATGAGTTGATGAATTACTTTGGCAGAACTGCTCTCAAAATCCACATTGGTCGCGCTCACAAGCCGCAGCGTCGTTCACATCCTCCGCCCCCTCCTCCGCCAGAACCCGAAGAGGAGTTGGAAGACCCGAGCGATCTGCCGTACTCTTCCAGCACTGGCGAGCGGCCCGTCTCTCCCACGTCCTCCCGGGATGAACCTCTTTCTCCGTCTTCCCCTATTGATGACAAGAAGGATCCGGAATTTGCAAAGCCAAGAGGTCGTGGCAGAGGAAGGGGTCGTGGCCGAGGTCGAGGAGCTCCCGTGTATCTGAAATCCGGGCGTGGCAGGAAGAAGCCGGAGCCGGAGCCAGCCGCCCCTCAGCTGCAGCCAATCGCAATCACCAGCAAGGTCATCTCTGACCGCAAGGAACGTCTCAGGTGGGATTTTTCCAAGGTTTGTTTTCAGAGTTTCTGCTACGGTCTCATTTGCAGGTTGAAGCGCATGCAGAAAGATAAACAGATCAGGGTGTTGTACTTGTTGAAGCACTCTTGTGCTCGCACTCGTACTCTGCAAGACACGAGGGACATGGAGAACGCAGACGTTGATCTGGCCGATCAGATTGAGAAGTCACTGCACCAAATAGGAGATCTATCCAATGATCCCGTCAGTTCAATCTCTTTCCTTTTTACATTCCTTTGACATTTTGCTTTCATTTTTTTTCCTCAGAATGAGCGACGTTTCCAACTGCTGCAGCGCATGGAGGAAGAAGTGCCAACGATGAACGATGAGATGTATTCTCAATATCCGTACACGGACCATGCTTATTTCGCCATCAAGACGGACGCTATGGCTCTTCAGGAGCAGCTCTCTGCTCCTTCCTCCTCATCCAGAGGCTCAGGTCTCAAGACACGAGGAGGGTCACGACGCAAAGACTCCGGTCGCATCTTGTGGGGCAGTGAGGCGTCCCTGTTCAATGCGCCTTCATCGGTGGTGGACACTCCGCTCGTGTCTGAGTTTGAGGAGTGCGGGACCAGTGGTTCCTCTCGCTCCATCGTGGGGGGCACACGTGTGCGCCTTGGACCGTACCCTGAAGGCAGCAGTTTATTAGGAGAGAAACGGCGGAAAATGACCTCAGTGATTGACGACCGAGGTGCGCGGGGAAGAGCGAAGGGGCGGGGGCGTTCACCGTCCTCTGACTCTGGGTTGCGACTGCTGGGCAGCCCCACCAGCTCCATGTACAGAGCGCTGGAAACGCACGACCTTCACCAATCTCCCAACCTGAGCGACGGAGCACAGGAGCTGCCTCCCGTGGAGTCTGACTTCACCCTCCCCGAAGACCTCGTACAAGAGCAAGACATCAACCTCCTGCAGGACATCCTCAATTCTATTCCTGGATCAGGGGATCTCCTGCAGCCAGGGGCCAGTCCTGGCGGCACAACTGCCGCCAGCACCCTTCCCAGTCCCATCCGCCTCATCAACTCCCCGAGGGCATTGGGAAGCAGCCCCCGCGTGTCCACTGCTCAGAGGATCTCCGTGGCCAGCACACGGCCAGGCACAATAGTGAAGACCATCAGCATTGGGCGTGGCTCCAGAGGCACCCCTGAACGCAAGACTCTGGTCTCAGTGAGCCCTGCAGGTGGCAGCAGGCGTCCGACATCACTGAGCATCACCTCTCCATCTCGCTCTCCCAGGGGCATCCGTCTGCTGTCTCCTTCATCCAGCCTCCTCGAAGCGGAGGATGTCATTGAACCCTCTGCTCACAACGCCAGTTTTGATGAAGGCATTCTGGAACCGGCGTCATATCCTGTTGGAGATGTTGACGGCATTGAATTAGCGGAAGCCGACTACCAGTTATGGCAACCAGGTGATCTACCTTCACCCTCAAAGGCGCCTGGCAAATCGCCCAAGAAAGATGATGTCATTGATATTTTCATCGGACCGACTAGTACCAAAGAGGATGGGGAGGTGGAGGAGATGGAGGAGCAGGAAGAGGAGGAGCAGGAGGAGGAGGAGGAGGCTGATGTGGAGGCAGCCTCTGAGGAGGAACTCTCTAACGGCCAAGACGTTCTTCAGGAATCGTGAATGATTAAGCGCAGTGTTAGTATTTAGTCAGCGTATTCACTGCTCGCTGCTTTTCAATATTTCTCTCTTTTTTTTGGTCATCGCTGGTTACTTGTTGTGTACATAAAATGATTAAATTCTGATGTTGATATTGCTGCATTTATCATTCATGTATTAGTGATGTACTTTATTTGTTATTCAGCACTCCATATGTGCCGCATTCAATAAAGATGTTTGGAGGTTTTCTTCTGTCACGATCACAAAATAATTTTCTCATTCTATGACTTTCTTTTTTTTCGATGGTTTGCAGGGTATCGGCGCTTCAGAGTAAATGTACTTGAATAATTTCAATTCCATGCGAAGGTGATTCACTGATGGTGCCATGTATACTTAGGTGCAAAAGAAACACAGCTCTTTGTTTATGCCAACACCACATTCGGGGTTTGCATTGCATAGACATGAATTTTCGTGTGTACTAAGTTGAGCCATTTGCGCACATATTCCTGAAATTTCTAAGAAAAGAAATGGAATTAACCTGATCTGAGCCCCTATCTCCCTACCTGACCCGATATCAATAGTTTCTCTGCAGATATTGGTCGGTCGCATTCCTCCCCTGTGGCATACATGTATCCCATAAACATGGCTGTCTTGAACCAGTCCTAACCTGGAGCTCACCAGGATTTGTCAGTCATCTCGGTTTGCTCTCACTTGTAGGCATCCAGAACGGAGTTCAATACACGGTAGACCTGTTATTCTCTGCTCGATGACTCATTTGTTGTATCGTTGATAGACTATATCCGAGATGGCGGTTTGTGACTCTTGGATCAACTCCACACTCCAGGAGGCCTCTGGATACTACCCTTCAGGAAGCCGTCAGCCTTCTCAGAGGGCTTTTTTTTTCAAAAGCCTGATTGATTTTGAGTAAGCACTCGTTGGGGTATCGTTCCAGTCAACTTCATTGTCTATCAGACATATTGTCATGGGTGTACTCGAAAGAATGTTTACAAGGATTCATGGATTGGCTGCACAAGAAAAACAATTTTGGATCGCGAACGGTTTGGAAAAGAAGATAATATACTTACACACCGTGTACAATAACCTTATAGACACAAACTTTGATTTATTAATTATTTAATTTAATTAACTAATTACTAATTATTAAGCCAATTATAGATCGTTGCGTTTCTTTTGCACCCATGTATGTTTAATTCTAATCTGTGATCATACCATTACACACTCACCACACACATTTCTTGAGTGTTACTTTTCTGGTATTTATGTATCACTGTTATCACAGCTCATATACCAGCGCTTTCGTAGGCTCAAATGTATTATGTCATGTGTACTCGGAAACTGGAACTATTTACTCATACTAAGGCTACTTTCTGCGAATTGAAATGGATGATCGTAGAATTGAGGGAGTGTCCTGGAGGCCAAAGAAAATTTCACCAAAGATACTCCATTTAAATGTAGTATCTTTGATCTCACTCGTTGGGAGTTTGATATCATAACGCATCTTGACATCAGAAAGCATCAAGTGCGTTATGGTTACATCACTCCCACAATACAGACAAATGTTTGCTTTGATGCATGTCCGTGTTTGAGGATTTCTGTTTATTTTCCTCGACTTGCATTAAAAATTAAAAACCGCTTGTGGGATTTGTTGGGTAAGTAAAGTGTGGGTCATGTGGATGGTTTTTGATATCCACATAATTATGTAATTCTGTGGATGAAATTAATGAGGTAATAATAATGAAAAAGGGTTGTTGAATATTCATATGCAAGCAGTGATAAATTGTAGGCTTATAGCAAAACTGTTTGCTTCAAACGAATACTATAATAAAGGTGGTGTGCTCGCTTTGAGAGGACTTAACTTTGTGTACTTAGATAGGGCACTGATTACCTCTTCAGAACACTAAATTCGCTCACAAACAAAACAAAGAACAACATATTGTACTTCAAAAACACAACTGCGAGGCACGGAATTGCCAAATGCTTCTGAAACATGACACTAATTACAAAGAAATATTGTGAGCCCCCATGCAATGCACATTATAAGGAGGACACACGACACGACTTCAAAGCGTTGCTGTCGAGTCAGTGCTCTTTTTTTTACTTTTTTCTTTTTCTAGTTCTCATTAATGGAATTGCAATTATTCCAATTGAGTTTAAGCAGGTACGTGCCTGTACGTACTCTCCAGAGGCTGGCAATGCAATCAGCGAAGTGACTATAATGACAACCAACCACCTGTATTGATTTACACAGCAGCAAAACTGTCGACAATTCTGGGTTGTTGATTCTGTGCTTAGAATCACTGGCATCCTCCGGGGAAAACTGTTTGATCAGTGAAACAAAAGAAGACCCAAGTGTTCTAGAGTTGTAGACAGAGTGCCTCGATGTTGTAAATCATTCTAGCCTGATCCATATACTTCTATATAACCTGCATGCTGCGTGGAGATTCAGTCATTCAGAATCTGTGCTTGTGTTTGTGTTTATACGTAGTATTGTATACAAACAGCGTGACTAGCCTCGCGGTTCATTATTAGAGTTTGTTTGTGTTCTGTTTGAGGGCGATAATCTGAGAATCAATACAGGATTAGGGTTTGGTCAAGTGCTGTGCGTGGATCCTTGGGGCATGTGGGCCATATCGGCCAAAGCGGACAAGTGATCAATGAGTTCGAAGCAGTCTGTGCAGTGTGCAACGGAAAAACGTTTATCGACGCCGAAGACCCCCAAGGATCAATCAATCAATATTGAAATTTGATTAAGTCACGCACTGCCGCTGTATGGATAGTTCTTTTGCCATTCCTCGCTGGTGTTTACCAGAAGCAGTTAGAACCCCTCTCCGGGCGATGCTAGTGGAGAATGCATCATGAGCATTCGCAGAGCACCCCAGAGCAGGACCTGTACATGGGCCTCGTCCAAGCGGACGAGGAACAGGAGTCGCTCAGGGCGCAGAAGGACGCTGACTTCATCTTTTCAGCTTACCACCCCTTCCTCCAAAACAGGATACCCAGGAGCGCTACGAGATGCTCAATGGAGAGTGCTTGTGAGTTCGGTGCGTGGAGCCAGTGTGTTCACGTCCGCAAGCAAGAACGTTGTAAGGACCCCAAGACGAACCACTCGCGCCATGAGTTCTCTTGGAGTCGCGACCAGAAGACGAAACCAATTCAGTTTGCGTTCAAACATTACACGGACTGCAAGAAATACATCCAGCAATACAGGTATGACCACACTTATGGACTCTGTATGCCGCCGGAGAAAACCAGTGCCGAGGTGACAGTAGTACAAGGGGAAGAGGGTCATGAAGATAAGCCACCTTCAGGCCACAAAGCTCGTTCCACGCCAACCAGTGCCAGCCAATCTCGTGGTATCAATCGCCACAACTCAGACCCAAGCCTTCTGGAACTTGCTCACCGCTACAAACTTGCCCCAAGTGTGTTACGGGAGGCTCGAGAGCAGTCGACGTTGAAGGCTCGGCCTGATCCAGCGCAGGGCTCAGGTGATTCGGAGGCTGAGCCGCCCAAAGTGCCATGTCCAACGACAAACTTAAGCTGCGTGGTTCCTAAGGAGGCCACGCGATCAGTCGCAACAATGCTTCCCTTTGCGGCAGTGACAGCAGCACCTAAAAAAGGAAAAACATCGCCACCCAGTGGTCAAAGTGACCCAAAGGAGAATGGTCAGAGGACCAATCAGCAGGTCAAGGTCCCAGTGATGGTTGGCAAGGCGGTCAAACACCTGCCTGCGAATGGTTACGCAATCGACAGCACATCGAGGTAAGCAATGTACACCTGTATACATTATACCCGTCAAACTGAATACATGTAATGAATGCTCTCTAATCTATACTCTAATAGTCTAGTAGTACATGTAAAGTGTACCTCATGAACCCTCTTGCTGTAGGTGCACGGCACCTGGGTTTTGCTCTGATGAGCTCCTAACAACCGCCGTCGTAAAGTGCGCCTTCATTTGATCGATCATCATGGATAAACCAATGGATGGGATTTAATGGATGGAATTAAGAAGATCCTCACAGAGATCAGCATTTTATGAGATTACCTGTCCGTGATTCTTCACAATGCCCGATATAACGATACGCAGTATGAAGTACAGTAATGCATCAATGTCACAATATGCTATAAATCCAAGTCATTATTATTGGTAAAATAACATACGTGCCCTCGAACACTCATAGCTGCAGGATGTTGCGTCACTAATGAGCTAAGCAGCTAATAAACGAGGTGCCCTTGTTATACTTTTGATCTCATTGTTAGATCGACTGGTTTGCGTGGTAGAGAAGAAGGAACTTCCCGATGTCAGCCTGAAACAGCCCACACGATGATGCATAATTATATTAAACATTCTCTTCGTACCGTGTAACTAATACCAACAAGCACACTCAAAGCGCAGCTCGTAAATCAACATTATTTATTTAATGGGGTTGAAACTTGGTCCCGATTGCAAGCCCTGACTTTAGAGACTGTTCTTGATCACGTAGTCAATCCCTGTGCATGCTTTGGGTTGATAGGATATTCATAACTGAGTCAACGGGTATTAGTATTTTTTTAAATTTTTTTTTATTTATTAAAATTCGTGAAAAACACATGAACATGAAGCAGGCAAAGCCTATAAAAACACATTCAGACAAAATATATAAATAGATTAAAAAAAAATATTCACTATACATGTATATAAAATAACATATAGGCGATAAAATATTATGATTAAAAAAAAAAAAAAAAAAAAAAATATATATATATATCACGTGTGATAAAACCCGTGGAACGGCAAATAGATGTTAAAGAACAAGTATTATTTATATCATAAATTTGAAGTTTTGTAAAATAGAATTTCATCAACTTTGATTTAAAACTTGGCGAAGAATAAGAACTGCGTAACTCTGTAGGAAGGAAGTTCCACAAATGTTGCAAACGAATAAAACAAAAAGATTTAAAATGCTGAGTTCTAGAAAAATTATCACTAAATGGTTAGAAGAACGGAGGTTAAAATTGCTCGGAGTAATATTACAATTGACACAATCACTGAAATTGATACTAAAACAATCATTGATATATCTAAAAATAAACAAGATGTCGGCTACTTCTCTACGGTAAGACAGTTGTAGAATATTTAATGTTAGACATCTCTGCTTATACGTAAGATCATTATGTAAAATGTATCGTGTAAAACCACGTTGAACAGATTCAACAATTAAAATATCCCTTTTGGAACATGGTGACCAGACCTGAGAGCAATATTCTAAAATAGGACGAACGAGTGTTTTAAATAATAAAATTTTCACATTTTGTGGGGCTTTAAAATCAATGGAGCGCTTGATCAATCCACAAACACGATTTGATTTTAAAACAATAGCTTTGATGTGGGAATTAAAACAAAGTTTATAGTTAAAATCACTCTTAGGTCTTTAAAAGTTCCTACTGATTCTAATGACAACATAATAGATGCCCCCTATATGGCGGGTCCGCGCATTACAGCTTTTCCATGTAGGCATTAGTTAATACCTGCCTTTTAAATATTGTCAATAAATTATAAATCAACGTTTCTAACGAACGTTAAATGGATTTGTCTTTAAGATCCAATCTTAAGTGAGGATCACATATAAACCAATAATCATTTATTCTATATGCCTTTATTTGAACCTGTGATTCAGTAATCGTCAAATCTGTATGGTCAGTCATGAATATTTGAATGCCGGATGCAGCCGGATATTATTTGGTATTCCAATATAGTAGACTAGAATAAATACATGATGTACATGGGTAGAAAGATAATTTATTATTATCCGGAATCCGTGCACAACTCAGCACCAGTTTGCATGCATGCTCCATCCAATAAGAGGACATGCTCCGGCATTGCAAACACTCCACAATAAACAGACGGTGAGTTTGACCTTCTCCTATCGGGTGGTGACCTTTTGATTGGGTTTAAAGAGTGTTTCGTTTAGTAATTCATGACCATTGATTGCGAGATGGGTCCTTTTGGTTCGTGTTCCCTTGATTTCAAATGCTTTACTCGCATGATTCCGGGTAGGAATGCCTCAGAGCAAGGACTCCGTGGTTTTGGATACAAGTAAACAAAAGAGAATTAGCTAGATCGTTAGTTTAGGGCCTTAGGCGATCAGTTTGTCTGCCAAAAACCGCATAACAATCACAGTCGGTATATCGATTCGCGGTTATTTGAATACCTGTAAACTCTACACAGTCCGCGTAATAACAAACGCTCTATGTCGATTGGCCAGCTTGTACGCGCATGCTCTGAGGTTGATTACCTGGTTTTCTTGGGCGAATCGCGATTCATTCAATAATTGATAAACAGCGAGTGAGTCAGAGGATTTCTACGCCCACGATTCCATGCAGGCACCTGTATACATGTACATGGCAACGAGATTTATTCATTCTTACATGGTACATGTGCGAATTCTGTTGATTCTGCTCAGGAGCCACCCAAACGTGGCTGCAGGCTGTTTTCCATGCGCGCGATAAACTTCAGCAAAATAATATTTTTGTTCTTCTTTTTGCTCTTCTTCTTCTAGAGTTGAGTGCCATTGTTAGCCTAGAATAGTGTTTGTATTCACACGAATTAACATGGATTGTTTTACTCTATTTTCTGGTTACCTCCGATGCTTGCATAAACAGTTCCAGGAGGATGTGGAGGTAAAGTTACCTATGCTTTTTTAGCACTGATTACACAATGCATTACTAGTAATCAATCAGTCTGGCGGACCTGATTGATGTGCTATTCTCCTTTTTCTCTGCTCAGTATGTTTTTTTTTCTACAAGTGGTGTCAACGGGTCCAACAAAACACTTGGATCTGGATCGTTTCTATCGATCAGGAACCTAGACACCCGTACAGCTATCGAGCTTATTATAAGGTCGTGGTAAATGTAATTATGATTACGGTATCGAACATGTGATTTGATTAATGTGTAGGGAAGTGCAACCTATGATATTGAGACGAAATATTCCAGTGACTGTACAGAATACACGAATGCACGCAATTCAATGGCACGCTGTTTAATCAGCTTGTTCGTTGCATCAAAGAAAAATCCCTCGTTAGCTTACACTAATGCATGTATATTGAATCAAAACATCCTCAAAGAAACCAGATTGCTTACATTCTTCCTGTTTGGGTGAGTCATATCTTTTAGCCTTTTTGCTGACTTCTCTCCTCCGTTGAATTTCAAACCCGAGTACCCGTTAACATCACAACTTGTTTCGTGTATAATTAATTAATAATTATGTAGTTGCTTCAACTGCGTGTAAATGTAATTCGAAATGCACTGCCTACTTTTTACAATGAAAGTAACAATACCAGGTACCAATTTATCCATGATGCATGTTTTCCACGTCTAGTCTATTGTGTATATCCCAGACAGCATAGTGCCTTAATAATTGAGAGAATCCATGGAACCGTGGAGAGCTTTCATAGGTCACTCGGCATTCACGGCAACTTCGATCCTCCCCATCCACCCTCCTCCTCCCTGGGGACCTCCTCCACTCAGCCTACCTGAACCCTTTACCTGATCCTCTAACCATATGTTCTTCTCGCAGGCGCCAACGATCTCTGAACTTCCTCCCTCATTACACATAACGTGAGACAAGTGGATGTGATTAGTTTTGATACTTATTTTCACTTTCGAAGCATGTCACAGCAAAGTGCGTCATTTAAATCACTTGGCATTACACTCAATTGAAAGCCCTTTAAATGTGTTTACACGTACTTCGATTGCATTTCATGCCCACTTGTGCATGGTTTCAAGGTCATTCATGTGCCAATGAGTGCAATATATACTTTGCACTACATGTACATGGTGCAGCATGCATTTGAATACACACTTCTAACATACAATTGCGTGTTCCATTTACAGCAGTCTGATCAATCCTCACAGCCCACCCTCGCCTCGCCCACCGTCGCCAATGTCTGTCATCTCGAGTGACGGAGGATCATCCATGAAAACTGTGGATTTGCTGTCGAGAGCTCAGCTAACAGAAAAACATCAGGTTCGTGAACTGAGTTTGTTGATTGGTTTGTTGGTCGTTGAAGTTGATGTGAGCAAAGGTCAAAGGGTATGAGTTCAAGAGAAGGTTACGGATAATTGATTGTCGAAAGAAATCACAATTCATTCATGTGCATGTCGAGCTTAGAATCTGCATGCACAGTTGCATTTTTAACGTTATGATCGCAGACATGTTCCCCATTTGACGATCTGAGTAGTTCACCGCTTCCCAATGGCGATCATAACGTAGCCAGTAGGGACCAGCTTCTGCTCTGGTCAAGTCAAGGACCCGACGAGGAGGAATGGCCGAAATATAGCGGTCAAGATACGGATGACCATGACTGGACACCTGATTACGACGAAGCACCTCCGCCTGAAACCAACCAGTGTCCAAATGTGACCATAGTGGACGGTTCAGAATTCATGAAGAGGTTTAGTTCAGCAGGAAGTCGGCCAAACTCCAGCTACCACCTAAGGAGGTCAGCGTCTCTCAGGGGTCGCAAGACAGCCAGCGAAGCCATTCGCAACAAGCGCGATTTCATTAGCACTCTGATCGATGAGAACAAGACCAGTGATAATCATAACGCACGTTTCGCTCGTTCTCTCTCGTTCAACTCGGGAACTCGGAGAAACGCTGCTAAGACGGACACCGAAAAGATGATTCAGTATCTGAACAGATGCCTGCGCAATGGCCGCTTGTTTTGCCGCACTATAGAGGAAGCCCACCAGTCGACCAAAGAAGTGAAAGAAGAGTTAATAGCTCGATACATCATGACAATGAATGACCAGAATGGCGTCGTCAGTGAAGCTGCATTGACCGATCGAAACTCAACCACGCCTTACATCGATTTGAAAGACATGGAAAAGGTGTGTCACAGTGCCAGGGTACGAACCAGTGCAGGGCACGTTCGAAGGGAGCTGAGGAGCGGCACCCCGGGAAGAGGTTCTATAATCAGGAGAATCCCGAGGACAGAGTACACGTCACTGGCGAAATGCCCTCATTACGCCAGAGGTCAGGAGGTCACAGGAGAATACTCCGTTCTGGAAACGTTATGCAGGGAAACCAACGCATCTCGAGCGGTAATTGCGTTTCAGTGGTCACAATGTGCACTGCCGTTGTTATCAGCTTATCTCAATGTACATGGTGTTCTGGTGTGCTAACCTTATTATTATTAGGCCTAATCTCAATAACCCAATTGACCAATCATTGTCGAGGAATCGCATGGCGTGGGCGTGGTTTAAGCTGACACCCTCATGCAATGTATACGTTAGCTTGGACTGAACATTTGTTTAGAATACCAAGTAACAAAAATCTCACACAACTGGAATTTGGCTGAAAGTTTGAGCGAGGACAAATTCCACTTGCAAACAACATTGCCGCAATGCATATAATTTATAATCATTATGATATACTTCGGACATAATCTGTTATAAGCCTCTTTTCTTGTGAATACTCGTCTAGACCTCACAAATGACGTATCTATTTTGACGTAAACGCTATATGCTTACCCCTGAGCATCGATTTAAAACGACCCTCTCAGAATTTCAAAGCCGTAAAAGCGTCCTCTTCAGGATTGATAAATTAAACACCATTCAGATTTCTCTCAGTCGCAATCTGCTCTTCTCACTTACGTCAAGTGTCTACCTCAAGTCACATTTCTTAGAGTATATTCTAAGCCACGAAAATGGATTTTGCCCTAATGGGTTTGTGTTTTGTGTTGTTACCACACATTTAATGTGCTCTGTTAATACGATTCGCCTCCACACTCACCTTGTAATCGGTAGCGATCTATTTAAAGTAGTTCTCCCAATTAGCTATCGAATTTCTCTTGTAAATCTGAAATCTCTCGCGATTATTCGTACGCTGGCCTCTGTATATAAAGCCCAGCTAATCCCGCGCTCAGTGTGAGGCGGACTCATTACTTGCAAATACATGAGTTTCTTGGCGTGTGAGTGTGTTTGTGGGCATGTTGTACTGAAGAAATTCACTGTATAAAAGCTTACAGTTTCATTTGTGTCGCTCTTTTCATTTTCCGTTTGTAGTAATTTTCACACTTTTTGTTGTAGTTTTTCAATGCACTGGTTTTCTCAGATGTGGTTTGATGGCAGCGGCAGAGCCTACGTCTCCCTGGCAACGCGCTACGACCCCATCAAAAAGTAGTCCCGATTGCATGCACCGCTCGACCCCTTTGGAGGTAAAACCCGCACCTATATGTCTCTCTCATTTGATCGTCGCCAGTTTTTCAAGTACAGCGCGGGCGAAGCTTTTGACCTGCAAATGTGTCTTTTTTTTTTTTTTTTTTTTTTTCTTCTTGAGTCCATTAAGTATATTTAGCACACACACACATTAGAGCTTGTTCTCAGCACTGGATATGATGCATGATTGATTATAGCTATACGCTACGTAATGCGATCTACCTGTTTATAATTCCCCTTTAACCATACTTTTCTTCTCTCATTCATTCTGGTATACAGATGGCTGACGATCAGACCTGGCGAGAGAAACTGAGAGCGCTGCAGAAGTTGGACAAACCAACCCCTAACCACGCCTTCCCAGCACTCCACCCCAAGGTGTCGGCGCGCACCCCGAGGACCTCCACGAATAAGCAAGGGCGGCTACCCATCGCCCTGCAGATCTCCATGCCGCTGAGCAGCCGAGGGCACCCGGGCTACGGAGAATTGGAGCAATCGCCTCCCGAATGCTTGGATACATTCAGTGATTTCTACAACCCTCGTGTTTCAACAAACGAGAAGTTTGAGAAATATTTGCTTGAAATGGCGAGGAGAGACAACTCAAGAGTTTGGCGGTCAAGCGAGGAGAGATCTGACCGCAATAATAAATGCACTCTTACCAGTTACCCCCTTGGGTCCAAGGGAGGGGGTTGGAGGGTCGTGCCTCAGATCCAGGGTTCAGCCAATTCTACCTGAGCGCTGTGAGATCAAAGCAGAGCTAGAGACCGTTGTTTATCAGTGTACAAAATATCTGAGGGTTGTGGTTGGTCGTTGATGATGAGTATGAAAGCGAGGCCAATGTTGTTCAGTGTTTTATTCACCTTTTGATTCAAATATAATAATATCATTATGCATATCATAAATTGCTGTTTGGTTTTATCCCTTTTCCTTTTTCTCTCCAGTTTCCCGGCACGACTGATTAAATTTGCAATCTAGACCTTTCATTCATCGATCGAGCTATATTTTGGATTACCATTCGTTTATTGTTTAAATCATCTTTCTCTAGGCTATAATTATACGTACGCTCGTATATAGGCCTATGTATACAGCATACATGTATTTGGGAAGCACAATTGTTCCATTGATAAAGGATAAATGCTGAGGAACAAACTTTGCCGTTGAACGCAATGCCTGCAACCAAAACGGATGACGTCATTGCGTCAGATGTCCATTTGTCAGATCACGTGATATTTAGCTTCGCGTGAAACTCCAAATTTCGGCGAAATCTGGGGCAACAATTCTTGGAAGCAGAATCCTGGAGACAGCTGATGACACGAGTGGTCATGGATCACTAGGATTGACGCCTGAACGGAAGACGGGGCTGATCGATCAATCTCGGATTCCTCGGAGTATCTGAATTGGCCATTTATTACGTCACAGTTAGTCTTGTGACATATTGCTTGACTTTATCGTCGCATCCGAAATTGCATGTCGAGTATTATGATTTATGTTTACGTAGATCGCGTGGTTCAATTGAAGAAGGATTTTTGTCATTTAAAAGCAGAGAAAAGCCATTGCATGAGAGAATGTATATTTATCATTAGAGTTAATCCAGCCTCTCTGTCGAAAGAGATTTGCTTGATAATTTAGCTGACTTTATTTTATAAAGACAAAGTTTCTTCTAAATTTTATGCAATCTTACAATTGAAAAATACGGCTGATATTGCAAATTCTTCAAACATTCTTTACCACCGTCGTCAATTAGGGGGTAAGCTTGTGTATTTTCGCATAACTAATTTAATTAATGGAATATATCTACATGTGTTACATTTTTCAGTTATTGGAACTAATGGGAGTCACTCTAGTGCAAACTTATTTCGTATTACTGCAATTTTAGTGGATTTCTAAAAAATGAGTTGAGACATAAGCCTATGTTTTGAAGAAAAAAAAACAAAAAAAAAACTGAGGAGCAGACTGCGACCTGAACGCAGCGCCTTAGACCGCTCGGCCATCCTGACTTGCTGGAATTTAAAGGGACTTTGAATAGATTGATTCTGTCTGATTGAAAATCTGAAGACAAATAAAAATAAAATATGTCAGAAGTGGGATTCGAACCCACGCCTGGAGAACCAGACTGCGACCTGAACGCAGCGCCTTAGACCGCTCGGCCATCCTGACTTGCTGGAATTAAAAGGGACTTTGAATAAATTGATTCTGTCTGATTGAAAATCTGAAGACAAATAAAATTAAAATATGTCAGAAGTGGGATTCGAACCCACGCCTGGAGAACCAGACTGCGACCTGAACGCAGCGCCTTAGACCGCTCGGCCATCCTGACTTGCTGCAAACAAAAGGGATTTTGAATAGATTGATTCCGTCTGATTGAAAATCTGAAAACAAATAAAATTAAAATATGTCAGAAGTGGGATTCGAACCCACGCCTGGAGAACCAGACTGCGACCTGAACGCAGCGCCTTAGACCGCTCGGCCATCCTGACTTCCTATAATTGAAAGGGATTTTGAATAGATTGATTCCGTCTGATTGAAAATCTGAAAACAAATAAAATTAAAATATGTCAGAAGTGGGATTCGAACCCACGCCTGGAGAACCAGACTGCGACCTGAACGCAGCGCCTTAGACCGCTCGGCCATCCTGACTTGCTGCAAACGAAAGGGATTTTGAATAGATTGATTCCGTCTGATTGAAAATCTGAAAACAAATAAAATTAAAATATGTCAGAAGTGGGATTCGAACCCACGCCTGGAGAACCAGACTGCGACCTGAACGCAGCGCCTTAGACCGCTCGGCCATCCTGACTTGCTGCAATTGAAAGGGATTTTGAATAGATTGATTCCGTCTGATTGAAAATCTGAAAACAAATAAAATTAAAATATGTCAGAAGTGGGATTCGAACCCACGCCTGGAGAACCAGACTGCGACCTGAACGCAGCGCCTTAGACCGCTCGGCCATCCTGACTTGCTGCAAAAGAAAGGGATTTTGAATAGATCGATTCCGTCTGATTGAAAATCTGAAAACAAATAAAATTAAAATATGTCAGAAGTGGGATTCGAACCCACGCCTGGAGAACCAGACTGCGACCTGAACGCAGCGCCTTAGACCGCTCGGCCATCCTGACTTGCTGCAATTGAAAGGGACTTTGAATAGATTGATTCCGTCTGATTGAAAATCTGAAGACAAATAAAATTAAAATATGTCAGAAGTGG
>KB309686.1:10650-41419 GCA_000328365.1 Capitella teleta
TCTTGTGTGCACCATTTCATAACCATTCACGTATTACGCTATGCTTAGGAAACATGATGACGATCAGCCAGAGGGAGCCATCGAACCGCAGACGATTTCTCCCAATCAAAGTGAAGCAGCAGGTGCTTTTGGATATTTAAAATGTTTCTGTTTGCATTGCTTTTAAGTGCTTTGTTGGACATGTTCCTTTTATTTTCTTCTGTTTCATTGATAACACCCCACAGCGAGGAAAAGTAAAGTAAGATATATAATTATACTTATATATATATATATTGATATACATGTATGTTTGAATATTGAATACAATTTACATTTGTTTGAAAATAATACGTACAGCTAGAACGCATGAAGAGGTCATCAATATGCACATGTACTAATTGTATTGCATGTATTCATTTATTTGTATTCTCAATGCTGGGAAGTAATTTTAGACTATATTAAAATTTAATGTCTTATGCAAGACTTTTTAAATTCAAATTTTTTAGCATATTTTGCAAGCTAGCTTGTGGCATTAATTATATTTCTAAGATAATTATGTTGTATATATCACTTATGTATGGCATTGTTCATTTCTCATTTCTCAGATGGCTCAGCCAAGGACAGCGGACAGACTAACGAAGTTGAACGATGCCAAGCAGTGTGCTGCACGGCTATTGAACCTCATTATATAATCACATATGTATATGCATCACTCGTGAATTTATTTGTAATAAAACTAAGGTTCTGTTCTCCATACCTCGTTGAATTACTTTACAGGTCATAAGTGGGAGGATACACAGGCGATTTCAGTTGATAGAATAAATTAACATACCATATTTTTCTGATGTATAGGCCAAAGATCAATGATATATACATGTACATACATATGTATCTGCCTTGGGTAATGTGTTAAATTCTAGTAATTAAGTGCTCAGAAAAGGGATTTTTCACTCTTTTTAACAACAAATTTTCCGGGGGAGCATGCCCCCACAGAACATGCATGCCCCCGTACCCCCCTAGTGTGGCTGCGCCGGTCTCTCCCTTATCATTACCTTCAATTTGGTTCCTACGCCTCTGCGAATCATCATCAGTTCGTGGCCCTCCACGAGTTTCGAGCACCGAGCACGTTCGATGACACGTGAATCCGTCACCCACTGCCGCTATACATGCATAATCAGTTGAGGAGAGGAAGGTGTTCATTGGTAAAAACCAGATCCTCTCATGAATAAATACATGAATATTTATAGAAAATGGAGCAAATGAGCGTATGCTAATTAAATCGTCTGTGATTGGCTGTGGTCCAATGACGTCACTGCTATGCTGCGAGTTAAATTAACATATTTATTGGTAAACAAGCCAGCACCGCGAAGGTTTCTCGATCGGATTGAACGTTATTCGCAGATTTAGCATCGCCGAAATGGAAGGTTACCGCCAGGGAATGACTTTGAAGGCGCTGTTGCAGGATCCCAATCTCCTGAACCCGATGGCAGATGATGTTAAAGGTATTTATCATTCGATTTTCTTCGCAAAGGTTGACTAAACACACACATGTCAGCCATGTTGGAAACCGTGTCAGACAACGTGACCGCAATTTCCCATTATTTTCCCCTTCCCCCATTAGTGTCATCAAATGTTCGCCTCCCTCATTAAGTGGACGTCATAAAGTGCCTGTAGCACGATTCCACGAATCTACATTCACTCCTTTATTTATTTTTTTGCTTCGTCATTAAATGTTCTCCTTACGCAAGTGTAACAAATGCGTTATGATTCTCAAGGTCGTTCACAACGCACTCAAATCCGCGCCTAAAATTTCGCGGGCTAATTCCTCACTCTGTTATTTTCACGTGTTCGCAAGTTGGTCTGGCCGCCCTATAAAATCGAAAATTGACCTAATTCTCGCCCAGGTAAGCTACTTTACCGCTTGGCACTTACAACCGATTTAGTGGCGTACGTGTAATCTTTGAATTGTCACACTAGTAATGTACTAGCATTACGGGCAGCACTAGTTCCAGTACTACTATAAGATGTACCCCGGTACACCCTGTTTTCTGTTATATAACATAGCCCCGCCCATTTCGCATGGCTAATGAGATGCGGGCGTGTGTCCGGCCTACGCGCACGTGTCTCGCGTCTGAGGCAATGAAGGCTCAGTGCTCTACTCTGTCGACTTCATTCCTCATCTAACTCTGATCATGGTTGGTTGTCAAATGGAGTTTTACCAGCAACATCCCTTGCACCAGTCGTCTCGGCCGGGTGCTGCACCGTACGCCAGTATGCCGTTCGTGCCGTGTTCTTGGAGTCAGTTCCCTCCTGCTTCGTACGTGCAGCGGATGCGCCTTCAGGATCGTATCCGTAGTCCCATGGCTCGAAGGATTGTGTCAGAAAGTGCGAATCTTTTTTCTTTCTTTGCAATTTTTGTTTTCCTTCAGTTATGCTCCTTTCTTCTTCACAAATATCTCGGTGTGAAATTATCCGTGGACCGCTTTTTTTTATATATATCAAGGAATTTGTATATTATTATTTTTTTTTTTTTATGGACCATTCGAGCTGAATGAATGCCCTGTAAACATGGAGAAATTAATTCCGGTCATTCATCCCTGGTTACCTGAACTTACCAAATAACAGGGAGGTTTTCTGTGTCACAACGCTGCTAGTATGCTACCAGAGTAGATGACGTAACCGACATGTTACATAATATTATCGATCGCGTAATTTTGAGGGTCATACTAAATGTCTTTAGTACTCTGCAATACTAAATTATGATCCAGTTGATCTTGGCATTATGCCAATTATACTGATGGGAGGAGATTTCTGGTGGACGGTTTCATTTGCAGACTTCAGCTGAAGCTTAGCTAAATACTAGTCAGCTAGATATAAGTCTCTCTGCGCCACGGTCGACTTATTCGCTTTATTTTTTCGTAAGCGTGAAAAAAAAATTAATGTCATTTCTATTATTGTTATTATTTATTGTTTTATTTATTTTTTTCTACAGAGTCAGATGAGAAATATGGCAAACTGTTGGAAGGATCGGCCATCAACACCCAGTCTGCCCAACTCATGCCCAACCTGTGGGAGAAGACCGTTCCCTTCGACGGAACTGACTTCACCCTGGAGTTCATGGACCTCGATGAATTTCTGGACGAGAACTACTTCCCCGACAAGAACCCAGCCACTCCGTCATCCGGGGCACAGACGCCCAACCTGCCTCCCCTCGAGACCATTGTCCAGTCGCCTCAAACGCCCGTCTCAGGCAAGACCATGATGCTCCCGCCAAAGACGCCGATCTCACCTTGTCCTACTGGTCAGTCATTTCTCAAAGTCATTAAGAGAGCACTGGTCAAGATTTCCATGAAATTCCTCAAATTATAATAATGTATGATTACATTACGTTATGATTTTACAGTTTCATCTTCATCATCACCGTCATCTCCGAAAGTTGAAATTGAAGTTGAGTGCCCACTCACTCAGACGGACATTGCGCTGTCAACAATTCCAGGTATGGACCTGTAAAACAGGAGGCCTAGTTGACGTTTGCATAGTATTCATTATTACATTCTTTATGACCTAGAGTGACATCTTTTTTATTGGTATTTGTTTTACCTGTCAATCATGACGTCTCAGAATACAGGTGGAACTAATTAGGAGTTCTCATTAACGCTTGATAATGACGGCCGTATGCGTGGTGCCATTGCCGTCTGTTTTTTGCTTGATAATTACGTCGTTGACAATGCCACATCGTGACCACTCCTCCTCTTTCTGTTTCACATTACACAGATTAGTTTGGCCGCAATAACCTTCATCTCATATTTTACAGGTGAAGAGACATACGATCCGCGCAAGAGAACCTTTTCTGAAGATGAGCTTCGTCCTCAGCCCATGATTAAAAAGTCAAAAAAAGTCAGTTAACCTCCTCCTTGGTTAATTTTATTTTCACGTATATTCATGTTCACTCCAGGTTTTTGTGCCTGACAATGACAAAGATGACAAATACTGGCAGAGACGGGAGAAGAACAACGTCGCCGCCAAAAGATCGCGAGACGCTCGACGAATCAAAGAAAATCAGATCGCTCTGAGGGCAGCATTTCTCGAGCGAGAGAACAGTACCCTGAAAAGTGAGCTAAAGAAAGCCTTGCAGGACAATAAGCAGCTGAGCCAGCGCCTGACTAAATACGAAGAGGCCCAAGACAAGTGAAAAACTTTCTCGACCCTCCGCGTTCACTCATTGTTATTCATGTATCCAG
This sequence comes from Capitella teleta, assembly GCA_000328365.1. NCBI lineage: Eukaryota > Metazoa > Annelida > Polychaeta > Capitellidae > Capitella > Capitella teleta. The sequence continues at coordinate 14,871 of KB309686.1, forward strand.
ATAATGTGTATAATTTGTGTCCACTATATTCGATTCCACTGCCCTACGAGCGAATTACGGATAATATTATCGAAACTCAGGGATTTTTTCCGATTTTCTTTGCTCCCTTTTTGGGCTGTTAAATTACATCTAGAAAAACAAATTATGTTGATATTTTTTTTGATTTTTTTTCTGTTTTCCTGGTCTCTTATAATTATTTGCTCATGTTGTTTGATTGCATGTCTGTTATTGCTGGGATAGGTTTGTTTTCCATTGTTTTGACAGAGATAAAAATGTTGTATGTACATAATGTATGATGTTATTCACCACCATGAAATAAATTGTTTGCACAAATGACATTTTTGTTCATTTTGTATTCTGTTTGAAAATCACAAGAAAACCTTTTGCAAGCATTTTACTAGTAATTGGTTATCGTGAGGTTTCTTCCATTCATATTTTCAAGGATTTGCTGTTCAGCTTGGTCTCAAAACAAGGAGTAGTTCATACCAAACTATAATTAATATGCTACAGCGCATCGCTACTATTATATGATTATGGTGTTCTCATTTGAATTATCCTTCAAACCCTGCTTTGCTTGCCGCGGGTAAAAGCTGACCACGCCGGTGATATATTATGCTGGCAACGAGCATCAAAAAGAAATTAATGCAGAATTCTGCTTTTACAATATGGCAGACGTTTAGCGATGTCCCGGAGTTAGTTTTGGATTAGAGTTAGGTAGAATAATCGGGCGCTATCCTCGCCACATCACTCTATAATTTAGTTATACGTCCCCAGTGGCGTATTCTGAAAATATCTGAGGGTATGGCGGAGGCAACAGTCAATATAAGTTAATTGATCCATTTGAAGGATACACATTATTACAATGGAGATAATATGAAACAACAATAATAACCGAATAAATTTAACCTTTTTCATTGATTCGTGCATGCTCAAATTTGAAAGCACACACAAGCCAACAATTATAAATCCATTTTAAGCATTTTATTTACCACAATGCGTTCAAGAAAACCCCAAACGACGCCTTTTGTACGAGAAATCGCCATTGAGTATGACAACCCATTGAAGTGGGTTTCCCGTATTCTTGCCGTTAGATAGTCCTTAATGAGCTTTAAAGCACTGAACGAACGTTCACCCGTCGCACTGGTAACGTGTAATGTACCGCCAACACTGATCAAGGATTCCTCGAAAGAGCATGCAAGCCTTGGAAGCTGAATCTCCCTTCAACAATGACACTTCCTCCAATGCTGCAACGGCTGCGCCATGAAGCTCATTGAAGGTGGGGACTGCATCTTGTCTTTCAACCGAGTTGCACAATGAGTGTAGTCACCATTTCTCTTGTATGCTGCTTTGAAGGGTCACAATGCGCTTATTGAAGTCTGTGAAGAACACGACAATTTCATTCATGAGGCTGACCGCATTCTGGGTTGAACGCTCATCGGCAGTTTTCGTAAGCAATTATAATACTGTGTTTCCCACAATAATAAAAGAATTATTTGTTTAAATAATTAAAATTATATTTACATATAATTATATATCAATATTAATATAATAATATTAAGAATTATATTTACATTAGTATTAGTATTGTTATTAGGAATTTTTAGCTGAGGGGGTGGGAATACGCCACTGCACGTCCCCCACCCTTCCACGCATCTTGCTGCTACCACTCAAAGCATAGGCTGCATTAGGCATCGCTCTCGCACTATATTTTCTTTTATTTGAGAGTGCTTTTGTTTGTATCGTAGCACTAATGTTAGAGCAACTCTGTTATCAAAGGCGCCTTGGTGGCTGTGGGTTTTAACTTTGACGGCGTTTCTGAAATCGACTGACCATCAACCATTCGATTGACCATCAACCATTCGACTGACCATCAACCATTCGACTGACGGCGACGGTGGATGACAACGATTCACACGTCTAACTAATGTTTGCATCCGATTATCAAGACAAAGCAGAGTCTTTATTGATCCGCCATTCAACAGATGACATTCAATAATGCTCGTTCAGGGGCGCATCTGATTCAAGTCATACACACATCTCTTCATAATTCAACACCACACGCATTTAAGTATTCCTCACTCATTCAAAATTAAATTATTATTCGATTTCATTGCATAAATTGTCGCAGAATAGGTCCTTAAATTCAAAACAATTTCAGCCATTTTTTTTTTTTCCTTTTTTTTCTTTTTTAATATGGAGTAGATATCTTCTCATGCTAAAAACAAACTTTGATTCACGATGCGATGCATGCTTAAATTAAATAAATAGATATTGTGAGTCAATTGAAAAAAATTCGATGCTTCGTCAGGTAAAAGAACATAATTTTTCTTAGCATATTGAATCGATCTGGTTCTCGACTTTCTTAAGTGACAACCGCAAAGTTTCCGTCATGAAATGCTCGCTTTTCAGGAGTGACGTCCAGTACCTACCATTATCTGATAAGCTATAGAAAGTTCGTTTTCATATCTATGGTCATTAAAGCCACCACGGGACATCTCAACGGACAACTTTGGTGATTGATGCACATGCAATCAGGCTTAATATTATGTATTTTGCTATCTGTTGAGTACGATTAATCTTACAATAATTAATCTAATTCGTGTTTTGTACAATTTCTTTTTATCCATTCCCACAACGCTTTAAATACTAGAGCAGATACAGATTTTAATTTGAAAATAATTATATGCATGTAATCCCATGTATCAAGCATTGTATTATTAAATGATTTACGCTGCATAGCATCTGAATTAGGCGTGATTACGAAAGAAAAACTCTCATGAGACTTGGGGTCGTCGTATACGCATGCTAACCCGACAAACAACTCCCTAATCAGCCCAGATAGTTACGTCATGTGGAGATAGCATTGCCCGTTACGTAAGCTGTGCACACTGGCGCGCGGAAGAAGGATGAATGGACTGCGTCAAAAAACAAAAAAAAAAAAAAAAAAAAAAAATGATAATAATAATAATAACAATAATAATAATAATACACGCAGAATGCGGGGTCTATCTATGCATGCACTCTGCTTGGTGATGCATTTGTTTTTCAGTTGATACACTTTATACGATTTGGCGGTTTGTGACCCTTGGGTTACTGTGATCCATGCTTCAATACAATTCTGGATACTACATTTCAGGAAGCCAGAGTGCTAATTTTTCAGTCTGATTTCTTTTGGGGTAAAGTACTCGTTGAAGTATCGTTCTAGTCAATTTCATCGTTTATCAAAGTCATCTTGTCACGGGAGTACTTAAAAGATTGTTTGCCAGGATTAACGTACGGACTGGCCGCGAAAGAAAATAATTTTTTTGGATCGCTTTAAAAATGAAGATAATATAGACTTGTGTAACGCGTAGAGAATATTCTTGTAGACCCAAACATATGGATTAATTAATTATTAAGCCATTTTTAGATCGACGCGTTTCTTTGGCACATAAGTATACGTGGGCGTCAATTATTATATATATATATATATTTTTTTTAAAATCTTTTTGCAGTGATCATAGTGGGCGGTTGTGATTTGACTAGAACGAATAGACAGACCTTGTGAAAATCGGCCTAGTGCGAAACGACTGGTTTTGCGGGTACATTGAATTTGAAGTATTATATGGACAATATTAATGTATAGTGCACGGCCATAATTGGTACACTCACGGTTTTGGTGAAGGTTACTCATCATTAAGTGCATAGGCCCTATTGTTGGTGGAACATGCTGTAATAAGCATTCAACGGTATTTCAACCTAGTGTGAATCGACCAATAGTGCTAAAAGGCCCGTACGTATCGAATTAGTGCGAACAGGCATTCGGGGTAATGTGTAACTCGTGCGAACAGGTAACAGGGCGAACAGACCAGCAACTTTGCAAGCCCGTCTCCTTCCCTTTTTTTTTTCCAGATATCTGGTATTGCGCAATGCAAACATCGGCTCCAATCAATGACCCTTTCATGCAATCGGTCATTTGTAATAGTCACAGGAAGCTGACCCTCTCATGAACAGATCCCTACTCGACGCCGAAGCATCTCCATGATAACATGCATGCTTTTTCGCGATAACATGCGCACACAGATACGAATAATACCTTTTATTTAATCGCACTTGATTTATGTCTCAAGATAGCTGCATTCTGTAGCCATACTATGTGAGGATTATAGCAATAGGAGTCTTGGAACTAGACTATAGACTCAAGAGCGTCGAGAGCCTTGAAGAAAAGTTCCTGATCACAGTGGTCAGTCTATGTTCGTGCTTCTTGTATCCGGTATCGAACTAGGCACCTCGACATCCCCTGGCGACATGATTGTAGTCCAGTGGTCAAGCCGACTGAGCCAGACCAATAGGCCTACTTGGTGACTTTGGAATGCAAATTCCATAAGAAGAAAAAGGTCAAGGTGGCATTTTAGTGAAAATTAGCATGTGGCGATGTAATATATTATGCGCTGGTCGTGATTCCAGTTTATCACCCTGTAGGGAAAGAGCCCACCTGGGCCACACCATCAAGCATGAACCAGGTATTCGATTCAGAACTTGGCATGATGTACACTGAACACAGGGTGTATTAGACTTCAGATTGCGCCTCTGAAAATAAGAAGCCTTTATTATAAGTAGCTTTGCGCTCATTCAATGCGTGATACTGAAAGAAAAGCAACACATCTGCGAGTACAATCGACTACCGAATTATAGTCTCGAGGCGCTAGTACTACGTCATATACATGAATATTACACCAAATCGAGCAACCCGTTTGCAGTGTAGGGCATTTCCTGTATGAGGGGACGCACACGATATCATTGCACTTATCGGGTAGCTGGACATATTACACGTATTCCTTTGCGTATAAATACATGGTGACGACCCGTTATGGGCATACGTGGATATAAACAACTTACAGAGAATGGCGTCATTTTCAATTATAGTGGAGTGGGATTACCAATTCGACTGTGTCATGACTTTGATGCGCACATGCCTGTAGCCAAAGAAGGCGGGAGGGAGGGGGTGGACGATCCGGACGACCTTAATCCCCCCCTCGGGCTCTCCCTCGTAATTGCAATCAATAATCGCGAATGACGCACTTTTATAACATTTATAATTTAAGCTCTATATTTTATAGGTCCCCTTGCCGCCGCATATCAAGAAAGAAAAGTATCTAATGAAATTTGTATGTCTTGCGATATATCTGTCTTCAAAATAATTATTAACGTACTATTTGACACTGAGATTCGGCGTGATATGAAGATGACATTAGCACATTACTCATCACTTGTTTAGATATTTGAGTGGCACTTGTTTTTCACATTTAGTAGCCCACATCAGGCCATCACGTTATCAAAATATAGATTGAGTAAATGCATCTCTCACGAATTCATGTGTAGTACGAGTAGAATTAATTAAGGTTCGGTTTTCCAAATCTACTTTGTCCATGCAATGCTATACACGTATTTTATTAAGTCATGAATTCTGAACAATTCTACAAAGCAAAACGTGACTGTTTGCATGCCTGTGTTCACCATGTTTCCGCTTCTCCAAATACAAATGATCGTGCTGTACCCAAGTAGCCATTTGTAACATTCTATTCTTGGTTTGTTTGTCTTACATGTATCACAAGTTCGCATTGTATTTTAAACTTGCATGGGTCCACTATCTTAATAACACCCCCTTCTCTTTCCTCCGTGGAAAGCTGACTACGGCCAACTATTATACTAGAGTCAGACCTAATCACATTTCCTTATCTTATTGATAGCTATTAATCGATTTTAATCCCCTGCCTTCAACAACTTCGTGTCAATAAACTCTCGGTCAGCGTTCTCTGAATATGCGTAAACGTGGGTTCAAGTGGGTGCGGTGCTCTGATTGGCTGAGAACATCAGGTGGAGGTGCCGCCTTGTGAGTACGATTGCGTCTTCGTTTGAGGTCATTACATTGTGATTACAGTAGGCTGCGTATTCGGCAGTTGGTGGAAGTGCGGGTCTCATAAGTATGGAGAGAGCTCATGCATTGTAATTGTTGCATAAATGTATGTACATGAATATAAAATGCATTGGACTATTGAGGCATATCTTATATCGTATTGCATACCTATAGGCTATAGGGTCATCTTTAAACAGTTCCCACATGTTATATGCGTAAAGTGTGTCCAGTTAATTGAAGACACTTGTTTCAGTGGAGCATACATAGAGTGGGACAAACATATACTTAAAATAGTCTGCTCCACGTTGAAGATGTGTGTGTGTGTGTTTGTTGCTATTTGAGTTCCTTCAGATACGATAATGATGACGCCCAGTCTTCTAGAGCCCAATCACGGGAAACATTTAGGTTTCGCCAAAGGGAGTGAATATTATATGTAGCCGAGGATTTAGGATGATTCTTGGTTATGTCTCGTTTAACTAACATAACATTAATAAGTCATCACTCTTGCATTACTCTTTTGCTTAAGAGTGTAACAGATCATGCCATCGTTTATCACTCATTGCTCGTCGCTCTTCTCCAATGAGTTCATGTCATCTCATCTCATATGCTATACTCAAAACTCATAAGTCGCGTTTGCTTTCAATAAAGTCGAATTTGTATAACGTGGGTTACGTTAAAAGTGCCGTTGTTGTGATTGTACCCCATTTTTCATCCTATATATGATCCTGATATCAATGATGACATTCTACAATGCGCTGGTTCAGGGTCTCATCTTATGTTGCCCTCTTTGCGATAATAATTATACCAGTGTGTACAAATTGGCAACCACTGCTCAGCATCAAAAGTTCTGAAATCGGGAGTGCCTTAGGGATCTGTACTTGGACCTGTGTTGTTCTCCCTTCATACTGCATTGCTTGCACTGCAATTAATGGACACTCATTCAGTTTCACTTCCTGGAATATCACTTTTACGCCGACGACACGTCCCTTTACATCACCTTTGAGACGTCAGAGCTTGCAAATGCCATCACTCGAATGCAATGCTGTGCAGAGGATGTACGCCGATGGATGTGTGAGAAAAAAAAAAACCAAAAAAAAACCAAAAAACACTGAAAATGAACAGTGACAAAACAGAGCTTCTCCTCATTGCCGCAAAGAGTGCAGCAGCTCAGTTGCATACACCAGATGATGTTTGCTGACTGTCGGCCAGACTGATGTGTCTCCTTCAGAACTGGTTCGCTATATTGGAGTTTTAATGGACAAACGCATGAACCTGGAAGAACACGTCAACAACATCTGCAAAGTTGCTCGCTGTACATCATTGGTCGCATTCGCCATATGCTGTCGGACGGCGCATGTGCGAAAATGATCCACGCCTTCGTTTGCAGAAGTCTTGGCTATGGGTGTGCTGTGCTTGCAGGACTACCACAAACACTATTGAAAAAAAAAAAAAAAAAAAAAAAAAAAAAAAAAAAAAAAAATCCAACGTATTCAAAATTCAGCCACTAGACTCATATCTCGCATAGGCAGAAGAAAACACATCACACCGGTTCTCGAGCGTCTTCATTGGCTGCCCTTAGCACAAAGGATTGAATACAGAATTGCTGTGCTTGTTTTTAAGTGTATCCGTGGTGTTACTCCTGTATATCTGTGTTCTTTGTTGCAGCCATATTCACCATCTGTCCATCTCCGTTCTCATTCTAGTCATCTGTTAAATGTCCCGCGCTCTTATAATTCTTATTCCGATCGTTCTTTTTATGTTATTGCGCCTAAAATGTGGAATTCCCTGAACATTTTTGTTCGAGAGGCAGAGACTCGGAATGTTTTTAAGAACAGACTCAAGACATGTCTTTTTATACGTGCTTTTTATACTTGATTTTATGATTTTATCTTATGCATATAGAGCATATAATATATGTATGTTCGCTTTATAAAAAATAAAATTCATTATTATTATTATTTATTTATTATTTATTATATTATATACACCACTCGCCTTTAAATATTCTCCCCTATTTCAATGTTGACTTCTTTGTTCAATTTCTTTGCATAGATGTGGGCAAAATAAGTAAATAAATCACAGCTAGTTATTTTATCGAATAATTGATCGATTATAATCAATGTAAAAGTTGGGACAGGGGTCGTTAATATTAGATAGGGTGACGAACTTCCTGTGTTAGGAAGCTTGTCGCCCTACCTTAAAAGCTGTTTTATCCTAGAACAATTGACTGTCTCAATGCATTTATATCTGATCTTAAAACGTTCCTCTTTCACAAAGCTTTTTAACTATTTTATTGTATATCAATTTTCACTCACTGTTATTCGCGCATTGAGTGGTACATGTACCAGAAATGCGCTTTTATAAGAAAGAAATTTTATTTTATTTATTATTTTATTACATACCTTATGGGACATCGGCCTATCTCTCCATTGTGAAAATATTCAGCTGTTTCGCACAAAATAAGAACAAAGGTCTGACGTAAAGTTAAGAAAAAAAAAAAAATGCGTTAAAAACACAGAAGAGATAAAAGATAAAACCACACCCACTTGTGTTTAAATATGATTAATTCGTTCATCATTTGAGCATTTTTGGTGCGCCGAGAGCAGAATCTGCGAAATATTCGAGCAGACGAATGAATAAAATCACAGGTTGCGTTTGGCGCGTGAGGATTCGACGTCGGAGGTGTGGTCGGTATTTTCCTTCGTTATTTCGTGATCTGCTTCATTGTGTACAGGATGCGATTCAGTTCTCCATTTAATATAAGTAAAAGTCAATTTAATTAATTTCGACGCTTATTTCCATAAAAGAAGGCCATGTTTCTAAGAATCGATATGTTTATAGATTTTCTTAAATTACAACCTCGACGTTGACTGCATCGAGATGGAGACTTTTCACAAGCCATGTCTCATCTGTTATGGTTGGAAGCTCGGAAGTTCGTCTCCATGGTGACATCGTCCATAATCTATGTCGTGTCGCTCTTGTTTGCCAGCTATACAGGTGTTTGTTTATACACCGAGAGCAATAATCAGCACACTTAGTATTACTCGCCATATCTGATATTTACGTGTCACACCTTTCCCACTAGAGTCACACATTTTTCATTACATGACTCCCGTTTAAATTAATGTAATTATATTGGCAAAATAATTGTATATAGGATGAGGAACATTCTTCGAGAAAAAAAATAAAAAAAATAAAAACAATGCATTTCGTTAAAATTGTATCTAGTGTTTCACTAGATATATGAGCCAATAATCAGAAAGCACGAACTGTATTAATTACTCTGTATATCCACACAGACCACAATCGTAAATGGCATTCCCATTAACTTCCCAGGCGTGAAATATGATATCCCATTAATAATTTAATTGCTACTAACCGGAGATAACGACGCAAGTGACCTCTAATTAACCCAACCTTAAATTCACACAATCTTCTTCATAACTCAACTCGCTCTCGAAATCACTGGGATTTGGGTCACTTCGTCTGCCCCTTTTTCTGGACAATCTATCATTCGATACAATGCGAGCGACAGATTAGTCGTGCAACAGGCAACACGCTCGTAAAGCGAGGATTATCTAGAATCGAACAAGTGGTCAAGTGGTCTAGGCCTTTTTAAAGCCATGCATAAATATTGAGATATACAGTATAGCTAGTTGAGAAATAAGACATAATAATAATTATTATTATTATTGTAGTTGCGAGCTAAATCTTTAGTTGCAAAATATACATCCATGCACAATGTACTAAAAGTAGTCGCAAACTACGGTCGTATTCATCAAACATTTGAAACTGTAGTCGAGATCTAAAAGGCTGTCAGGGTACATGCATTCATCCCGAAAGAACAATTTGAGTTATTAGTTTTACAAGCAAGTATCGGTAACCCCCCCACTCCGCCCGGTGAGAATCACACCCACTTTTTGAAAGAACTTTGTTTGCTCTTCATAGTAGAAGTATAGCTGTAACATGCAGAAAGGTTATCGTGGATGACGAGGCGGCATGAATTATAAAGTAATGCATGCAATATATATGGTCTGTCGCCGGTTGTACGCTTGATATGTGTGTTTGTATACAGAGCTCGCTTGTTTTACCAACGTCCAGTATCGAATTTCATTCATTGAGATGCACTGTTGAAAGTCAAGCAAAACTCTGTAGTGCAAGTTGAATTTTCGTTCTGATGGGATTTTTGGCTGCTTATTATTTTGTCACACGGACTGAGTATGGAAGGTGAGTGCTTCCGTGTCATTTCATCATTGATTAAATCAACAAAAATGGCCTTGATGTTTCCGGCAGTTAATCTATTCCTGTATGTGCATGTTGCGCAATTTGCTGGTGGAATATTATATAAAATATGTGACGTCAAGTGTCACGCTGGAAAAAATATATGCTTTGGCCTATAAGGAAAATAAAACTTATGCGAGGCATTCAAAACGAACCAGTCATGGAGTCAAATGTTGGTTGTCCACCCGCTGCCTCGCGCATCATTCCATCATATGCATGTATTATTCTCTGAATCTCGGTTCAGTGTCCATTACACGACTCACCAGTATGGCTTCGAAACGATCTTGACAATATCAACTATCGACGACCTTGACCGTTCCCCATCAGGCAGCGCTTGAAGGTAAATGGTCTTGAAGAGTCACGGCAAAGCACATATCGCCAGAATAACAGTTGTGAGGCGCCAGATATTCTCAAAGTACAAAATGACATAACGCGATCCCTTGCAGATCGCAAAATAGTTGGTTCTTCTTGATATGTGTGCAGCTTCTCAGATTTCATGCAGCAAATCGTGCCCACTTCAACAACATGGTGTCCGACACTTGTCTGCTATCTGAAACATCGTCGGTCAAGTGTCCTCGTCCATTGAACAAAATCTTAGCCAAGGTTTCTAAAACGCGGAGTGCCCCAAATCCCTGCTTCCATTCTTCTAACTTGGGAAATCATCAGACGCCATCTGTCACCTGGTAGATTTCTATTTCTACTCTGATATTATGAATACGCGGATTTACACGTCTGCTACTCCCGAGCAGGGACCCACTGCGATGGAAACTCTGGCAACATGCATTGTGGCCGTGCGCGTACGATAGTGTCGTCACCAACTACACGTGCTAATAAAACTGAACGAAGCAAGAACGGAATTGTTGCTGATATCAACAAAGAGAGTGGCTCATCCTCTCAAGGACATCACTATTGATGATCACAACATTAATTCAAAGGCAGAAGTCTTGTTATAGACCCCCGTACTGCAATGGATCAACAGGTGAAAGGGATTGCGCAGCGTCGGCGAATGCATTCACTGAAAGAACCTGGAAATACGCATACGTTTTTGTATCGGCAAGATTCGATTATTGCAACCGGATTCTTGTCGGGATTCTTCATTAATAAATTGTGATTCGTGCAAATACAATGAGTGCATATTATATGGAAGCTGAGGACAATATACACTAAATTAAGCCAATTTCCGAATCTAATTATATACGGGCATACATTAATTAAACCCTGCCATTCACGATCATAAGAACACTGATAATCATATCGATAACTGATTGATTTCAGATGAAGATCGCTCGCTGATGGATGAGTTCCGTGTGCAGGTCATGGAATACATTGATGCCTACAACAGCGGTGACAACGATCGACTCTGCGCTTGTTACGCCCCCGATGCCTGGGCTTTTTTCCCAGAAGCTGACATCATTGTAGTCCCTGAAGGTAGTTCCCCGAGCGGCCTGTTTCATTACTCATAGCTACCCCGCCCCCCATTTTACAGTAGCCTCCGCGGTCCTCAACCGATTGGAGCGATGTGGGGCCATAGCCAACTTGTACCACCAGCTGCTTGAGATGCACGTCTTGGGGACATCTTTCGGATTTTCCGCAGGGATCTTCACCGCCGTTGACCCCGAAGGTCGAGCAACTGGCCGATACAAGTGAGATACGCTACGTAATCTCAAATTTGTTTGAGTTGTGCGTATATAACACTAGCTATGGAATAGGCGTGCGTGTATTATCTAAAAAGGGTTTATATGAATACCAGTAGAGAGTGCCGCTGGACCGGATATTTGCCGACAAAGGAAGTTTGCTCATATTCTTAAGGAATATCAATTGGTTTCGACCAAACAGGGCTCCAATAGACGCCCTGGTGATCTTCGTGTGTAGATGGCAAGTAGAGAGAGGGCCTTATAATATACTACAAGTAGTGTAATATATAGCTTTATACCCGGAAGCGTTTTGATTCCGGACTTGTGACACGATCCGCAGTGGCCCAACAATTAAGTGATGCATGGAATAATAGAGTACTAGTCATTTCGCCCGAATGCCATTTTGCCCGGGTGTATACGTGTACATATTTTACAAAACGGACTCGATTGTCTCTGTATGGGGGAGCTAGATGACAGGAGTTGGAATATTTGCTCGCAGGCTACTGCATGTCCTTATACAATATGATAGACTTCAAGCTCGTGTCGGCATATATGCATTCCTGATGTAAGGGAGACACAGGCTGAACCCTCGTTTACATAAAGACTTCATTGACGAAAACAAAAAAAGTAGCCCGTGGTCTCACTCTAGAAGACTGAGTTTTATGATTCCATAGTTCCAATGCGCATGCATTTATAAGCCATAGTTTTGATTATCACAGCCTTGACTGCCTCGTTAACTTCATAGACGTCTCCGAGCACTGGTCACGCTTTGTCTTCATCACCATCAAGCTGATTTAGGATTATTCTTAGTACTAGCATATTAAAACATAAAATTGTGATTACGGTATAATAATTATGATTAAACATTTGCGCGCTGAACAAGGCCGCGAAGGCCGTATTAAATGTATTATGTTAGTGGATAGATCGCTGGCGTTGCAGTGCTATGAATATAAGCATAATATTCCTTCTTAACTATTCTTTTCGTCGCCAGAGATATGCTGTTTTGGAAGAAGGTAGACGGGAAATGGCTGATATACCGTCAAATGTGGAATTTCAGGGTCATCATATGAACGCGCATTCCTTCAACATTCATAACGTTTTTTTCGGACGCAATCATAAGTTGCTGATTCATAAAACTGGAATTCGTGCTGAGTGATCGATCGTCTGTGAATGAACGCGATGTGACCAGAACACAGAATCGTCGGGAAATTGTAATACATACATTATGAACAGTGTGTGTGGCATCATTTCAAATTGTTATATGCTCAATTGTGATGGTATCTATGTATTTGAGGGCATATACATGTGCTAACTAGTACATGTATGTTGTATTTCGTGTACTGTGCCAAATGGCACAGTTCCTTCTGCCTCGTCCATGCGAGTCGTCTCCTTGACTATTCTGCTTTCGATTTCGTGAGTTGACCTCAACATGCCCCGAATTGCATAGACCATTCGGCGAATTTCAGACTTGAACAGTGGTCCAAATTCATGAGGACTACGTTATGATTATTGATCTTCAATGGTGAAGTTACGACAACATAACGCACCATTTCTTTTATCAGCTCGCTTGTACGATTTGTTTGAATTTTGCCGTTGACGTAGATATTACTTCCGAGGGAGTAAAACGCGGTGTCCATAATGAGGTTGAAATCGCGGAAAATGATCCAATAATTATAAGAATTCCGTGATTTTATTAAATCCATATTCTGATTAATTTTATGTACACAAAATAATATTATAATTCACTGCACAGAAGAAAAAAGAAAAAAAAAAAAAAAAAAAAAACCACATAAAACAGTAGAAAAACCTGGAAAAAAAAAAAATAGAGAAAGAAAACGAAAACGAAAAACACATAGCCACTCAATTAAAACATAAATAAAAAAATACAGAAAAATACTTTTAAAAAGGAGCAATAAATCATACAAGAATAAGAGTGGGGACTTTAAAGTAAAAAAAGTTATCAAACAAATCACAATTTCCATTGAACAATATTATTGCATTTGCTTTTTGATAGAGGAATTAACAATTGCATTTTTGGCGTGGGAAAAAAAAAAAATACATAAAATGAAATGAACACTGACTTGGATAAAATGGAAATGATCTTGAGTTGATGAAATTAAAATACAGGGAATGAATTTTATTAACAAAATTAAAATACAGGGTGCTGCATATGGTTCCTTACCAGCACCCCAGCCTTGATAAAACAATACTAAAATTGTAATTGTGAAGCACCAAGGGTTCTTTCAAAGAAAAAAAAAAAAGTATCATATCTTACCATTGTTTCTTAGGAAGCACAATTTGGACTGATTTTTATTTTTTATTTTTTTCCCATTAAAAAATGAATGGCACCTTTTTTAATCATAATAATTATTCATACCCTATTAATGAATGCGGAATGCGTGTTTGATTATTCGTCGATTGATCGTTCGCTGCTTTTTCTCCTGTTTTCCAAGTCTTTCTTCATTTCGCCCAACGCTTTGGTTTTCACAAAGTCTATTTCTTTGTAATCGGTCGCTTGTGGGGATCGTGGAGAGGCAGGACTGCGTTCTGGATCAGCTCCAGATTTATCCAGGTCAAGCGACAAATACTGGACTTCACTGGACTTCTTTGGAGGGGGGGGAGTGGATCCGAGGCTTCCCTTCGGAGGCAGATGAGGCTCAATCGCCTGCAAAAAAAAAATACAAATCCATGAGTAATCGTTTGATTCCGACTAAACCTAAATGCTGACGTCAATTCTTGTACCAGGGTATATGAAATGTTACCATACACAACATTTAATAGACCAGACTGAATCAATATCAAGTTTCCAAGAAAGCAAAAACACCCAGGCAATAAGAGTTACATTCTGTGAAGCCATAACATCCAGCCATAGGCCAAAAAGAATATCAGTAAATTCAACCAGTAAATCTGCTTATATGCAAGTCAACAATTAATCCAAATGCATGAAATGGCCTTAACAATTCTCCACTTCAAAGAACATAGAAGGAAAGCGATGTTAATTAGAATATTGTGAACTCTGACCCTAGAGTGAGCGGAAGGCCTCTGTTTGGAAGCCCCGGAGGACGCAATGCTCTCTGCGCTCTTGTGCACACTGCTGCTGTCCGACATGTCGTCATCTTCATCAGAGGAAGAGTCGGGAGTGTTTCCTGTTCGGAGTCGCGTTGGAAGAACTACCTCAGCTCTTACGGGAACACTGCAAACGAGCAAATCATTAATTACACAGGCCACGTTGGTTAACCATCATTCATCACACACAATATGAACAATTCACAGATTTAGTAAAATCAATCCCTTGTCTGCTGTCACTTAGTAATCTGAACATAAAACCAGAGAGAAGAAATAGGTGAGACCACACTGAGCACTTGACATTGTAAAACATGAAGATGACTGCGTAAAGGTTGGTTACAAGATGGACAGCTTGAACACAAGATTCCGGCTCAGAAATATTTCATCATAAAAAAACCCCAAAAAACAACAAAATTTATAAATCAGATGTCACCAAATGACACATAAAACTGGTTAAACGAGGAAGAATTCAACAGCTTAACAAGGCCTATTTGTACAACGGTCAGCAGAATGAATTGATCAAACTAGCCATTAGAGGGATGCGGACAACTGACCTAGTGGGTGGCCGCTTGAAGCTTCTTGTTCGGTGGGTTGGGTTACAGAAGATGCGGAATCCATCAGCGCCTGGAAGAGAACACCATTTAGAGAATTCAAGAGAACACGACAGAGCGCCCACCTCTTCTCAAAGCCTGTTGAGGGGATGAATCCTGCGTTGGGGGCGGGTCGATGGGTCTGGATGGCGGGGGAGCGGAGTAGATACTAGTGGTGTCCATGGCAGTGTAGATCTGCTGTGACGATCCCATGGGCATGTAGACCTCATCCACGGAAGGCGTCTTTTGGCCCATGGGCATGTACACGCTCTCCGTCTGGCCTAGCACCCCAGGAGGCGCGTTCTTGTAGTGATGAAGACGCGTCGATGTACACGGTTGAGGGGGAGGGGGCAGGTCATGTGACGGCGGGATGTCATACATTGAGTCCGGAGAAAGAGCGGGTGGCGGCACGTGATTCAGGGAACGCAGATTGATGTAACTCCTGTCTTGAGCGGGCGCCAGGATGTTCCCTTCGGAGAGTGTCTTTCTCCGAGGCGAATCGTAAACGTCTTGGTTTTGCGGCATATTGTAGTACGTTTGCGTGGCAGCCCTCAAAGTGCTCACCCTCATCTGCTCTGTGACCTGATCAACATCGTACCTGCGAGGTGGCTTGTCGTATGTGTCACTTGACTCCCACCCGGAGTCTGGCGGCTGGCTGTCCTCCGATGACCTTGAAGTGCGCGCGACCCTCCGCGAAGGAGGCACGTCGTAGGCGTTGACCTCTCTGGCGGGCGGAGGAACACTGTAGACGCTTTCCCGTTGCTGATCACCAATGAATCCTTTATACTGCGACGGAGGGACTTTGTAGAAGGGTTCCCGCTCAGCCTCAGTCATCACCTGGCTGCAGCTCTGAGGGAACTTATACACATTCTCATTGTCATCCAAATTCACGTATGATTTGCTCGGATGGTCGTACACAGGTGCCGCTCCCAGCAAACTCTGCGGGGCGTTTCCCGTCTTGCTGGGAGGAGGTGGGGCAGGTTCATCGGGGAGGCTGACCACGCTGTTGACCCTCTGGCGAGGGGCAGGCGGCACCTGGTCAAGGGGGTGTGTGGTGGGAGTGCTCTCGCAATCCCAAATGGGGATGTACGATTCTTTGGTGTCACGGTCATCTAGGGTGGTCGTCATGTCCATTTCCCTCGGGGAGGGAGGCGAGGGGGTGAGCCGCTCATGCTGCAGCTGCTGCGGCTGTGGCAGCTGCCGGATATCCTGAACGGCTGAAGGAGGTGGCTGAGGGGTTGGGGTGGCCACAGCCGCTTTGTCTGTTGAGAGAATAACGAGGATATGTAGACTTTGAAGTGTGATAAGAAATGTTAGCGGATTATAATCTTGATAAAAGTAGATGCAAAAGTAGCTGTGTCAGATATATACCTTCTTGATTTTCCTTCAATTTCAGGATCAAACAAAGGCAGTCGACCCATTTATTCATGTTGAAGAGGGTGTCCGCCACCAGGTAATACGTCCGACTTTTACCCTGCGACGAAATAACGGAAAAAATAAAAAAAAATAAGAAAACCAAGCACTTACTTTATGCTTGGATTGAATCGAGAAAACGTGTTGGTAGAACGAGGAATCCAGATTCGACTGAATCTCCTCCGTGTGGTCAAGGTCGATTGACCCGATGCGGTGTTTCAAGTTCTCATTATCAAAGTAATCAAGGGCAGCACGAGTCCCGGGCAGACTATCCGCTGCAGGGGGACTGTGCAGAACAAAGAACCGTCGACGCCATTTCTGATGAAACAAAATAAACAAAAATAATTAATGAAAAAAAGAAAATTGCTAATCAACATATGAAGGAAAATGAACGCAGAGAGAGATATGCACCGTCTAGACGAGCCATGATCCTAGCATTGCTGGGTATTAATTTAAAAAAAAATCTCCTCTACAATAACATTTGTCATGTGCTGAGATATTAAAATGTAATGATATATATTATGAATAACGAAATATTTATGATAGCAATATTGACGTAAATGTGTTATGCTTATCAGTTATCTGAGATGCTTCAGCGAACGAATATAATCTGAGTGCATCGATTGATTCATAAGAAAGCAGATGAACACAGTCATCAATATTATAAGGAATGCATGTGTGACAGGTCAAAGTAGTCTCGCTTTTTATAATTGGCTGGGAGCATAGTGGAAATAATTGCTGCACAATGCAATTCATATTCAAACCGTTGTTAAAAAAGAAAAACGAAACAATAATCCAATATAACTATAAGTTTATTTATAACGTGCAATATTTTACTAATTAAATCATAACGAATTATTCATCAATCAGTTACGCAACACAACTTAAAATTAGAAAGAATAAAAATACCACTTGAATCGCCAAGACCCATCCGGCATTCATGTGTTCATTAATTTATTAAATACCAATAACGATATCGCTAAATAACTAAGATATACCAACCGCGAAAGCGCCAAATCACTCGAATCGGCAATAAACAACTTGCTCAGAGCACAAACAAATATTCCGCCTACGCGTCCGCTGCTCGAAATCCGGTTCAGAGATAATCTCCTTTAAAAAATTGTACACTGCGTATATATGAACAGCGCAGTTTGTACACAATGTGGTATAAGCGGCAAAAATCGCACCGACAGCAAACAATGTTGTTGCGACACAGCGAAGCAGGCAGACTCCGCTACAGAGCAGAGACATGCAGCCTCTATACGCACCCGACGACGCCACCCGAGTATCGCGAACTCGCAACACAGTGAACGAGACCGCGATCTCTGTCTTAACAGGGAGGGGTGTGAATTAATATTCATAACTAAACGAATGGAGCTGGAGTTGGTCGCAAGTTAACAGTGACCTAATTGTGAACATAATAAGTTGAATTTAATAGCATGATTTGGGAAGAAATTACAGACTTCAGTAGCCAGTACAATCAATGGAATCGAAAAAGACGAATTGATTTTCTTGTTCTTATGTTTTTGTTTCGACTTTCCATTCTCCACAGCTTTATCGCTCGTCAAAGCAGATATTTGCTTTTATTGATTTCAGCATCTGAACTGGTGCAAGCAACAATGCGTTAAGAAGAGGGGTGCCTGGATGAAGAGGCAGCGAGCCAGAGGCGTGCCTGGGAGTGAGGGGAGAGGGAGGTGATGGTCAGGGAGAAAGAGAGAAAGAGAGAGCGATGAATTGCAATGACATTGAACCAATCGACATTATGTATAAGCCAAGTACACATGTCTAAAGTAAGTCTTCGTGCGATGTTACATAAGTGGAAATGAACGAAGGTGAAACTCATTGGAAAGGAGCACGACAAACAAAGAAGAATGGCGGTGATCGAGAAATGCGAATATGGTTGAATGGCAAATCATTGATTAAAAGTGCGCTTTATCGCAAGATCTGAATTGGTTTCAACGACAGTTGTGAAATATCATAGCAAATCAATAAATTATTCATTCTATTTAGAATTTACTGCAATTTACACGATCCCCATCTCAGTCCGAGAAAAAAAAAACTTGCAATCAATGAATGAATTCGCGGCCCTTGGCACTCTGCCAAGTAAATAGTACGAGGGACGCTGCATGTGATGAATAATGACCACGATCACCTTCGCCTGGACACGCCGCTGAAAACTGATGACTCATGCAAATAGCGCACCTGTGGACCAGGGACGCTGAGAGGGAGATGCTAAACGCGATCACAATCACAGATCCGTGCCGAATTATTCACATTAATCATGTAACAAACGATACATGCATGACACAAGAGGAAATGAGGAAATAAACATGCAGTCAGCAATTAAATACACAATCGCCAAGCGGCTGAGCTGAGAACCATCAAAGGAAGCATTTATATGCATTATGCATTGACCTAAAAATTAATATGTCCCAATGATTGTTTCCCAACCGCCCAGTGAAACGGGACGATGTTTTGCCCGAATAACAATCGACATTCTTTTTTATTCAAGTTTATTGTGAAAATCAGGCAGCACCCCAAAAAAAGCGCGCACGAATTGCGTGGCGATGTTTAGGAGGAATACGGCGTGTCAGTTGAAGAATTAATACTGAAGCTCGTGTTCAATTTCGGTCATTCGACTTACTCTAATACTAACTACTTCGCCTATTGATATACGAGTACTAGTACACATACTAGTTACAGAGAGGATATAAACGGATGTGCGGGGGTGACGAAAGGACTTCACGCTGCACAAAAGCGATCACACGCCAAGTCGAAAAACAGCGCCCATAAATAAGAGAGAGGGAAAAAAAACCAAACCATTCCGCATTTTATGAAAAACACATTTTTTAAGCAACGGTACTTTTGAAGATAAAGAATTCTCACCAACGGAAATGAATACAGAGCGATTTCACAAAGAAAGAAAATCGCATGAATGCACGGATGGGCCATACAATTATTCTTTTGTTGATATATAAAAAATAAATAAAAGATAAAAATAAGATGTGATATAATTATAATAATATTATAATTTATTCTCTACTGTGAATCCTTTTCGCTACACCAAATGTGAAACAACAAATTAATACATTATTTTTTACTCACGTTTGACTGGTATTATGCTGGTTACACACTAACAAACTAAGGCATTCTGAGCTGTCTTGACTGTTAACTTTTACTGCTTTATGAAACAAATAATGCAATCAACGCCACGAGTACACTACGTCATTGAGAAACCTTGAAATTCCAACTTACGATGAATTTCAAGGGAAGTTTTCCCGATAACTTCAAACACGACATTCTTCTTGATAAACGAATATTGATTTCAAAGAACAAAAGGCTGAAATCGATTCGTAAGAAACGGGGAAATAAAGGGAGTTTGAAATAGAGACCGACAGCGCTGTCAAATCGGAAAGGGATTGTATGTCTCAGTACGCACTACTTTTAGTTACAATAGTATCATAGTAAAGACGACGTGATTGTGAACGCCGATAAGTATGCCCGATACGAAGAGCACAAAACTTGGCTTTCCCACGCATCTTTATCGCGCTGGTCAAAACATTGCGATCAAGGTCATTGAGTACATCGCTAAGCAACGCTCACCGCAATACACAATGATGCGGCTTCAATCACATGGCACCATCAGATGATGATATAATCCAACTTGCTAATGTAATATCCGCATTCTCTTCTACTTATATCCCGAAATTGAAATTGTGAAAACAAATATTTTCATCTGCACAGAATGACAGCGAAAGAGAATGAAAAGCCAAATCGAGAAGAGAAAAATAGCTTCAGACATTTGCAGAGATGAAGAAGAAGAAAAAAATATCATGGCGAACAGTGGATATTTAGTACGCGAAATCTGCTTGTTTTTCGGTGCAAGTTTTAAAGCAGGGTGCAAAGTTCTGTCAACTGTTGTTTTTTTGTTGGTGTGTTCAAAGCTGAGCGAGGAGAGAATAAAAACCTGGGAATATTTGTCTCTGCGTAAAGTGTGTATATTGTGAACAAGTGACGTGTTGATGCATAAGAGTGGAGCATTCAGCCGATCACTAAAATAGACGAGATTTCTAGATGTTTTTATCGAGAAGCAGAAGCAGTGAATTAGATAATACATAGGAAGTTATCATATGAAGTCGAGTTCAAATGAAGTGAAGACTTTTTGCAGCATAATTCGTGTTCTGCCTTCGGTCGTGATATAGATGTTGGATCGTATTTTTTACATCTCCGTAATTATTTGGCACATGCAGTGCATTCGACTTGTATAGCGGTCTACTGGACATGATGAGCTACTAGTTAAACAATGCATGCCGCATGTTCATCATAGTTCAATAAGTCGTCTTCAGGTTTACTGCCCGTGACACTGTGATGCATACCACCATACAGGATTCGCCTGTGGCTCGTGGGCTACCTAGTGTCAGTTCCGATCAATTTGCGCAATTAGCCCAATCTCATTCTGAACGTGGTTGGCATCAAATGCATGGACAATACACCGAACACGTGATCGCAGCGAAAGACTTCGATAGACTAGTGAAGTACGTTATGTTTAATACTCATGACGGTGTTTGAACAATATTATCATAACGTTCTCAAGTAGAATGCTCAAGAATCATAACGCACTCCAACTTTTATACCGTGAGTACACTTCGTACTCTGTACATTTTTTTTTTGTCATCGAGATGATATACAAAGTAAAGGTAGTTGTCACTCTCCAGTGTTCAATGATGAAATTAGTCCTTAATTAATAATAATTATTATTAATATTTATTACACATATTTTTTTTGGCGGGGGTGTAAATCACTGCAAATAACAACCGCACAGAACGTAATTAAAAAAAAAAACAAAAAACAAAAACAAAAAACTCAACTATCAATAATTAGTGTACAACATTCATAAAAAAAGTGCCGAACATTGCATTCAACAAACATTCGAATGGAACAAATATTATCCAAGTTGTCATAAACACAATGTAGCAAATATGCACGCCCATTATCCTAATGTTAAAGAGATAGCGCCAGAGGCATGCTCCTCTGCAAATGGGCCGTAACCATTAACATCATGATAATTGACCAGCGGACAGTCGAGCCGCCATATCGCGAAACAAGGAGATTGCTGATTGACAAATAAGTGAGGAAGAATAAGAGTAGAATCTAAATAGTAACGCATTCGTGCGCGAGGTATCGTTTTTAGCTCATCAATGGGGAAAAATGTTAATTGTGTCAGATCGCTCGCTCGTGAACTAATTGGCCATAGGCATGATGTTGGGAGTCGTGAGTATTTTCCAAATGATTCATACACACGATAATAACTACACCAAAAGATTTCACGTGTACTAAAATTTTGCTATCTCTGCGATACATGTACTAGATGATTCCGAACATGATTCTGACCTACATAGCTTTAACTGACCTAGATAGCTTTAACTGTTGGGTGTAAATTGATCGCGAACTTTTCCTGCAACGCAAAATTTTCATGATAGCGAAATTTTGGTGCTTTACAGTATAATTAATGCACGCGGGAGCAGACAATATTATAATCAGCAAATCGGATGACTGATAAGGAAAAAATAGATTCATTCTTATTTCTATGGTATTGTAATAATCATCAGTGAGAAATTTGAATTTGGAACATGCAGTGATGGTCAATATTTAATGTTCTACGAGTTACAGAACATAGAAGTGATACGTATTATTTATAAGAACGAACAAAATTATCAAAACATGCCACAACAAGAGAGGAAAAACATCAAAAAAACATGCACAAGGAAAGGCCTCACAGTAATTCTGTGACAATATCAACGCAAAATCAACTAAAAAACGACGACATTTCTAATGAAAAGAGAACAAAACGACTGACCATGCATCACTGGCTACGAAGCAGGGAAGGAGACACGAGTCAATTAGCATTGAAATGTTTCAGAAAAATAAATTCAAAATGCACGCCTAATTACCACCAGGTGTCTACATATCAATGGTGAATTTTCTCAGTTCCAAATTTCCAATTATTAAAATAACTTTGTCAACATGATGCAAATACTAGTATTCATACTTACAGGAGCGCTCCGAAAGAAAGGCTGAGATGGAAAAAAATGAGCGTTTAACAATCAAATTTGAATTACCTGGTGTATTAGAAGTTAACTTCAATGGTAACTACAGAAAATCACATTGATTGGGAAGGTTACTTCAAAGTTAAACATTCAATCTAGTTTGTGTGAAACATCTTTCGAAGTTTCCAATCAAAGAGATATAAGCCGAGATACTAGTAGTAAGATCAGATTGAAATTCATAATGCACGATAAAATATCCGGACCAAACTGTACAAATGATACAAAGATTAATGCTGAATAATGCGGTCACATAAATAGCTGTTCAATTATTTCATTATGTAACACTGATTTTCGTTTGGGGCGTAATGTTTTGTGTTAGTTCGATTGTTCTGTGGTTTGGCAGACGACTGAAAGGGGTCGTCTGGCTTGGACTTCCTTTTTTGAACGCAGCAAAGCATGGGGATAATCGGTGCCTTGAGTTATTGAGCAGTGGTAATTTGTATGTTCTTTCCCAACGAAGGTGAGTGCTACCCCAAGTAGTCAGGTAGTTACCTCAAACCTGTGTCTTATGATTTAATGTGTTTTTCTGAGCTGTCATGTCTTTATTACATTGTTTTAACGACCGTTTGTCCTATCATTTCACCCCGTTCTGTATGTTTATTGGAGTTTCTATTTTGTTTTCGCAGGTCATACGTTGTACGTACTTCTTCTTCTTATATGTCTTCTTCTTCATGATTATTCTACTGCTTCAATCATCTGTCATCATTTATTATTGCAACACTGGGTCAATAAAGAACTTTTAGTTTGACCTTCTTTATTCAGTGAATTCGTCCAGCTACAATTAGTACTTTTAAAATTGTAAATATTGTTATTTATTGTACTGATCATCAGTGTTTGGGAAAGAAAGAATCATTTCATGTTTTAAATTTTACATCCTAGTTTGCAAGTTACAAAAGATTGTTGGAAAACAGTTTCCATGGTAATGCCAGATTACACAAAAACTAGATTAATCTGGTGCAGCAAATTTGAGGATCAACATAATTCAACACAGATGAATAAAGAACGTTTCTCTGTGTGATAAACCCATCAGTGCACGACAAAATTTCAATTGATTATAGCTCTTACCAGGCTGGGCCCACAGGGGGTGTTTATGGCCTCAAAAAGAGGACCTCTGATTGTCTTGAACTCAAGGATCAATTGACCAATCAATTGTCAATCAATGTTCCAATTCCTGAATTTCCATGCTGCTCTTACATTTAAATCCACGGAAAAAAAAACAGTAATAAGCTGCACAGCGCCTTGCTGAGATTCAAACGATTATAAGCGTGCTGGACATTTTTAATTGTTATTCTTATTTTGAGTTAATTTTGTTTAGAATTCATATAATTTTCTCAAGGTGTAAAAATTAAATAGTTAAATAATCAATTATAGAAAATGAAGTCATATTTAATAAGGTGACCACTTCCATAAAACACCGATTAGACAAGAGCAATGCACTAATTAACATCATTACTCATCATCCGTTCAGAGCGGGCTTCACTCATGATCAGGTTTTAATGAATATAATGGAAATAATTGCTTAATTTTGTATCAATATGCTTAGTTCAACGCCCTCAATAACATTAGCAAAATTATTCAGAAAAGCAAATAAGGAACATATCACTGGTTTTGCTGTGGAGCATCCCATTTACCTCTTATCCCAAGTTATACTTTTGCAATTCACAGAGTAGGAAAATGACCTGAAAGAGGTTTAATTTACACCTAAAACCATCCTCCATTCACATCAATAATGGTTGCTATGGTAATTAATTTTTCTTCTTTCTCAGTTTTAAAACTTTGCTGTTTTCTGTAAAATGTATTACATAAAGAACCAGCATCACCGTCATAGCAAACAACCCTACACTGATTATGAAGTGGCTAGGCGCTTCGTATGTGGCTGTTTTGCAATTTTTATCAAAGGGTGGCCAGTGGACGAGGGGCAGGTCACAACGCCCTCTTGAAAGTGCCTAGGAAAAACACTGTAGAGACAGATGCTACCAATGCATTGTACATATCATAATGATATTGGCAGGATAATTAATCATAATAGACAACAGTTGTTATTCTGTTATAGTCACTTCGCATTGGATATGCAAAGAAAGCTTGCAATTACTTTTAACCAGTATCAACCAGCATAAGACGCTGCACGCAGAGAGTTAATGCGCAAGGAATGATGGCATAAGGGGACTCACAGCTCTGAATAACTTCCATGGACCTTTCTGGGCTTTTTTCTCCGGAGGCGACTTGATCAACCATCCCTTGTGCACTATGTTATCTGCAGTCGGTTTGTCTGCCATGTGAAAAAGTAGCCCGGCAGAGCTGACATCGGCTTTTAACAAATGGCTATCAGTCCTGGAATATTTACAAAGCTATATCGTCAATATGGGCGCAATCACAGCTAGGTAACGCACCTGCAAAGTGGGTTTACTTCGGAATCGGTGACACAAAGTTTCTAGAGCGAAGATGGCGGAAAGGAATTCCTAAATGACGTATTCGGGAGATCCTTTGACGTCATCAATTTCGACTGTTTGTGAAGAATTTTTTCATTGGCGCATATTTAGGTCAATATGTATGTCAATACTGATAACCAATCGCAGCGCTTGTAACATCCTTGTTTAGGAAACCTTGGAAAACATGACTGGTTATATCAACTTTTTTTGCTGTCAAGCCACAAAAAGTTAAATTGTTTGCCTACATTTCCCTTTCTTGGTTCATTCAAAAGGATATCGGGTAATCTGTAAAATATTTCTCTGTTCGGTAAGTTGACTCCCGGATTGATTTCTCCAACTGCGGCTTAAGGTTGATCAGATCATAATTAACACTTGATCTCTTTAATCAATATAAATATTCAAGTGTAGTGTTAATTACCATATTCATGATTAGCTCCCCAAGCCGGTGTGTGGGAACTGCTCGCTACCCTTGGAGAGCTGATTCATGATACTGGTTTTGTGTTCATTTGGCTTCTGAGTAGTGAAACCTGTATCGCACAATCGCAAGTGAAACTAATTATTATATTCTGGTGTTATATACCTGGGGAGACAGTGTACGCAATACTTGGATTAATTATTATTATATCAAAATGCAAGGTTGAAGGTACCCCAGCCATCATGATCATCATCATGCGAAATATATGCACATATGTAGCTCCCCAAGGGTAGTGGAGTAGTTCCCACACATTACGCTACGGCTTGGGGAGCTAGCACATATGATGATATGTAAATTGTAATAGCTTCAGATCGTCAAGCAATGAAGCATGTAAAGTTGGAAAAAGAATACATTGGCATGTGCATTATAAGAATATATCAAGTTTCGCAAATTCGATATTGTTATAATATATATAGTAATAGCCGCATGATCAACAATTCATTCGAAAATTGGAAGGCCATTGTTGGTGAAAGGTGATTTTCATATAGGATAGGCGAGCTGTAAATTGCAAACCATATGCCTATATTCCTATGGCATTTGATAACTAATTAATAACTTAAGTAAAAAGTGGCTACAAGATGATGATCATGTCTAGCACATGTAGACCAACTTAAATTTAAGTTAAGTTTCCAGCTCTATTTGTATGTTATTCTCGGGT
>KB309686.1:41566-91001 GCA_000328365.1 Capitella teleta
GAATAGTGCTGGAAACCATTCGTACGGTAACGTACGAATAACTACAGCCCTCAAAAAAAAGTATATAAAAAATATAAATTTAAAGATAAAATAAAATAAATATATATATACACAAAAAACAACCAACGTCTTACAGAGTTCAAATATGACTTCCATATCCAGTCTATTCGTTTTCACGGGAGCAATTGCTCTCCGCTCGCCATTGCTCGCGCAAAAATGATTCACGCGAGCGAAAATTTGCTCGGCTAAGATATTCTCTTGTTTACGTTCGCGAGAGTTCGCATGTTGAGTCTCCTCCGAGTGTTGCCGAAGATTACCGAAGTCCTAATTAAGAGACTTCGTTTTTCCCGCGTTAGTCTTCGGAGGCGGTCGGCCTCGAATCAAGATTACCGATCGCCTTAAATGGAAGCTAATGTTTCATGCATGAGAGGCCGAGTCCGATCGGCGCAGAGGGAAAATAAATTATGCGAACTCCAAGTGACATAGCAATGGTTTCAGTTTTGCTTTGCGACGGCGCTAAAAGTTAATGCAGCAAGCAGTAAAAGAAGTTGAGGTATTGGAAGTGGCACCAAGAAGCGTGCTCTTTCATGTCACATAACTGGTATGGCCTATACAGTGGCTCTGGAGTTAGAGAAATTGACCAATCCTTAATCTGAATCTGGCCATCAACCTGATCAGGCAAATGTCAACACCTCCATATCCATAAAATCCCCTAAAATATCAGTTTGATTTGAATCTACATTTCATTCATGACTGATTTGAGATATAATGCAAAGAAAAGTAGCAAACATAAAAAGGGCCTAACTGGTAACTTAGTAATAGTTACTTAATTTTGATTAATTGTGCTTAGCTGAGCAAATTGCTCGCCTATAGCATTTTAGGAGAGCTAAAAATTGCTCACCTGGCCATTTTAAATCGTAAAGACTGCATATCATGTGACAACCACTATTGAATGCTATAATTACAAATTCTGTAGAACAATATTATTAAATTTCACTTGTCTTTTGCATAATAATAATTGGATCCTGTTTTCGATCAGCAATCGTAATATGGTCTATAACTTCCTAGTCCTACGTACGCTATTATATACTATATGAGTATGTCACATCCTTATCGCCTGTACATGGATCAGCCAGTGAGATTGTGTCTGGCCGATGACAAGTCCTCAATCAGTAATTTGAGTGGATGATGGAATCAGGCTGACGTCATATAAAAGAAAATGGATCGTTTGTATTGAAGTCAACAACTAGTGACATGATGTGTGATTAGAATGTTTGGTGATGTATTCATTTGAAAATTGGAAGGCTATTGTTGGTGAAATGTGATTTTCATATAGGATAGGCGAGCTGTAAATTGCAAACAATATGCCTATTTTCCTGCGGCATTTGATAGGCCTAATTAATAACTTACATAAAAAGTGGCTACAGGATGATGATCATGTCTAGCGCATCTTTTTGCAGCACAATGGTTTGCTGACTTATTTCATTGGCTTCCAGGTATCATGGAATCCGCAAATGTTGACCAGCAAAACAGCGTTGAGATGTGCACCAGTTTGGTGAGCATCAACGGTGATGATGATGACATAAAAGTAGTCGAGGGGGAAAATGGGAGGGTGCAGAAGGACAGCCGCAAATGGAGGTGCGAGTATTGCAGTCTGCACAATCCTGTGCACGTGGAGCAGTGCATCGCCTGCCTTGGATGGAAACCCAGTGACGTGGAGTACATGACTGATGAGGCAGAGGAAGAGAAGCAGAGAGTTGCAGAGATGAAATGGAAATGCAGATCGTGCACTCTGGAGAATAAGCAGCAATTGACGCGCTGCTCAATGTGCGAGACTCCAAGGAAGGACAATGCTCCTAAAACCCTCTTGAGACGACTTACGGAAGATCCTCCTCCAAAAGAGGAGACGGGAGATTCAGCAGAATGGACCTGCGATCACTGCTCTTTTAAGTGTAACCCGTCATGG
The DNA here is from genome assembly GCA_000328365.1 of Capitella teleta. Lineage (NCBI taxonomy): Eukaryota > Metazoa > Annelida > Polychaeta > Capitellidae > Capitella > Capitella teleta. The sequence goes on from KB309686.1 coordinate 43,533, forward strand.
GCCTCCTACTGTGATTGTTGCTACAGCGTGCGGCAGATTTACCGGGATCAGGTTGTTTCACCCAGACGATCCCCTCGGAAGCATGAAAGCAGCTACACGTGGCTGTGCTCCAAGTGTCAGAATAGAAATCAAAATGTGGTGCGCGATTGCACGAATTGCGGACACCTGCGCAAGGAGACTCTGACGAAGAAGCCGACAAAAGATCAAAAATGGATTTGTCCGCGTTGCACGCTGAAGAACCCTGTAACAGCGTACATATGTGCTGCCTGTGGTGCTAAAAACGCCCCCGCAGCTAGAAGCTCATCAAGGGAGGACCCTGGAGTGATCGTCATTCCGGATGTGTGGGTCTGCCAGAAGTGTACTTTTGATAATGATACAGCCGATCAAGAATGCGTCATGTGCGGTCACTCTCAGAAGCCCACCCCCGCCCCTAAGAAAATGGGTCCGCCTCATCAAATACAGCGGCAGAACACGCTCAGTATAGAGGAAGTTCGGGAGAAGTCAGAGCAGGCAGCCATGGAACAGTGGAGCCAAATCATTGCATTCTGCAAAGCGGTGATTCCTCAAATCTTCAACATTTTTTGAAAATTTCTAATTGTTTCTTTTTTCATTAACAGAATAACAATCGTTTTGTGGACGATTCTTTCTGTCCCTGTGATCAATCTCTCTTCTACGACCCTAAACGCAAACCAGATCGTCATGATGTTGTCACACAATGGCTCCGTCCGGAAAAAATTTCATCCATGGATAGGTCAGAAGGAAGCATCCGGTGGACCGTATCTCGCAACCCAGCTCCTTCGGACATCACACAGGGCATTCTGGGTAACTGCTGGTGAGGGAAAAAAAACAACCTTTTTTGGACTTGATTTTATTGCATATATTAATCACAGGTTTCTGAGCGCGCTCGCTGTTTTGGCTGAGCGTCCAGAATTAGTGGAGAAAGTTCTTCTCACTAAAAAGGTCAACAGAGAAGGAATCTACCAGGTTCGTTTATGCAAAGACGGCCAATGGCAGACTGTGCTGGTGGACGACCTCCTTCCCTGTAACAGTCATGGGTTGCTCGTCTATTCTCAGGTAATAGACCCCCTCTTTGAAACCGACTTGATGACCTTTGTGAACTTCAGGCCCGTCGACGGCAGCTGTGGGTTCCGCTGATAGAGAAGGCGCTGGCCAAATTACACGGCTGTTATGAAGCCTTGATTTCAGGTCGCTGCATTGAAGGGCTTGCAACTCTCACTGGAGCGCCCTGCGAAACTATTCAACTCCAAGGTATGCACAAAGAGCTCTAATTTGATACTAATGAAAGGAGCCATGAAGATTGTTTGTTATAACCAGAGTTCCATGTCAATAATGCATTTTTGTTCATTTTTCTAGTCTTGTGTAGGAAACACGCTCGATATTGATTGGAACACAACATTTTGTGCATCAATCAAAAACTTAAAAAACACAAAAATGACTATCATGAATAATTTAATTAGAATGGCATCTAGAATTTTCCAAAATAGCCACCACGTTTTGACTGTAAATCATTATAATTACAGCTGCTTCAGCTTCACCAGGAAAAACATCTGAAAGACTAGATGCTGATTTAATATGGGCCAGAATGCTCAGTTCACGAGAATCAAAGTTTGTATATAACCACATGGTTATTTATATATAACCATGGTTATTAACGGTGCTCCCAGGTACCTGATGGGCGCGTCTTGTGGCGGAGGGAACATGCAAACAGATGATGATGTCTACAACGAAATTGGATTGAAAGCGAGGCACGCTTATTCCGTTCTGGACATCAGGAGTGTAAGAGGTCATCGGTGAGTTATCCCTTCATTACACTCAGCACTCTCTTTAACACTCTTCCCTAGACTTGTTCGCTTGCGGAATCCTTGGGGACGCTTTTCCTGGAAAAGGGCGTGGTCCGATGGATCTTCTCAGTGGATGGAGATCTCCCAGAAGGAGCGAGATTCCTTGATGCCTCATGGCGCTGAGGAAGGTGTCTTCTGGATATCGCTGGATGATATGATGATGTGTGTTGTCTTCCTCTGATTCTGCTCCTGTTCTAATATTGTTGTTTTTTTGGGTTTTTTTTAGGTATTTTGATTCGGTTGATATTTGCAAGTATCAGTCTGATCGATTGGAGTGCCGCATTGCCAGCTTCCTTCCTGCACACAGCAAAAACATAAAAGTTTTTCAGATGGAGATATTTGATGCAACTGAGGTGGAGATTGGCCTTTTTCAAGAAGGCATCCGTGGAAATGAGAAGACAAACCGCAGCCCTGTTGACCTCTGCCTCCTCGTCCTGAGGTCAGCGCAAGGGTCAAACCAGACCGTAGGATCGCTGGTCGGCAACAGCAAACGCCAGGTTCGGAGCTTCGTGGGCTGCAGCATGATGCTTGAGCCGGGAACTTATACGATTCTTCCGACTGCATTCAACCACTGGAGCCCTGGTGAGCAGCGTTTAAATAAAATAATTCTTTAGCTATTTATCAAATATCCAGTTTACACTGATGGCCATTTTGTGTCCAATTTCTACAGACTGTCATTTTTTATCCAATCACATCTTCTTTGCAGATGCTGTTAGGAGTTTAAATTGTGTTGTCACAATTCACAGCTCCAAGGGATTGACGGCAAATCGCATCTCGGCACCAGGTTACATCTTAGCGGACAGCATAATTCAACTCGCACTTGCAAAAGGAACAAAACATGAAGTACGCAAATATTAGCGCCAATTAAACACTTCATGCACTGCAGCTTTTCAGGGTCGTGAGGGCATGACAACATTCTACCTGACACAAGGATGGGCCGGACTCATGGTTGTCATTGAAAACCGCAATCCAGACGACTCCATTCACGTGCAATGCGACTGCACTGAGAGCTTTAATGTTGTCTCAACTAGGGGCACTCTGAAGACCGTGGACTCTGTGCCTCCTCTGCACAGGTTAGCAATTGGGAATTTTTTAAATAAGGTTTTAATTTGCTTCTCATAGACAAGTCTTAATGGTGCTATCTCAACTGGAGCCTTCGGGATGTTACAGCATAAGCCATCGTCTTATTCACCGTTTGTGGGCCACGGGATCTGGACTTGATGATTGGGGCCCCGGAGCAAATCACGTTCCTGCGATCACCTCAGAAGTTTTCGGGTTGCACACCGCTCGTCCAATTTAAGGGTTTGGTGCTACTTAACTATATTCAAGAATTGAAGACTATGCATATAATTACCACTAGGGGTGCGCGGATTTTTTATATTTGGCTGATTTGTTGTTGATCGTATTAAATAAAATAAGAATTCACCCGTAGAAAGCAGTAGGAATCATATTGTATAGTATTCAACGTGGCACTGGGATACTCATAAGAGTATCATCAGTGCAGACTGGAGGCCTAAGAGTATCATCAGTGCAGACTGGAGGCCTAAGAGTATCATCAGTGCAGACTGAAGGGCCTCCCAAGTTTTATTCTACGGCTATACCATGCAACTATGCAATCATTAATTTAAAGACTAAGCCTAATGAGGTATATTTACTTTGAATATCCGCGCACCCCTGGATAGTTGTAACCAACATTCCGAGTTTATCACTTTGTTGCATTTGCGCACAAATTTGCTTTCTAGAGATTTTCATTTTAAACTTGTGTTTGAAATCTTATTTTTGTGTGCCATCACATGTATACTCAAGGAAAGAAATTTAGACTGTATCACTATTGTACTTACTTTTTATCTCCTAATTCAACCGATATTGATATTTACTTCCAGCTTCTAATTTTACCATTTATTTCCTGTATGCAAGAATTGTTTAGTATTTCCCTATTATTGATGCTCAAATTAAATGATGCTGAATCTGTTCTTCATTCAAGCGTATGTTTCTAGTCCCTCTGTTCTTAGACTGCAATAAACTTACCTCTTTTGATTACTCTTGGGTCGTCCTTTATATGTACATGTAATAATCAAATTGGGATTGTAAATTGATAATTTTTTTCTTCTAATTCAATGTATGCACCGTTTCGACATCACGATTGGTGTAATAAGAAATAACGAAAGATATAACGTATTTGATCTCCGGCCTTCTGATCTGCCATCGACCTTCACACCTCGTCCATGATTGTCTTTAATGATTAAAGGGAGGGAGAACTGGATAAAAATGGACTTTGAGTCGTTATTTGATGCACCAAAAATGATTCCTATGCCTGGCCCACACAAGGAATATCATCCCTAACGATTTCGCGGGAGATATATTGCTAATTAGGCGTGACGTCACGAGCTGTGATGAAACACCGAGTTCCCCATCTGTTACAATGGGCCTCGTCATATCAGCGTGTCCTGCGACTAAACCCTTGGATATTTTTTTATTTTCTTTTCGGAAATAGAAAGAATAATCATTTTGCCACCAGTCAGGCGCGAAAAAAAATGTTTTTCGCTATTTTTCTTATTTTAACAAGCGATTTTCTAGGACACCTACCATGTTTCTCATCCTGAAACAGTAAAAAGGTCAGCCAGAGTGCACCACGCATGCGCTTTCGTTTCGTAAACAACAAAGATGTCCTTTTATGGCGAAGATGCTCTGCTCTGATTGGCTGAAATCGATAGCTTCACGAGGGGAACGGAACCAATCAGCCATCAGCCAAACCAAGCCATCAGCTGACGTTTGCCTCCTATACTTCGCAATGGAAGCCATTCTCCCATAGGCGCAATGCTAACCCCGATATTCGGAATGCATTATTTCCTTACGCTTGCATCCAGGCATGGTGTTTTTGGCACTGAATGCTATCAATTGGTGCTATGAGTCAATAGAACATCACTTAAAATTTAGTTCCCCATCCCTTTAATAGGACGGAAGCAGCGATACAATTAAGGGTGATTACGTTTAATGGATAATCAGATGACAATATATTAAAGAAACTAAATAGCCTGGGTTTGTGCAAAAGCCCCCATGACTCCACACGTCTGCTCGTGACAATGTCCCACGTCTGACTTCTCCCTCCTCGTCTCCTCGAGCATTCCCACCAAATAAGGAGAAAACTACGATTAAAAACATAAGTCTTTGAGTTTGAATGGCGTTAAAGATATGAGTCACAATGACTAAGGAAGTTCGGAACGAAATTGCATTTTTTTTTTTCATTAAAAACAGACAATCTTTTGTCTTTATAAAGCGCTCGCCTATTATAGTTGAAGTAAGATTTAAGGGGTTTACTACAGAGCGAAATTTTTCCATCTGATAGCCCTCGGTGTCTGACATACCCCAGTGAAAATTCCCTTCCTGTGAACATTTTTTATGCTACATATGTACCATAAAAAAATATTCCCACGTAGGGTCCAGTGTGTCTGCTAGAACACAAAGTACAATATGTACCTTGGACCCTTATTATAGTATATGAACCATAGAACCTTACCTATAATACCCAAAGTGGGTAAAGATAATCTGTAGGAAGCTCTCACCACCAGCAAGCATAGGCAATGTTGGAAAAAAGAAGAGATCTGATCTTAGAGGATGAAAATCCGTCGATCAGAAATACGAGGGTTGTTGGAAAAGTTCTCGGCCTACGCAGAATGCGTTATCGCAGAAAGTTGAAATTTCACTTGATTATAGGTTAGCTTTCCAGATGAAAATTGCGAGCACTGAATTTCCCAGAAAGTCACGTGATCACATCTGGCGCCAATTTAAAGGGATGGGGAACTGAATTTTAAGTGATGTTCTATTGACTCATAGCACCAATTGATAGGATTCCGTGTCAAAAACACCATGCCTGGATGCAAGCGTAAGGAAATAATCCATTCCGAATATCGGGGTTAGCATTGCGCCTATGGGAGAATGGCTTCCATTACAAAGTATAGGAGGCAAACGTCAGCTGAAGGCTTGCCGTGATTGGTCCCGTTCCCCTCGTGAAGCTATCGATTTCAGCCAATCAGAGCAGATCATCTTTGCCATAAAAGGACATCTCTGTTGTTTACGAAACGAAAGCGCATGCCTGGTGCACTCTGGCTGACCTTTTTACTGTTTCAGGATGAGAAACATGGTAGGTGTCTTAGAAAATCGCTTGTTAAAATAAGAAAAATAGCGAAAAATATTTTTTTTTCGCGCCTGACTGGTGGCAAAATGATTATTCTATCTATTTCCGAAAAGAAAATAAAAAAATATCCAGGGGTTTAGTCGCAGGACACGGTGATATGACGAGGCCCATTGTAAAAGATGGGGAACTCTGTGTTTCATTACAGCTCCTGACGTCACGCCTAATTAGCAATATATCTCCCGCGAAATCGTTAGGGATGATATTCCTTGTGTGGGCCAGGCATAGGAATCATTTTTGGTACATCAAATAACGACTCAAAGTCCATTTTTAACCAGTTCTCCCTCCCTTTAAGTGAAGCAGGGGGTCGGCATTTCGTCATAATGCGGAAAATTAACTCCTGATATACACGCTAATTCAAAATCGATTTTATTTCAAACTATATATAATTGTTCAATTATGGATGTCTCCGATATTTTCCTCATAAACACATCAAAGCAATGAAAAATAAATTTGTTTGTACCAGTTGTGTGTGGCATTATATTATATTCCTTTTTGTGATTAAGCATTAATAAAAAAAAAACAAAAAACAAAAAAAAAAAAAAAAAAAAAACAAACGGAAAAGCGTTATCTGAATTATAATATTATAGTTAATAGTCAACACACTTTCGTGTTGATTCGCATGTTTTTGTCAGGTTTTATTAAGTATCCAAAGTAGGCCCAACGGTCCCGTAAACACGTGTCCCGCAACCCCTTTATGTTTACGTTCCGGCAAAACTTTACGTAACAGGATGATTCACATTCAATATTGTATTTCCCCGAAAGAGGATCTACATAAATCTAGAAATCTACATTATTATAAAATCATTAAAAGAGATTGGTATTATTATATCCAGGACTGTGCATAAATATATGGGTACAGTCAATAATTTGTCACTCTACAAATTCGATTTAGACACACATGCATAGTGACATATATTTAACTAAATTATCGGTGAGGCAAAATCTTTAGGTACCAGCAGATGTCTCAAGTAAGTGTCTCTTCCACGCAACACAAATATTTAACATATGTGGCGGGATCTAAATATATCTGCTTGGCTTTTGGTCGAATGATGAAAAAATGAGCGGATATTTTTTTATGCACCTCCCTTGCACAATTTCCGTGTTAACTTATTTATTTATTTATTTATTTATTTATTTATTTATTTATTTATTTATTTATTTATTTATTTATTTATTTATTTATTTATTTATTTATTTATTTATTTATTTATTTATTTATTTATTTATTTATTTATTTATTTATTTATTTATTTATTTATTTATTTATTTATTTATTTATTTATTTATTTATTTATTTATTTATTCTTTTCTTTTTTTTTTGTAGATAGAATTCCATTTAATTTTCATTGCAGCAAAGCCAATACACAAACAATGTACTCAATTAAAACTAGCGATCAAATGTTGCTAGAAAGTGTTATGATCGAGAGGCCTACAAATCAAACTTTTGGCACCCGAAATAAGGCTTCGTCAATGACATCGGTAGAAGTGCGCTCCATCAAAAACTATTAATACCAGGGAAATAATAAAGCTTCATGTGATCGTGTGAATAGTTGCTCTAACCTCCAAATTTCACGTCTCTAGTATTGCGCGTTCTGTGTTAGGCCGAGAACTTTTCGAACAACCCTAGCTCCTACCTAAGGTAACCTAAGGTAAGGTAATAATTATGTCTTGTGTGATTTTCTTTGCCAGTAGCAAATTCTGGCGCGTTAATTGCGTTTATGGCAACGATGCGATACGTTTCTTCCTAGAAGCTTGGATGACTTGTTATCTAAGCCCCTTGGTTTCTTCATTTTCTGAGAAAAAGAAGGCAATGTTTCTAAGAATTATAAATCAATATGTTTCTCGATGCTTATATTTAAATCACTTTATGCGTTAAATGTGATTTTATGTGAAATTTATGTTTAATTCCTCGTAAAATGTTGATAATTTAATTAATATATCTTCTCATTTTGGTGCCAATTGAAAAATTCCTTTGAATTTAATTCTCTTAAGATGACAACGGCGAATATGACAGCACCCGAGAATGAGCACTTTTCTTGAGCGATGTTTCATCTGGTATAGGAATCTTGAAAGTTCGTCTCCATATCTATGCTATAGAGCATTACCTGACATTTATTATCTCTCGTAATTGAGGTCTACTAGTACCATGATGGTTTGATTGTGAACGGAAATTAAAGTTCGCAGCTAAACTTGAATCATACTCGTTAGTGAAACAGGTGATGCAAATTGCAGAGATCCACGCGTTGAACGGTCTAGTGACTTTGGGGTCAATATGCTCTTTAATTATTATTATTTTTATTTTTTTTTCACAAGGAAAAAAATACGGCCTTCAGGTTGCTCACTTTCTGACTTTCACAAAACCTTGAATATTTTCTAATATATACCATACTTTGGAGGTTTGCGTAGTTCTTTTATTAGCACACATGCATGCAGAGTGACTGAACTTAAGAATATACTCTGATCAAAACATTCACCGACGAAGATCACTCCGAAGCTGTCTGGAGGTAAGATTTACTTAGATTACATAAACATGCCTGTGGGCAATAGACGGAGTAAATGTGTCATGCAAGGATTATTATTATAATCAGCTAGTATTTTATTCAATTGATGTTTAGTTTTTCGAAATTATACTACCGCTTAAAACTTTAAATTAAAACCTCACCTCTGTATTCAGGGTCAAAGCAAATTATAGCCGGTATCATCACTGTGCTGAGGATTTTGGGAAACAAATAATTCTGCTTTCTGGCAGATATGAGTATAAAAGCGGGTACTAGTACTAAATGCTACTAACTGAGTTCTGGTATCTTTTTTTAACAATTTAAAAATACACGTATGCGAAATTTTAAGGTATCATTTAAAAACGCGCTCACATGTACCGTCTTCATTGCAGTGAATTATTGAATTGGCGCGTCATAAGCAGCTAAAATCCAAGTGATCCCAGAATGCAAATGAAATGCTAGAATGCACAATGCATTCGGATGGGTGCTGTTTGGACTGCATCATTATAATTATGTGTTTTTGTCAATTTGATTATTTGTTTGCAGGTTAACAAAGCTTTGTCTGCATTCCTGATAAATGGCCATTATGACAGGAGGAGTAGGAGGAGCAGGAGGAGCAGGCAAGACAAAGGAGAAGTGCTCGGAGGGTCTGGAGGAGAAGGAAGAGGAGGACCCAAGGGATCGTGGATGGGCGTGGGTGGTCGCTTTAGGTAAGCGAATAATTGCGCAACCCCATTCTCTGTGGTTCTTTTGCTATAATACCCTTGCTATAACCCATAAGGTATAGCTAGTCGGTTTCATTTGAGAGTACACTGTACGAATATAAGAGTAGGTTAATCTACAATATGACCTCTATACTCATTTCAAAACCTTTTTAAATCGATTTGATGGGCACTTTTTGTTTGACGAGAGATCAGTTTTGAAGAATTAAGTCAGTTATGAATAATATTCAAGACAAATTACAATACGAAATTCCTGCTCAGGCAGAATAGCATGAAACAAGATGAGTGTGATATTTCTTTTTCGAGAACTGCTGGAAGATCTGCTCACTCGATTGGCGGTTCCCATTGTTAACATTTGGATAATTACTTTTTTTCACGTCACCACAGTTTGAAATCGAACGCGAGAAGAAAGCGAGATTTTAAACCTCTCAAATTCCATGTGTTCAGAAATTAGCCCACAACAACCAAATACATAGGCCTAATGTCTAAAAATATGTCATGCAGTTTAAAGGCGTATTTGTCTTTTGGGATACATCCTCTATCATCAGTTACTATATACTAGTGGTTCAAAATAATCCGAGGTTCTTTTTAATCGTTTCAATTGTTTGCTTGCGGAGGATTTTAAATTTTTGCTCCTGTCAACTACCGTCAAAATCTGCGGATTCGCGCATGCTTTTTATCCGTCTGTTAATGGGCGTACAATCTTATGTTAATCACTCGGTCCGAAAATCCTCAATCACGTCAGGGGTCGATACTTTGGGATCCGGAAAACGATAATAATAATACCATCGTTCATGAGATTATGCAGGTCTTTTTATTTATTTCAATTACAACATTTACGTTTATAATTCATTTGATATAATTATTAATAATTATTTGATTTATTTTCACAGCTGTTGGCCTGCTCAACATTCTTTTGCAAGGGTCTTTGAAAATCTTTGGTCTTTTATACATGGAATGGTTGGTTCTGTACCAAGGAAGTCCCACTGCCACCTCGTGGGTCGGCTCACTTTTTGCTCTGACGGTTACTGTCATGTGTAAGTACTTACACATTTCCTTATGCAATGTTCCGACTTCCTGTTAAACAGATACCCAGAATGCATCGAAACTCGGCTATTGGCGTTCGTTTACAGGTCATAGCATGATAGTTCCGAGTTTTCAAGTCGCGAGATTTTTGCGTTTTATCTAAGCATATAATCCGAAAACGAACCTTGCATGGATCTTTACGAGACATGCCAATGTATTACACGTGTAATTAATTATACAGTGTAATTTATGTGTATGTTGACTCTATTAACAGTTTATAGGAATTGTTCAAGGTTGCGTAAAACGCTCTTTTCGTGGACTATGCTCGGTACTTCCTCAAGAAACACTGTTTACAATTATAAAAAAAAAAGTCAAAGAAAAACTATCATCGAACCCGTGTTATCGACATAAAAACACTTGTAGAACGGATCACCCATGCATTAACGCCTAAGAATGTTTCATTAATTTTATAGTCAAGTCGATGGTATATGTGCAACGGTGACGGTATACTGCGTGACTATATTGACTAATTGCGATATAATTTACTTTTTTCCCAGCACCCCTCGTTGGCAACGCAAGTGACCATTTTTCAGCCAGGACTGCACGCATTGTGGTATTCGTTTGCGGAATCCTCCTCAGTCTTTGCTTCTGTGTGGCAGGATGGATGCAGAGTCTGCTCGGTGTCATGATTGTGTTTGGTTTTATTGGAGGTAGCGTAATCTCGTGTAACCCAATACCTTTGTTATTTTCCAATTAATTACAGGTGTACTCGTAGCAGTGGTGGACACTCCCATTCTCAGTCTCCTGTCTCGGTATTTTTTCCGCAAACGATCGACAGCCAGTGGGATTGCTTTTAGCTGCAGCAGTTTGGGAGGTCTCGTTCTTCCATTAGGCATTGCCAGAGCCAATGAGGAATATGGGGTGAGGGGTGCATTGATGATATTTGGTGGACTCTGGCTGAATCTACTTGTTATATCAGCTGCAATGATACCCTTACCAAAGGTTGTTATAGCATCAAAGAAATTCCGAAAATCGACCTCCGTGGAAGATACTGTTAGGTCTGGAAAGCCAGCAGACTTATTAAATGGAAAAGCATCTCAAGACAAGCCAAAATCGGAGAAAGAGGGAGCCATAGCTGAAAACAAGCAGCCAGCTGAGGTAATTGATAAAAAAGCCCCTCAAGTTAAGCTGCTTCGCATTCGGAACCTTGGTGAGGCAAACTCATATACATCTCAAAGCCAGTCTGGTGATGAGCTAAGCAGTAAGCCAGCCAGACATTTGCCACTAGGAGAAGTCAGTCACAGTGAATCCGAAGAAGGGGTAAAGTGTGAGGAGAAGACCACACCTGAACAATTGGCTGATGATGTCAAATTATCCATGAATGGCAATCAATCTCAGCTATCAGATGTGACTACGCATAGAGAAGACCACACAGAACAGGCCTCGTCGAATGTTTGCCTGAGTGGAGTCTGCAACTACATAAAATTCCTCCGCACTCCTCACCTTCCGTCTTTTCTGGTAGCTTCCTTCTTTGGTAGTTTCGCCTATTACAGCCAGTTCTTTATAATTCCTCCCCTTGCTGTCGAAATGGGCATGAGCAAGATAATGGCTTCTAATATAATTGCCATCATCAGTGTTTCTGAACTATTGGGAAGAATTGGCATCGGATTTCTTGCTGACCGTTTGGGACAGAAGAAAATCTGGATCACCATACTGTCCACTATTTGTTCTCTGATAATTGGATTGCTGGTAGCGTTCAACTTATCGGAAACGGCACTTATTGGATTTGCTCCATTTTTTGGGGTGTTTGGAGGTCTATTCACACCTCTGATCATTCCTGTTACCATGGATCTAGTTCCTCCAGATCGCCTAGGAAGTGCGGCTGGCCTGTTCCCACTCATCACTGGCGGTGGAATTACCCTCGGAATGCCCGTCTTAAGTGAGTACTCACAATACACTTACCATCATAACAGTCATTTATTATTGCTTCTACAATGTAAGGTACGATCGGTACTAAGCATACAATAATTACTGTAATTTAAATAAAAAAATTATTGGCAGCAAAAGCGTAATTACAGCGTCAAAATCCTACTCAGGAATCTCCGGATGCTTCGATGCCCTGTTGACTGTAGACAGAATAGCGTGTGTATATAGGTTCTCACATGCTGATCGCTTATAAGTCTGCTGTATGGGTAGAAATTTTAGCAGACCATAAAAGGTCAGCACCGGATAGCGCCCACTAAATGAGGTGACCACACGAGGGCCTGCAGTGACGATGGGCCGCATGGGAATGTCAGAGGACGGTTACTTGTCCTAATCCCCGTGTTGGCCGAAATGTATCGTGTTCGTATGCAAGTGCTTATATCAATTATTATGAACATGTAGCCATTAATAATTAAACTAATTTAATGAAGAAAATCGGAATTGGTTGCATTATAAAATTATAAAAGTGAATATTTAAACGGCATACACTCACAACACTCTGCTTCTCAGAAGAAGCAAAATAAAAATAAAAATAATCTTGACCCCAAATAATCCAATTCGGAGACGATGCTGAAAAAATACTTCCGGAAGATAGAAAAAATTATATATAAAATTTTCCGCAATTTCTATTTTTCTTTAATGACTTCGACATCTTTTATCGATATTTTCGAGTTTCGCAATTTAATGCGAAGTATTGTGAAAATTAAACATGAGATGAATAACATGACTGGAAAGCTAACACCATCGTTTAACAAACAGGTATAATTACTTTAATCACTGGTAATTAATTAACACCCGATACCCCTAATTAGGTCAAAAGTTATTTGATTTCCTCCACTGCCTGATAAATTCTAGACGCGATACACATATTACCTTAATTATTGTGACATAATTATTCATAATGAGAAATTGGAGGAATCGCATTACTTTACTCTTTTTTTTTTTTTTTTTTTTCCATTTCCCACCCAGTCCTTCCCTTTTCAGCCTACTTTTCTCTTCTAAGCGCTGTTTCCTTTTAACTTGTTCCTTCAAAGCCGCCTCATTTCCCTTCGGTGTTTTTTTTTTCCACCTCTTTACCTTATTACACTCTTGATGGGCGCTTTTTTATTATCCCACACCTATGTGCAACCAACTGAACTCGGCTGCCTGTTTACCTGGCAAAACCTTTATTCATTAACTTTGATTATTGAGAGAGCTAGGCCAACATTTATACATGTATCCATTCGACTCCCTTCACACCAATATCAGGATATACTCCATTGCCTATTTATTGGCATACTTCGCCTCGCATCCCAAAAGCGATAAATGTTAATTATCTTGATAGCCAGTAAATAATCAAGGGAGCCTCTGATGATGTAAAAGGTTGTCTTATTGCATTAACTGACTTCATAAATTGTATAAATGATTTGAATATTGCCTTAATTATTGCAAGCAAAATTTGCGATCTACTAAGTATGTTCACAGATTTGCTAATTAATTGAAACGCTGACTAAAAGGTGTTCTGTTCTAAATTTTAGTATTCTCTTAAAAAAAAAAAAAAAAAAAAAAAAAAAAAAAAAAATATATATATATATATATATATATATATATATATATATATATATATATATATATATGTATATATTTTTTTTTTTTTTTCTTTTTTTTTTAAAGAGAATACTTTTATTCGGTAAATGTCATGAGGAGGTCCCTTTGAATCTTAAAAGGTCATAGGGCATGAACTACTTCAGTAATAATGTTTACAAATGGCATGTTACATGATAAATCTCGAATGCATAATTTTTTCATGTGGGTGCATTTTTAGATGTTTATTAATTATTTCCACACATTTACGGAGCTCCATGACGTCACATATAGTGTGACCCTATAATATGATCGATATATTTCTGATGTGATTCTTGTTTAAAGGTGCTGTTTATGAGATGACGTCATCCTACAAAACGGGATTTCTTATCTGCATCTGTGGCAATGCAATCACCGCCTTCTTTCTTTTCGTCCACGTGGCTGGCAGATACCTCAAATGCAGAAAAAACGCCAGCGTTGAGCCAGTGCTGTGATCACGAAAACATTTATTGGTTTCAATTTGATATGATTCCGTTGAAGTCTTTAGTTTACCCGTCGTTGTTACCATGAATTAAATGGTATTCCAATATGTGTCTTAGTGATTGTGTAAATTGTGTGAACGTTAATTTGTAATTTGTAATTTTTTGTTTTTGTTTTTTGTTGTTGTTGTTGTTGTTTTTGTTGTTGTTTTGTTTTGTTTTTTTTTTTTTATGTAAGGGAATTTAATTAAATGTCATGTCCTACATGACTTATACTCCACCTGCGTTACTGATTTAGGCGCAAAGCGGAGTTTAATTAACACATCCTTGGCTCAATCGCAAATTTTATAATCGTATTTAACGCGTGCATTCAACAGCCAACTTCTTTCCATTTGCACGGTTCATATAATGTATCGCATACAGTGTATATTGCTTCACAACGTAATTTATTCTCATAAAACAAAGAAATTGAGACACAGCATATTCAAGGGACTTCACTTGGTCCGATAACTGGGTCAAGTCCATTCAAACCGATCACTCCGGATTGTGCCGGTACAACTCTGTTCTTGGAAAACAGTCGCTGAACTTTCTTCCTGAACCCTTTTGCTAATGTGACGTAGATTATAAAGTTAGACGCGGAATTTATAACAATGAGAACGTGAGGAACGAGCAGGAAGAAATACAGCCGTCCTCCGCAAGACACAACGCGGAAGAAATCCTCTCCGAAAATCCACATCAGGACTCTGTTTGCAGTCGAAACAGATTGGCACACGGCGCAAAGAGCCACGATGGCGATCGACGAGCGATTGAGGTCCTTGCGGGCGCTTTCTCCCTGTGACGACTGCGCTGTGCTGCGTCTCATGTCCCGTATGATGTGGATGGACATGAAGCCGAGAGCGCCGACTGGGGCGACGTACGTCATCAAACAGAAGCCGATGGTCGAGTACAATATTTGATACAAGCGACTCAGTGTAACAGTGTGAACCTGTGGGGTTAATACATCGGAGCTGTTCTTCACTAAACGATAGAAAAAGAAATTCGGCAAAAAGTAGAGAATCGCAACGACGTAAGAAATTGCAACGAGGATGTTGACTAATTTGACAGAACAGAGGCGCTTAGCTTGGTGTGGCAGACAAACGCTGACGTAACGTTGAAAAGTGACCAGCATTGTTATGAAAACAGAAACCTGGTTGAAAATCCTGGCCGCTGAAACGAAATATGTCCAAGTGAAACGGAAGAAGTTCATTCTCTCGGGGTTCCGTCGTTCCAGAACCATTGCGTAGATTCCGTTTGGTATCAGAATGCCGCCGTAGTTAAGCAGGACGAATGAGTCCGCAATGGCCAGCATGAAGAGGCAATTGATGGTCGAGGACTTCTTCCTTTCTCTGCCCATGATAGCGATGGTCACTGCGTTGCCGACCAGTCCGCTGATGACGAAGAAGCCCCCGAAGCATGTTCCAACAATAAGCAAATTGACAGCACATATTTTTGCGTTGATCGGTTTAGAACCTTGAGCACTTTCCGTAAAATATGCTTGCGTTGCAGCGGCTTCCATTGTTGAAAGATGAGTGCATTGGATCAAGTGACGCAGCGTTGTCCCGTGCACTAAGCCTTTTATAGTCTTGCATCGTGCTGCAAACTGAACAAATGTGAAACTGTGCGATAGAATCTGATGTTTCTCGAACTTTTATTATTCCACAAAGCGACTTGTGAATACGGAAGATGTAATTATAGTTACAACCAGTGTAATTATAGTTTGGTAGAATTATATTTTTTTTCTCGTGAACTTTGGGGTATGGGTATGCAAAAGTTCAAGTACATGCATTGGTCACACCGACAAGCATGAACTTGTTAATTCAAATAGCGGCGTACGCTATACCAGATAATATATGCAACATGCATTTCCTTTTGCGACAGTTTTGCCTAAAGAACATTCCATTCCTGTTATTCTCATTAATTGTTATATACATGTACATGCAAGGATACTCGTATGTTGTATTTGATTGAAATGCAAAACAGGTTTCAGTCGTGAAAGCCAGCCGTGAATCCAGTTGTACAAGAAGAACGGTAAATAGGAGAGACGGGCAATCGTTCAAATTCATTATTATGTCGAGAAACGGACATCGAATCAACAGTTAGTACAACTAGCCACAAGAGCTCGTATGCAACACGCATTAGGAGACATCATCCATTATGCACAATAAAGCCACATTCATGCATTTACATTACCGAAATAAAAAGAGGTTACAGGAAAACATACAAAGGCGGAAAGATTCATAGATATGAGTATCCGTCTGCATCGCCCCCGCATCGGAACTGAACTCCGCGAACTAATTATAAGCTGCATGTACCACTCACTCATCATTCATGCACCAGCCATAGTCCCACTGGACCGTTGGCGCCCCCTTCCCCCACTTGCTGCGGATGCTGCTGCAGACATTCCTCCCTCTGTTCAGTCCCGGATGTTATGTCATTCAGTGTGACGTCATCCTCTTTTATTCCTGCCTCGTGGCTCTCCCTCTATGACCGCCAGCACCAGACTTCTTCCTCTCTTCTTTCAATGCGCATACTTCTGGAGGAAATAGCATTCCAGGGCCCTTCGTAGCACTGACCATATACATTGAACGATATGATGTTGAATAAGAGATTCAATTTGATCTGGTTTATCAGACATAATCATGAATCACGCTTAATTTTTTTTTATACCAATCATTTTTTTATTGAATTGCCAAACTTTTCTTTGTCAAAGACAGAAGCACATTATTTTTGTTTTCTCCAAGACATTTGAAATCATATTAATTTATAATTCATAATATTTCCTTTGAAATGAACTGCTATGAAATCAGGTGAATATAATTCACAAACAATTAAAAATAATTTAATTACATTGCACAACATTTAAAAACTCATTCATTTTCCTACCGAGATAATTAATAAATAAAGAATGAAAAAAAGAAAAAAGTAAAAACAAAGAGAGATGATCTTGAACAAAAATTCAATCACTTCCCGAAGAACGAAGTCAGTGACCTTTGACCTTTTACCATAACTTTTGGTTTTGGTTTCGCTTTCCCCTTTTTCACTTTCGGTTTCGCTTCCTTTAGAGTTATATTTTTCGGTTTCTTTGTCACATTAACCACTGGCACCTCTTCCTGCCGTTCTTGCACAGGTGCCGAAGCAGGTAGTGTTTCCACGACAACATCCTCTTGGTCATCAATGGATTCAAATATCCTCTTTGCAGGGGGTCTTTTCCAGGAATCTGATGAATTCTCACAAATGCTGAAAACAAAATAAAAACCTTTCCATTATGATCAGATGAAACGATGAAGCCCTGTTACCTGGAGGGGAATGAGCTGCAAGAGTCACGATTCTCCTTGTCCTCATCTCTGCTCCATTCGTTGTTAGCTTTGAAGCGTGGAACTGCTATCACCTAGAAAAAAACAAAACAAAAAGAAAGATAAGAAGAGACGTTGCGCCATTGAATCACCTTCTCTTTCATCTGATTGCTGCGTTGTTGCATTCTTTCCGACAATGAAGCTTTCTTCATTGGAGTCAGATCCTCCAGAGGAGACCTAAGGATTCATAAACCATGCAAATAATTCCCATTGATTTCACTTCAATCATTCTATTCCCGATCGCAAACAGCATAAAGAAGCTACATGCATCACCCAAAACGACAAGAGATCCTGATACAACGCTTTTTGTACCTGAATTTGGAGAGAAGAGATGGAAATCTGAGTGGAGTGTGTTGACTTGAGAAGGAATCCCTCAGAACGTCAATGACTCTGGTCGAAGGACAACAGCTGTAGGAGGCGTCAATGAAAACGTGCATGGCACGAATGCTGTCCAGGCCAATGATGACCGCATTCTCCTGTAAATGATTCATTTATTGAATGATTAAATGATCAAGTGTAAACCTTGCTGTCTTCAAAAGTCATTCCTCGCATCGTAAGCACGGCTTTCTCCAGCAGAATGTTCATTTTCTCAGCGACGTTCTTCACGCAATCGGCTTTGACGCACGATCCTTTCAGAATGTTGTTCTTCAACACGTTTACGATTCTTTTCAGTGCCAAGCTGAAAACAGGTTGGTCAGAAGAAGACTTTCTAAAATGATTGATCACCAACCTTGGATTAAGTTCATCTTCAAGGATGTTGCTGAGTTTATGCATAAGATCAGTGAACTCTGAGAGGCCTTTGACGTAGCGGTTCAACTTGCACTTTGGGTCTGGGGCGTAGCTCTTACCCCCAAGCCTCAAACGCATTATGTAAGAAACAGCCGTCTGTATTTAAGAAACAATTATTTTTTATTTTTTTTGCGAGAGGGATATTCTGCATGACCTACTTGGAACATGGACATTCCTCTTGTTTGAGATTCATGTTTGAGATGAGTGAAAGCGATGTGATTGAGAGATCGATCAGGAATATTGATGACTCTGCCAAGACTGATTTCACTCTTGGAGTTCAGCAGTAAATGAATATAATCTACCATGACTCTCTCAATGTACAACTGAAAAACATCTGGTAAAGATTTTAAAATAAGGAGGAAACAAAAGTTACCTCAGAGATCGATTCTGGACGCACTTGAGGCGAGTTGACCTCATCGCTGGTCATCTCAGACAGACTTCCATCCTCAATGATGACCTCAGCACTTGATTCGGCCCCTGTGAATGACTGGTCCAGAGGGACCTCAACCCTCACTTGGAAAATCTGTTTGCTGTCTGACAAAATCTTCATAATCCGACTCTGAAAAATGAAATAAATCATGAACAATTTAAGAAATAGATTTTGAGGCACTTACCTCAATGGTGCCACGAGGACTTCCAAGGAGGAGGTATGAGGTATCAGTGACCTCACTCTTTAACTTCTCAGATGTCTTCATCGCCTCTTCCAGCCTGACGCACACCGACGGCCAATCTGTAACATTGTTGGTTTTCAGAAATGTTTCATATTCCTTGAGAAATGCGTTGATTTCTTCCGTTTCTTCAGGATTTGATGTTTGGAACAAATGTTGGGTGAGTTTCCTCTTCATGAGGATTACGTCACTAACATCTGCATCGTATTCACCAACGGCCTGTAAAATAAAATATATCATTTAAATTCGCAAAGAAAAATTGAGTGTAAGCAGCACCTGTTTGTTGAGTTGAGCCAAACAGAGCTGAATAGTGATGAGCCAATCATCAGGAGAAAGAACCGTTTCTCTTTGGTTTCGATGCAAATTATGCTGGCGATAAAGATGCAGGAAGTGCTGTTTCATCGAGAGAGTGCCGTCTCCAAATCCAGTTAACTGAACCACATGACCTGCGTGCATAACATGAAACTAACGAAAGCTCTGACATCATCCAAAACTGACCCCTGTTGTGCTCTGTGACCTTCTCCTTCACTCGGGATGCGAGACTGGTGTCTATTGCATCAACATCCAAGATGTAGACGCTGCGTGCTTCCATGCTGATCACTGTCAAAGAAAATTAATTTCAGAGATTATTGTACAGGACTCAAGGACAAAAGGGCTGTTTAGCCGTGGCAAGCGCAAACACGTTTTGATTAGAATCCCAACACTTCTGAGATTCCTATAGCTCCCCAGAGGTAGCGGAGCAGTTCCTACACTCACTGACTCAGTCGTCAGTGTATTAAACTATTATAGACTACGCTACGGCTTGGGGAGCTAGGATTCCTAATGCCTGCCAAGAGCGTCCAAGTCCCGCAAAGACTCCTTGACTTGGAATAATGCGTCAGTATTCTAAAATTACCCATAACTTCAAGGCTAAACTTAAAGCCTCAGGCTGACGACAGCGCCTGACAGTCGCAAAGCCGCGCTTAGTACAGATCACGGTGAGCCTGGCAGGTGAGGTGAGCGTTGAAATAGAAGCGATCAGCTCTAGAAGTTGAAACAAGCTGGACAGGAACTGAAGACTAATTGAGCAGTGATGCGCTATTGTATTAGCGTTTAGCACTCTAATGCACAAAATTCCCCCCAAAATCCCTCATCAACCTTTTGTGTCTCTCGGAAGATCGTTTTCAAAATCAAATTTCGCGCAATGAGAAACAGGAAGTTGACATTCCATGCTGAATATTCATGATTTACCTCATAAATATTCATAGTATTAGTGTGAAATACTGTCGATATCAAACACTCCAATCTTGATCGTATATTATTAACATGGTGATACAAGTAATGAACACATAATATTCTGATCCCGTCAATTAACATATTTAACTTTGTTCCAACTGCTAGGTAATTTCTTACGAAAGCTTTGATTAATATCATAACGTTTGTCGTGCGTTATGAATATGCTCCGAAGTCCAACAGCCTTTCCCAAGAGAGTGCTAGTATTATATACATGTATTACAGCAGCCCTTCCCAGCACTTAAAGCTAACGAGGCTGCAAAACAGTTCCCCGTTGGAAAATTGGGAAGAAAGAAGTATGAGATAAAAGCTAAATTTATTGACTACACTTTCTGTGTAGGAACACATCGATCAACAATTTTGGATAAAAACTTCTGAAAGAACATGAAGAATGCTCTAAAATTTCCATCATTAACAAACGGCGTCAGAGAAACCTTGACCCCACGCTCTTGCGGAAGAACAAACGGGGTCACTGTAAGGTGAAAGTTCAAAGGGGAGGGCAGGAGTACACTTTCGGAAACCTCCATCATCGCACGGCTACAGGCAAGTTCAGTCTCATAGTAATCGTCACTCTTCTCGATGGCCTTCATAGCTTTCGTACGTCCTACCCACAATGCAACAGGCAGAGTGAAAGAGCAGGCAGAGCTAGTATCAGACATTTTGGCGCGTTTGGTTTCCGGTTCCTCTCTGGCAGGCTCTCCGTGTAGAACTTCTGAGATGACACGTTTTGTGAGTCGTATGACGTTTTCACACCACTCGGCAAAAGCACTGTCCAGTTGGTCAGGAGGTAACCACCAGATGGACATGCTTATGTCAAAGGTCACGGTCAAGTCAGTAAGTGGCCTGGTTGGAGATGGCGTCTGTTTGGATTTTGTGGCAGGAACGGGTTTGAAGAAGAGGTTACGAAAGAAATTCAACTCGGTCATTGAGTGCAGTTCAGCCGCCTGAGAGATGCTCTTCAGAATGCGCTGGAGGCTGCTGCTGTTGACGTTCACGGTGATGTTGTGACTCAGATCAAACGGATCTTGCACGTTCAGGCAGGACATCTAAAAGCAGAGAAAACACTTATTGCAAACATATAAGGAGTTGGAAGTTGAATTCTCTGACTTTACTCCAATGTGTCATGCAGTAGTTTGTGAGTATAAATACACAGGGCTCAAAATAAGTGAAAAAGTTCGCCACTCGCCACATGACGAGTGAACAGGAAATTCTCACTCACCAGTATATATTTTTACACGAGAGATATTCTGACGAAAAAGATAACACAAAACACAATTATTTTATACTTGATACATTCCGGTATTAGAAACTTTCTCAACCAATTTTAATTTACATCCATCATTTGTGACCATGCGCTGCCAAAGTGCAGCTTTATATGTCAAAACACAATGTATTATCACTCTACCACTAGAAAAGTTTGTTTCTCTCTACTATACTTGGTAATTTTTTTAATTTTTTTGTAACCTCGGCTTATGTGGTCTGAGGAGGTAAGCAGAAGGTAAGTGACTTACCCAAGGACACAAGTTTGGTGGCTGGTATATTGTAATGGCCACTCTGAATTAGGCGAGCCAAGACAGCCAAAACAAGAACAGAAAATTACAAAGCTAATCCTTTGTAGATCAAATCTTCTAAATCATTCATTTCTTAACATTCCCCTGTGAATACATTATTCTCTCTGATTCACATTCACCTTGAAGTCGGCTGGTAGATTTGCAGACGCAGCATTTGCATACTTCCCAGTACGACTAACAACAACATGGCTGCCAAAATCGAAATTTTTGAAGTGGGCTAAGGAGTCCTGGAAAAAATCCCTCAGCATCTCCCAGGGACTGCTGGGAAGGAATGTTGTGTACGAGGAAGGAAGAGAGGCCGGGAGGGAACAGTCCCAAGTGTCAATCAAAGTTTTTGCGTCTGCAAGGAGAATTCATTATAAAGTTTATAATAATTGAACTCTGAAAATGACCGGTCATTTTTGATAGCTCTTCTGGAGATGGGAGGCCGTATTTGTTGACCATGAAGTGGACAATGAGAATGGTCAAAGCGTAGTTGGTGAGCCGTGGATGTGAGGTGACCCCCGACCCTGTGACCTCTTGGCGTTTTGCCCAGTAACGTAGGACGTGGATCAGAGTAATGATATCATCAGAAATGGAAGAATACAACTTCAATAGACGAGTGTTCTGTACAGCAAGTCTGAAATATAAAAAAAATGGTAGATTAAAAAAATTCTAATAAGTGGATTCAATACTTATTACTGAGTGTAATGTCACAGAGGATTCTGGATGTACAGTGAGACGTTTTGATGACAGGACATCGAGCACTAGCGATTTTAGTCGGTCGACTGAAAACACCATTGGCTGCTTTGCCAAGAATGCGATCAACAACCTGAATATAGCACAATACAAAAGAATTCCTGAATATCATAATTAACGATTACTTTAATTTGCTGGTGGAGAGTGACGCCTGAACCAAACGTCACACCACGATCATTCAATTCTACACCTGGTATGTCATGAAAATTCAGATTAGCTTTTTTCAATAATTCTTGGTTCGATTCAGCCTGGAAAATATCAAAGTTCATAGATCACAAAATTTGTCATATTGAATAACTCACATGAGATTGCAAATCAGAGAGATCAAGAAAGACATCAAGATCACTGGAGGCAACTCCAAAGCCACTGACGGCAGATCCAAACGGAACAACTTGGCAACCTGAGCAGCACAAGAATGAGTTAAATAAATCAATGCATATAGCGAACCCACCAGGAAGAAATTCAACAAGTATTGAATGCAAATCATCCATGACCTTTTTCCGCAAGTCATGACCTTCTTGGCTGAGTTCCAAATATGATCTAATAGCACGCATCTGCTGGTTAAACTGAGGGGGAAGGATTAAATTTATGCAGCAATTAATTAAAAAATATAGTTCTTCCTAATTTATCTGATATGCACAGCAATTGAAGTAACTACCGAATTATATCAGAGGAAGTGTAAAACCTACGTCACTGCAAGTGAAGATCTTCTTCATGACCACCTCATGGATCTTCTCTTCTCTGCGTTCTCTGTCCTTTTCAGATCTTTCCATTTGCTCCTTGTGTTTTCGCTTCAAGTCTTTCTTGTCCTGCAAACTCACTCCGGATTTCACTTGGCGCGGTCTGATTGAAATCTTCTGGCCACCGAGCATCACCGTCTTGGTCTCAATCGCTTTGAGTGCTGAGGATTTTTCCGCGAATTTCACAAAAGAAAAATGACACTGAAAAGAAATAAAAAATTATAATGACTGCATAATTTGAGTGAATGTACATACGTCGTTCAGTACAGTTATTGTTTCCACTTTCCCGAATTGTTCCTCAAATAATTCTCGGATGTCTTCTTCCGGAGTTCCTCTGCGATATCCTCGTACGTAGATACTAGATTCACAGTTCTGTTCTTTCAGTTTTTGACGATCGACCTCCTTCTGATGGCGCTTGCCCTTTAGATGTTGCTGCATGATTGCATCTGGAACATGTTGGTCAGTCATCTCAAACATGTTTGTAAATCAATCTCCCCCAAACCTAAACACTGTGCGTTCAGTCGTTCATGGTCTCAAGCAATTATGTTGTGGTAACAAATTTGTCATTGAAACCATAGATTAAACTGTAACTTGAGTAAGATAATTTATTGGCTCTCCAACTCAGTTGGTCTCCAAGGGTAGTGGTTAACACCTAGTGACCTTGACCTAAATTATGTCCCTTCGTTTAAGTTCCAACGGCGGTTTCTCAGCCGCTGAGTCAGACGCTGAGCCAGTGCAGCGGGCGGCTCATGATTCATAGGACAACTAGCGACCTGCACTGCTGCTTAGGGAGCCAGGTAAGGTATATGCTTTTGGAAATCATTTATATGTAATATATTCAGTAAGGATGTTAATTGTTTTCATTGTTATTGTATCTGATAGTCATCATATTCATAGTCATGATAGATAGTCATAGTTATCAGGTTATGCTAGTAGTTAGCTGACATACTACAGCGACCCCGATGGGTCTCACAGACCTTGCACGATAATCTGTGCTAGATAGTAGTCTACTCACAGTCTAGTACTAGTAGATAGTGAAACTCAAACTGAAACTCCTCATTTTAGAGTGAAAATGAAACATCATTTAACATGGAATTTTTATGATGGATATCGCGGAATTAGTGAGTGACTGCCACTTGCGATTAGCGGATTACCCAGACTGTCAGACCTACCAGTTGGGACTTCAACTTGGCAGATCTCGCATAGAATTTTTGACGCCATAGTTGCGATGCATTAACAAACAACCTAAAATAACACAGAACATAAAAATCAAGAGGTGGAGTTAAGTCCAACTGAGTGATAAGTTTGAGTCAAAACACTCGCTGCATGGTGACGTCATGATTACGTCGTCTGCACATAATTTTTAAAGATTTTTGGATTCAAGCCACAGAGATAACGTATCTCTGTGATTCAAGCGCAGGCCTAGCTATAAATTAGGAAGCGACTGATTATAAACACATAGGTAAAACAACAACAATAGTAATAACAACTTTATGTGTATAGTGCAAATATCACATGCATTCAGGTTTCAGTCTTTTCAGATGTGAGGTAAGAATGATAAAAGGGCGGATCAGTATGCACAAGAGATATTATAATTGAAGCATTGATACTACAGTGTAGTTATTAATAACTACTATTATACAATTATTTATTATTATACTATAATTATATTATACTATTGGTCTTTTCTTCTTCTTGTCTTCTTCACACGTCACCATATTTACACATTACAACGAGTATGTAGGCCTATACGAAAATATCAAGAAGCTATATTCTTGCATTATGTTTGATTTACACGGTCCGCCCCCTCTTTATAAATTCATGAGACTGATCCCTGTAGTCTGGGCCAGATAGATTACGCAATCAACGAAAGACGACACCGTCCAGGGCTGCCCTTAGAACCGATATAAAAGCTCAATCAAAACAGCCAAAGTCGAGTAGTGTCTTCGACAGATTCCACAGCCTCAAGATGAAGCCCTTTTTCTTGTTTGTCCTATTGGCAACCAGTACTCTGGCAGGTATACGATTTTAAAACAAATACACCTTTTGTTGTTCTGCCTTTTTGCTCCACGAAATAATAATGATGGTAATTAAAACTTAGCGGTTAAAGATTTTGATTATTTCAGCACCAACCTTGGAGAATGAGTTGGAACATCTTTTGAGGCAACTTTTGGTAGAGGAAAAGAAGACCCTGTTTGATAAGAAGGACCCCACACCAATTAAACACCGTGAGAGTCTCCTTTTTTCCCTTCCGTTTGTGCATTATAAGTATGTAGTGTAAAACAAAAAATATTTGTTTAATGTCTTTGTGAAACAGAAGAACTATTGTTCGTAGATATGGAGACCAGATCCAAAGAGCACCACTATCTCAACTAACTATATAATAATTAAATCATATATAACTACAGAATAACTGGGAAATGCATACAGGACACGGCATGATTGGCGATCCGATCACCAGTCTGTTGACCAATTCATCTTAGTCATTCAAACTTACGGATACCTTTGCTTGAGTCATTATATTAAGTGATTTACTGAATTTAACATTACTTTTGCTGATGTTCATTTTGAGATAGTGTTCCTGAGAATTCTGATGCCTAAAACCAATACAAACAATATATGTCACATTCTAAAGATCAATTTGGCAAATAATTGCGCTTTTCTCAGTTCCTTGACCCTTGACAAATATCAAAATCATATGCCTTAGATAAGACGTTATTAATTTTATAGATTTCAGATTATACAAAACACCCATTCCCGAGAATTCTAATTACAATTGAGACAGTTACGTGGGGATTAATAGTGGAGGTCGGGTCCACTCAAAAGTGGCTGGTTCCATATATGCATGAACGGCTTGCCAGGTAGAAGTTTATAGAAGCTAAAATGGATTTAGTATTACATCACTTCAATTTCTAAAGGCTTATTTTTTTCTCTTTAACTGCCAAATGGCCTGCTATTATGAATTGCGTGTCTTATTGAATGCATGAGTGTGAATTCACTAGCTGGTCTCCGGCGCTACTGAAAAGAAGCACCGACACACACCGATGAAAACTCATCCCTTATTTTGGTTTGTACATCCAGTTCACTCGATACCATATGACGTCACTCGGAATTCCCAAGATGGCTCACAAGGCGAGGCGGGTGAAAAGGACTTCACAGTATTTGCTGAATTCGACCAGTTGACTAAATGTTACTATAAACAGCAGCCAATGAGATATACCACCTGTCATCGGTGTATGCCTGTGTCATTTTATGTATGACCAGGGAACCAGTGAAGAGTGTGAACGGAGATAGGCCTATAAGTTAATGTTAAAACACTATTCCAAAGACTCTCTATTAATAGAGAGTCTTTGTATTATTCAACCTGCGCTTTGTTAAGCCGCGTTCATATACTTAGTATTAGCGTGAGTGCGTGCTTGAGTGCGAGCGAGCGTGCATGCGTACGTGCGTGCATGCGGCACAATTTCCTTCGCATTACTTTATGTTTGTGCGTTCACATAATTAACGTTTAGTGCACAATCTTTTGTGGATTTTCCGCTTTTACAAATATAAAACAAAATTATTGGAACGATAATTTAATTTAACGACGGTGAAAATTGGGTCCAATCATTTTGTTCCAGAATTTCGTGTGGGTTTTCACCTACATGTAATTCACTTCACATATTTGCCAATTATTAGCTCTCTTCATTCTACCTAAGGGTAATTTACTATTCACTGCAATTATCTTATCCTGCCGACAAACTAGCTTGGTTTTCTTTATTTGTTATAATTTTCAATTCCTACCAGTTTTCATTTTCAACAAGCGATAAATTGTTTTATCATATTTTCAGCTGCGCCGAAAATGACAGCAGCCATGCGGACTTTTCCCGCTCGCACGGACACACGCAAATTTGTGAACGCGGCTTAATTAAAGGGAGGGAGAACTGGTTAAAAATGGACTTTGAGTCGTTATTTGATGCACCAAAAATGATTCCTATGCCTGGCCCACACAAGGAATATCATCCCTTACGATTTCGCGGGGGATATATTGCTAACTAGGCGTGACGTCAGGAGCTGTGATGAAACACCGAGTTCCCCATCTTTTACAATGGGTCTCGTCATATCAGCGTGTCCTGTGACCAAACCCCTGGATATTTTTTTATTTTCTTTTCGGAAATAGATAGAATAATCATTTTGCCACCAGTCAGGCGCGAAAAAATATTTTTCGCTATTTTTCTTATTTTAACAAGCGATTTTCTAGGATACCTACCATGTTTCTCATCCTGAAACAGTAAAAAGGTCAGCCAAAGTGCACCACGCATGCGCTTTCGTTTCGTAAACTACAGAGATGTCCTTTTATGGCGAAGATGATCTGCTCTGATTGGCTGAAATCGATAGCTTCACAAGGGGAACGGGGCCAGTCACGGCAAGCTTTCAGCTGACGTTTGCCTCCTATACTTCGTAATGGAAGTCATTCTCCCATAGGCCCAATGCTAACCCCGATATTCGGAATGGATTATTTCCTTACGCTTGCATCCAGGCATGGTGTTTTTGGCACGGAATGCTATCAATTGGTGCTATGAGTCAATAGAACATCACTTAAAATTCAGTTCCCCATCCCAAAGAGCTATCAACATTAGATTGAATGGCTTCACTATGGCTCATACTATATAGCATGCTCTCCGTTAATCGTTATATTGATATTATATGCGATAGAAGCAATTGTGCCGGGTCAATTATATATGTGTAACATAACCTGTTCAGGTATAACGGGATCAGTGAATCATTCAATAAAATAATATTGAATGTCAATCTCCATTTTGCAGCCATTGAGCGCACGCAGGCTCTTTTGGATGACAATGAGGAGCTTGCATCAACCATTACCTCTGAAGCTGATATCGAGGAAGTCTCAGACCTCATCCAACAAACCATGAAAATCTTCTTAGAGGTCGTGAAGCCCGAGAACAAAGCCACGGTTCTTGCCAGATTGGTCGAAGGTATGACATGGATTATCTGTAAGCGAGTATTAATTCATTTAATCGTAGGATATGTCAATCATCTCGTTTACGACGAAAAGAACACCATGCTGGACATTGCAGGAGAAATCCTCGACAATTCAAAGAGAAGTTCAAGAAAGGTTATCGGAGCAGTCAACTTGGGGTTGAGGTGAGTTTTTGCCCCAACACCACCCTATATGATCATGCAAATTCTGTCCCCACAGGAACCCCAGTATGTTCAGAAGAGACGAACTTGGCGATGACACTGAGGGATCTGGTCCGTACGTGTTCAGTGTGCAAGATGCTGTCAGCCGCTACGTCGTGGACCCGGCTGATGACTTGGTCAGGGATATGTTTCGCCTTGCTTATGGTAAGCATCACCAATGAAACTCTGGCTGGGTTGCATGGAATGTTTATCTAGCCCCGGGAGAGGAATACCTGGGAGGTGTTTTTTACGACATCGAGGTCATTCGGATGGACAAATCTGAGAAGTTTGGAGACCGTAATGTCAGCAGGAATGTAATGGAAGTCGCTCATGTCCTGAAAAATTACGTGGAGGATCCTGTTGTAGCCACATCGCAGGAATCTCTTGAGGCTTTGGGAGATCGAATCATGGAATTCGGCAGATAGTAAGTTTAGCACAGTGTTCTTAAATCCGTTAATCCGACTCACTCAATAATCTAACACGATACTCGGGGATTGGTTTATCACGATGCTAAGGGAACTTATTAATCAGATTATCTTAATTTCCGACTCAGACTTTAATTATTGGCACCAAAATGGAGTGTTCCTCTTATATATTACAAAAAGGATGATCGTTCAAAGGCTTGCAATGTGGTTATAAATACCTCAGCTTTGATGAAGGTGTTAACACCACACAGCAATTTAAGGGCTGACTCCATGAATATTGTGATCGAGGGTTATTTCTATTTGTAAGTGCTGGGGCGTGCGAAACTTTGTGCCTCGTTTTCGTATCTCAATCATTGCACACTGCACGTCGAATTACTACTGTGCCTGTAATTAACTATAGTGGGTCTATGGTGGCATCCAGGATAAAGAATCCTTTGGATTTATCTATAAAAGCAGGGGAAATCCCGGTCCCGGGGTTCTGTTCTGGCGCCCGTTCCACCGAATGATTTGGGTGGAGCTGTAAGATCCAATAATGCCTCATGTAATTAACTAGTTACCATATGAACCACATGAACCCGTATGTCAATAGGATCAGTTTGCCTGTTTCTCATAGCCATCGTACAAGCCGTGATTGAGCTCATAAGAATCGCACTTAATTGAGGTATAAATTTGTTAATCCGCCTTCCGGACTAATCCCTAGAAACGGACCTGGTCGGATTAATGCTAGACGATTGTACATATTTCTTGCATATAACTCATCTAATGTAAGGATTGTATATTTGCATTATTGTTAATATGAACCCCAATCAAAATAAGTTTAACCCATATGCAATTAACTAAATTCACAGTGAGCAGGAACTCGACGCCAATGTGGCCCCTCCAGTCCGGGGTTTGACCCCTGAGGAAGAGCAAGTGTGGGCCACCGTTTACAGAGCCTTCAAAACAAGCAACAAGAAACTCAGCCACTCCGTTCGACGTATCGCCAAATACCTCACCAAGGACAAGATGGAAAACCTCAGCCACGAGCTCGGCCTTTACATTGGTGAGTTTAATTAATCACTCAGATACGCGAAGCTGATTGGATGACAGGCTCACTGAGTGGAATTATAATTTGTTGTTGTTCTTGTTTTTCAGTCGAAGTTCTGTTCCCTGAGAGTGTTGTCAATGAGGATGACGAGCGCTAGTTTTGCAGAATTAAATCCGAAATATTTCTAATTTTTGATTAGTGATAAGGGAATTACTAAACTTGACTTCAATTTATTCGCGACTATGATTGTTTTGTAGGTGTTAAAACTAGTTTGTGTCACAAGCATTTTGACGCTTTGCAATAATAAATACGCTACAAGCTGTTTGCGTCCTGTTTGTTTCCGTGGCAAATTCCGCGTTTGCAGAGCACCAGGAATTGAATAAATATATTATCAAATGTTTAATTAATAATAACGAAACACTCAAAACACACAATTACAGACGAAATCCAGACGATATTCGTTTAGCAGAATTCTAGTCTTAAATACACCCCAATTGGTTGATCATAGAATCATACGTAGATCTCGAAGCAACTCAGAATTAACAAGAATAATTCAACAGTCTGTTTTCGTTTAATAATATTCTAAAACATTGCCACATATCCCATGACCACCAGGCAGACAAATGCTGATGAAGTATCCTGCCCAGAGTTCCCAGAGGACCTCAGTTTCTTGCCAGCAGCCCGCAGTGTTGGTCGAAGTCTCCGCGTTCTCCTCGTGGTCCTGGCAGCAATGGGAGCCACAGTGATTGCCTTAGTGGTGCCTACAACTTCGCCCACCATCGACGGCGTTGAGTCCAGACCGTTGCCGTGGTTACAGAGATCGCCCTCGCAGAAGTAATTGCAATCAGAAAATGGAACCGATTCCACACATTCATCTTTGCGACCTCGACGAGGCTCGCAACCTCTGTAGAAACTTCTTATAACTCCTTCAGCTGGAAATTATTAAGAATAATATGAAACCGGAGGTTCTTAAATTGGTCAAATATACCTTTATCCGTTTGTCTGAAGAGCCAGCCTGCAGACTGTGTCCGATTGCCCACACCAGACGTATCTATTAGGGACCGTCATTCTGGGATCGGTCACACACGAATCGTATCCATCAGGATGGTAAGAGTACAGGCATGAGTGGCACCGGTATTGCTCCACTATCAAAATTAAAACAAATCCAAGCAATTTGCGCAGCGTATTTCACAGTGTCCGATCAAATACCCACCATTTTTTATTTTTCCATATTCGAGGTTTTTCGGTTTCGTTTTGTTCGTCGGTTTTCCAGCCGTCTCCGTTCGACACAAATCTCCGTCACAGGACTGAATGCACGTGGTGCGAAACCCGTGCATGTCTGTTTGACACCCAACCGGCCGTACCGCGCAACCCCTCCGCATGAAATACACGTCTTTCGTGGCTGAAAGAAACGCGTCACGAATTATCAAGGTAATAATAATAATAAAAACTGTACGCTCAATTTCTTGTGAAATTGTTTTCAGAATATCAAGCCTATATGGTAGTAACTGGCGCTGCCCCCCCGCCCAAGTGTTACCTGGTTAAAAAAAAGTAGGTCGAAGGGTAAAAACCACACAAGAGAAATAGACACTTGGTATGGTTAAACTAATAATTATGCCATTCTTCTTTTCATATCCGTTCTATTCCAATTGCACGACATTGACACCGACATGGAAACTAGTATTATTATGGTTTCTTATGATAAAAGTTACATGTGTGTATGTTGACTGTAGTCTCCATACATGTACATGTATCTATGCGTCCAGTTTTATACAGTTGCATGTAGTTGATTATTTGTGAAGTGCTCATGATTAGAATATAATAATTATTGTGAAGTAAAAACCTTCCGTGACTTGTTTTTCGGTCTGGCATGCTCCTGGGCACTCCACAGTCGTGGGACCGAGGGAGTAGTCATCTGGCTGATCGACGCATTCACCACCCACCCGGTTGATGTTGTGAGTGTACTGACACGAGTAACAGCGAGTCGCACTCACTCCTGGCACTGAAATTGAGTCAGTACAATTATTCGCCTGGAAAAGGTAAAACAAACACAAATCAGATATCAGACGAAACAAAAAGTGCATTATTGGTGTGTATTGGACTGTCGGCTGTCACAAGTACAGAATGACGAGGGAAAAGGTAATGGCGATTAATGTACGTGTTCTTTAACGTGAACGTGAATACGTGACGCGTAACTCACGGGTAAGCAGCGATGGCTCCACACGTGAGTTAATCGCTCATTAATTTGTATCACGTATAATATCCACTCAGCACCAACTCTGTTAATCAGTTGTCGGCGCATTATCGGACTAACCACACCACCTAGTTATCAAGAAATGCGCCGAAATTAAACACGCACAAATTGGCGCAAAGCATGTCTAATTATATGAATAATATGCGTACATAATAATGTGTAGAGAGCGTACTTCTTAGCACAACTTTGGTTATCAAATGCATGAATCGGAGACTAACCTGCGAGAAGAGAGAGCAGTATTGTTGCGACGCAGTACGCCGCCATGTCCCTTCGTGTTGAAAGAGGTGTCGTGATGAACCAGGTGTTACGATGAGTACGTATATAACCTATGAACCTATTCGCAACCTGCGACCATGCATGTGTCGTGGTGGTGGAATTCCTACAGTCAATCTTTAGATGCTCAATTATATTATGCGTTGTGGGAGGCATTTGCATGAGATACATGTTCAACAATTAAATTGCACCTACGAGTGAGATTGTATTTTTGATACAGAATCTTTGTGCAATGTGTATGAATTGATTCATGAGAAAATGTGAGTCTCAATCACCGAAATGTGATGTGGAAGCTTGGTTTTAATTAACAAATATCATAGGAAGCCCAGTGCCAAGTGCCAAGAAAAAGTTGAATAATCACAACATTCGTTTATTTTTCACCTGCAATAAACTATACGATGAGTGGTACTCGTCATGATTGAAGTTTGAAGACCAATTAATTACTGCAATGTGGCATCAGTTTTCCGACCAAACTCGAAAGGAGCGTCTGAGTCATAGAAATACAAAGAAGTAACTTCTACGGCGTGAGTATACGTACAGGGTGGACCAAAAGCAATCTATCTACTCCATCTTAAAAACAAAACTTATCAGTTTGCCCAAATTAATCGATTATTTCATAAAATAATTACTATACATGTATTTGGTGTGGATCAACTAACTAATCCTGCGTGCCCACCATTTCACACACAAAATTAATACATGTATATAATTAAAATATAACTACCGGTATAATATAATTATATATTAGTGCGGAATCGGTCATATATACTTATATATAATTATAATATAATTACATGCATATTATATAATATAAAATTATAATTATATATTAGTGTATGACTGATTCCGTACTACATCCAGGACAGGTTCAAAACAGCCATTTCAAAGGCACGTGGAACACGAGGAACTCATATCCGACTTATCTCTTCAAAAACAGTCCGACGCCCGCTTCAGGAACGGAGATTGAGGATTCGGATCCATAACATATACCCAAATGCCAATCCGGAGACTGAGAGAAGCCATCTTTGTCTCAATATGATGGCACAAGAGATGGACCCTAGTCACCCTATAGAAGTTGGAAAAAGTCCCCTTCATAGAGGAGAGTCTAGTCGTGGATAGGTCAGACATGAGACGGTGCATGTGGGCTGCACCCAGGATTGAGCAGGGTAGATAGAGTGGTGCCAGCATCATGGTGTGTGTGTGGGGCGGTGGTGGGGGGGGGGGTATTTTCTCCAACTCAAAGACTTCTCTCTTGGCGATTGGGGGGAGCATGACCACGTACAGGACTGTTATGATCGATCCCAAGGCAAGCCAGAGTTTGAAACCGCTGAAAGAAACATGCGCCGAAGTTGCACGAAATGTGCGAACGTGAGGGGTGGACACGCCCATGAATATTGAGCCCGTGAATTTCATGTTTGACCCCTTGTCCTTGTATGATTGAAAATTATATCCCCTGAAACCAGTTTGTTTTGCTGAAATTATTTTGGGCAACATCTGTGCAAAATGAAACGCCTTCAGAATCTCATAAAAATGGAGTCAGTAGAATGCATATTGCATAAACTGTGTCGTTATAATTCAGATCGTATCAGACGCGCTTTTCTTTTGTCTCAAGTGTGTGATGTGTAGCATGCTTGCATCAAAATTGTATGCGGAATTCATAACGTCATTACGTTATGATTGTTAGTAAAAACGAAACGGACATTCTTCGAGTCATTCTCGCCGTAACCAATATAAACATTCCGAATTCCGAATTCCCAATAAACTTCTAAAATTGGCGCCATATAACGCTTCAGGATGGCAGGCGCACAATATAATCTCAAGTTTGACGGCGAAAAAGCGGCTGCGGTTGATTCATACTTGGAATATAAGAGGTTAGAACTTTGTTGGAACTTTTGGACTTGGATTCCTATAAGTGCGTTATGAACTCACGCATCAGTGAGTGGACCTGTTGTCAATGCAGTTGAACCAACGCAATCAAAGCTATGAATATAATTTTAAAGATCAAATAAAATGCTGTAATGACATGGCGATGATAAAAATCACCAAAGAATAAATTAAACTCTTCAGAGCTGAGCTGCTCTATTCTCCGGAGGCATGCCTTTGTCCTTCGTTTCCCAACGCCGAATCGGCTGGGCCTGATGCCAAGCGTGGCGCTCGGCATCTTTTGGGCTACCTCTTTTATCATATTCGTGGTCATATAAGTATATTTCAAAACAATCTGAGGTCCTCTTTATATATTAATTACTGGTATGTTTGCAGAATTGTTGGTGATGATGATGGAGGGAAGCTCTTTACTCCTGAGGAATATGAAGAATACAAAAGGAAGAAAATTCCTCAGGTATATCTATGATTATCACCTATAGCTAGTGCACATATTTGGGATTTTAATTATGATTGAGAGAATGTTCAAAACTGGATATTATTAAAAATAATTATTTTACTCATTTGATTCATGTTGACATACATTTGTTATAATACTACTAATCGTAATAATAATTAAAAAAAGAACACGAAAAAAGAAAAACAATCTAGTATTTATTGTAATGGGGTGTGCATGGCTATATATAGTGTGAGGTGTTCCGGATAATCGGATAACTGATATTTAACTTTTCTTGTCCCGTAAATTCAGATAATTTTCGGATAATAGACATCATAATAGGAAACTGTGGAATATTGCAGTACATGTGTATTCAATATTTAGAGGAATTGTCTTCCCTTCCTACATTATATATAGTGGTTATCTACTGATACTTATATATGTAAGTACCATATGACTCAGTATTGTTTCTATTCCATGAGATTGTGCACTATCTCTCTTTTCTTAATTAAAAAAGATCTGTTAGAACAATCCACAATTAAGTTGAAGTATGGACATGGCTATATACAGTATGAATGTATTATATTGGTTTATTTAGCTTAATTTAGGTTGCAATCCAAGTTGTTCATCAATGTAACAATTTGAGGCATTTGATCACTTTATCCATTTGTCTCTTCCAGAGAATGAAGAATCGGTTGTTCACTGCTTGGTCCAACTCATCGGGAATGGACTGCAAGATGATTGGTCCAGAAACACCGTGCTTCTGTGGCCACAGGTGAGGGTTTATTAGGGTCAATGAGTGCATTTAGATCAGAGACGCCATCTCTTTGCTTATGCTGTTTAGAACTTAAGATACACGTAAGAATGTTTCTCCAGGTACAAGCAGCATAAAACAGACTTTGAAATCATTCCTGACGACCGCCCCATTATGCTGCCTTGCAAAAGCAGAGGATGCGGCTGTGTGTCCTATCACTATGTTCCTCTGATGGGCGGTCAATCCATCCGCTGTACTTGCAAACATCTGGCCAATGAGCACTCAGCTACCCGACCGTACCAGTGCCAGAAATGTGAATAATATTCTTAATAAATGCGTGTTTTATCTGCATCTGCTCTGATCAATATTTTGCAGCCATTTGCCAGAGATGTGCTGGATTCAAAAGTTCCTACTCTTGCGGTTGTGGAGACACATACATGGATCACGCGATGATTGTTGAAACGAAAGAGGAAAGGGAAGCGAGAGGACATCCTGTTGGACAAGACGTTGGTTACGCTGCCATGGGAGGCCTCACTGGATTCAGCTCATTGGCGGAGGGCTACATGCGCCTGGATCCCAGTGGCAG
Source organism: Capitella teleta (assembly GCA_000328365.1). Taxonomy (NCBI): domain Eukaryota; kingdom Metazoa; phylum Annelida; class Polychaeta; family Capitellidae; genus Capitella; species Capitella teleta. Next base: position 79,848 of record KB309686.1, read on the forward strand.
AGGTAGGGTGGTATTTTGTTGGAAGTTACAGCAGATTTCATAGTTCTGTATTCATAGGAGTGCCTGATGAGGGGTTCTTGGGGCAAGAAATCACGGCTTCGGATAATCCCTTCCTCCGATCCAATGTTGCTTCTATTCAGTCGTACAGGAAGGCAACTAAGGGTGAGGAAGCAATAATTAATCAGAAGTGCCAGAAATACCATGCTTTAATTATAAGCATAATTTGGAAATTTCTGTTTTTTAGATTATGATCGATTAGATGAAGACATGTCTGAGAGAATGTCTGCTCTGAGACGACCTGGGGAGTCGGATATGGATTATTTTGAGAGGAGATATCAAGAAAAAGTAAGGAAACTTTTTCATTAATATCTTGACCCACGTTTTATGCACAGGCAAAGAGTGAGCGTGCAGCCAAAAGAGCAATTCCTAGTAAACCTCGCGGAGCCTCAACTTCATCTCGTGGTGCTAGAGGTAGCAGCAGTCGCAAGTAAAGATGGACGCAGAGGAATTTTAAAACTTTATTTCCAATATAACAGATAATTGCTGCAGTTTCATTATTAGGTTGAATTCCTGCTTGTGAAGTTATGATTGATACAATATGATCAGTATTGTTTAATGATAAAATGACAGCTCAAACGTGATACAATTTCATGACACTTGCATACTGATACTCCTGTATTTCCAAATGGTATTTAAATGCTGTAACTGATCTTTGAGTGCCTCAATCAATTTATCATTTATTATCAAATTTTACTTCATATGTTTGATCCCTGTCTTTTCACTTGTCTCAAATATCATTCCAGCTGTCATATGAGACACAATAGCTTATTGCATCTTCAATGTTACGTATTTTATATATAACACTAATTTCATCGATACTCATCACCTTTGAAAACCAGCTGTATTTTATCAATATTATTTTCCATAACTGTGTGACGCATGTTTGATACTAATCTTTCATATAAATTAAAACAGCTTTTATGCATATGCAATTCATGGTAACAAGTAGTGAATATGTTGGGTGCGTTATGATTATAAGTCTGAGGTAAAAGTGCGTTATGATTTACACGAGTACAGCGGCTACCCCGTACAAGTCCAGTGAAAATAAGATTTAAGCGCATGTATAGACAAAATTGCAACACACATAGTTTCAATATTATATCTACTTAGTACTAATCAAAAAAATTTACTCCACATGTGTCGCTAAATACTAGGAGATATCTTATCGTGTAAACACAAGTAATTATAGCGACATGACTAATATGGTGTCTTGAACAGGAGATAAAAAGAAGACAAGTATAGGATTATCTATTTAATAGATGCTTTCTTTTTAATTACTTGCATGCTCATTATTGCTTAGTTTTGTTATAATTGGGGCGAAACTTCATGAAACGACAACCGTGACAGAATGAAAACTGGTATACATGTATACAGACTGGACCAATTGTAGTCTATCTACGTAATCCATGTTAAAAACATAAAGTCTACAATTGGCTAAAATTTATATGTTACATTATAATAATATCATATAAATTATTCCAACAAATAACTACCTGGTATGGATTGACTATGTTATTCTGCACCCATTTATGACAAGAAATCAAGTAAAAGGTCAATTTTTAATAAGGAAGGTATATTTAAATGCGAGTACTAGATGAACGACAGCCCCCTAAACAGAACTACATGTATAATCGAAAGAGATCTCGGTGTTATACTCGACAATAGGCTAACTTTTGACCACCACATCCAAGTGAAAATTACAAAACATAATTCCATCATGGCCCTCATCAGAAGAACATACCTTGATAACCACACATTTCTTCTCCTATATATATCCTTCGTCATATGACACCTTGAATATGCTGACCAGGTTTGGAGACCACACTTAAAAAAAAAAAAAAAAAAAAAAAATCACCGCAATAGAAAATGTCTAACGTCGTGCTGCCAGAGTGTTAGCAGGAATGAAAGATCTAAATTACGAAAAAAGATTAAGAAAACTTAAACTTCCCACCCTGTAGTACAGAACAACCAGAGGAGACCTATTCATTAATGGAAACTTATACAATAGCCACCAGAATATTACGACACTCAAATAACTCAAAATTTCTTCCAATTCAATAGCAGAACTTCAAAAGGAAACCCACTAAAACTTTATCACCAGCCAGCAAGAACAGAACTCAGAAAAATAGCTTCAAAATCCGGACAGCCCATGCAACTCTGGAACCAACTGCCATCAGAAATCGTCGCATCCCCACCTACATATGTAGCAAATTTCGAAAGAAGACTGGGCAATCATCTCAAAAATCACCCCTAACACAATCCATTCCGGCCACCATAAAATGCATCAAAATAAAATAAAAGGAGCTATTAAATCGTAAGAGGCTATTTAAGCCTGAAGATCAGAAGAGGACCTGTAAGTACCTAGCTGTAAGTATAAGCTCGATAATTTGGTTTTCTTTTTAATAATCATTTCGGTCCTTGTAATTTATTGTTTTCAAATACGAACAGTAATAATTCCTATACATGAAACACTTGGTATTTTGGGATGCTATGGTATGCTCAGTCAGCAACTCATCGGCGTTGAAAAAAATACCGTACTCAAGCGACCCCTCGATTCTCGTGCAACGAGCACGTGCCCATGGTGCCGTCTAGCTCTTATATAACTATAAGTTGTGTACGCGCAAACAAAAGCGATTCAAGGGGATATTTGGAACCACATATATAATATAAATCTTTGCTCGTGATCGCAAAAGCTGCATGGGGCAGTGTGTGATATAATAAATGAATTGAATAAAAAGAAATCTCTAATCTCTACTTCGGTCTTGGGCAATCACGCAGAGCATGCCTCGCCTGATCGGCCCACAAGACTTGCAACAACGTCGCTGATTCGTCGAAAGCATAGAATGATAGCTGAGAGCCAATCAGAGCGCGCCTAACAACTGAGCCCACACTATCAACAAACCCTGTCATCTTCTCCTTTCTCTCATAAACTCATCATTTCTGCTTCGAATTCTGATCGAAAAACACAACAGGAAGAGCCACAATGGCAGTGAATGGATCTACGACCGGTCTGCTTTCAGCCGCTGGCTTGACAGGGCAGATCGAGAATGCATTGGTCAATTTTCCCGACAACCCGTTCCGGGACCCATTGGAAAATTTCTGGACTTCTATGACTGACTCGTATACGAAATTCCAGATCGCCACTTGGGGATCACTCATTTTTCATGAGGTATTTCGGTTGTTTAATTGCCTATGCTGTAATTTCTTGTATTTTCAATTTGGAATCAAAGTTCTTTGTGATGTGCGTATCCATGCACAGTGGTTGCGGTTCGATATGGTCAGATTGAGAATCGTTATGATTCGACCATTATGATTACCACATTAAATAATAACTGATTAATCACATAATCAGCTGTTCTGCAATCATTGAATCGGTGAATTAACACTGTTTCTTAATTATGCCGGGTTTCCAGTCTAGTGGTGACATAACGTTTGAACTTCAATCGTCTGGTCATTGAAATTTGAATCATTCCCACTGGATTCCCAGTCATTGAATTCCTAGTAACTGGGCGTTATTGGCGTCATACAACTCATAGACTTTTATAGTCACCTAATTATAGTGATGTACGCATAACACATATGTCACCATTTGTGCAGTCGTGACTTTAATTTACTGATCGATTGCAAATAACATTAGTAGATTCATGTGATCAGAACATCATTATATTATATATCTAGACGTATATATTATATGACCTTGCCCGTGCCATGCACATATGAAAGAGATCATGATTTTATACTCCATGAATGTCTTGGCGTATATATCTGATGGAATTGCATTGTGATTACACTTTCTATTCCAGATTGCGTACATCCTCATCTGTGCGCCAACTTTCTTCTTTCAATTCATTCCATTCCTCCAAAGATTCAAAATTCAAGAGGTGAGACAAATGTTCATTCTTCCTTTAAACTCTAATTGAATGAAATAGTAGTTTTAATTTTATCAGAGTTATGCAGCAGCTTTTTCATGCCTCGTGCTTGCTCCAGCATTCGTTGTACTATATTATATTTTATTAATAAATGTACAGTATTTGACTATTAATTCATATCAGTTTGATTCATGATAAAGAAAATCGCAATAAAGGTTTCCAATTGCAGGACAAACCAGAGACATTTGAGAAACAATGGAAGTGTGTCCGCCTGCTTCTCTTCAGCCATTTCTGCATTCAAGTAAATTTCAAATCACAAATTCAATTATCCATTTTATAAATTCCTCTAATTACAGCTGCCAATGATCAGTGGTACTTACATGTTCACAGAAATCATGGGAATCCCTTACGAATGGGAAGCTATGCCTCGTTGGTGAGCGCTTTTGCTGATTAACTACAGAATTACAAATTAATTTCTCTCTGGCTGATTTTAGGTATGACATGGCTTGGCGAGTGTTCATGTGTGCCGTCATTGAGGACACCTGGCATTATTGGATTCACCGATTAGCCCACGATCGAAGGGTCTACAAATATGTCCACAAAGTTCATCACTATTTCCAAGCTCCGTTTGGAATGACAGCTGAATACGCCCATCCTGTCGAGACAGTTGGTCAGTTTAATATCTCAAATTATTATGTAATAAACTAGAGATGACATAAGTACTGTTAATTGTTACATTGATCATGATTGTTTGTTGTTGCAGTTCTTGGCATGGGTTTCATCTGGGGAATCATTTTCTTCTGCAACCACTTCTCCCTCATGTGGGTATGGGTCACTGTTCGTCTCCTGGAGACGATTGACGTCCACAGCGGATACGAACTGCCCTACATCAACATCCTGCATCTCATCCCTGGATACGCTGGTACGTTTATTCACCCTCTTTTGTCTTGGCAATTATTGGCTGTTATAACTCAGACCTGTGGCCTTGATTTCAATATCTTTAATTTCACAAACTTATTCATTTCTGTTCTCAGGAGCTAGATTCCATGATTTCCACCATTTCAATTTCCGTGGCAATTACGCTTCAACCTTTGTCTGGTGGGATAAACTGTGTGGAACTGACATCCAATACAACGAATACCAAGCAAAACTGAACCAAGTTAAAAACAAGAAGGAGTAGACTCAAATGTACCTCATTCGCCTGCATTTAATTCCCGGTCAAACCTGACACTATTAAAAAGTGAAAAGCGAATTCTCTTTTTACACACAATTTGATTATCCTGTCAGAACTAGTGCAAATTACAGTGATACGTCTGATTTCTGTTGAATTATATGGATTTTATTTGTATTTTATCTTTCATATCTTGTTTGTAATTTTTTATTTCAGTATATTTGGTGCAGATAAATTACTTTTATAATGTCTTTGCTCTACTGGAAATTGCTAATTGTTAATTCCTGACTTGTTAAATATTGTCACAATTTTAAGGAATTTTCAAGTCAAATCACAACAACCTTATGCTCATTTCATAATTTTCATCCTTCGTGTCGCAAACATATTTTGTTGTCCTCTGAATAAATTATTTATAATGTGACTTTTCCAGTTTCAAAATTAAAACCGAATTCATTCCATCAAGAAAATCAATTACCAGCAATGTAGAGCAGATTAGCCAAGCGATGGCTGTGTGAGGAATTATGTCTAAATTTCACAAAAGATTTCCCTAATATTTGAAATTGGTTAAAACATTCGTACATGGCCAAAATGAAACTAATACTTCATCCTTATCCTGCTCGTTACAGCAAGATAAGTCAATGTACAAGTTGTACAGTACAGTGCAATTTGTGATCTAGAATCCTGACTGGATTGCAAAACTAACAGATACCATGAGGTACAGTGTACATCATCTCTCTTACCTCGGGAGACCACTGAATGTCGATAGCGGACAAAACCACTCTGCCAATAAGGATTGATACTCAGTCATGTTTTGGACCTATCACAAATTAGAACTAGAGTTGCCAAAAGTTCAAAGTTCAAAGCACAAGAACTGAAACGCCCATCTTCAACAGAATAAAGTGAGAGATTAGCAGCTGTTGAATATCAGGATTATATTTATAATGCTATATCAGTATGAAATGCATTCCAGACTTGACAAATTCAATGTGCACATATGTATACATCAATTTGCCCTGAGAAGATTTCGAAGACCATAAACATTTGAGTATTTTATTTCGAAGCCAAAAATACTCAAAATTGACTAGCATTCAATTGTAATATCTAACACAATTTCTAAAAATTATACTCAAAGATTTTAATAAGCTCCAACATCTCTTTCTACATAATTACACATGATGAATTCTATTATACACATTCTATGTACATAGAGAGGGAATGTTAAATATAACAGCAGCACCAAGTTCTCTATCGGAAGTCTTCAGCGCTGAACATACCCTGCGAGAAGACAACAATTAAAGACATGCAAAAAATGTAAATTGATGTAGAAAACATACCTTAGCTCTGCGTAGGATAGAATCCTTGCTGGAGTCGTACGGATGATCCTTGCTTGGGATTTCCAAGATGGCAGGAATAGGTTCCTTGTATGCATCCAGGATGTGCCGGATCTCCTCAGCAATCTGAATTAAATTTTTTTTTTACTTATAAACAAATAAATAGTAAATACATCAGAATGCATACGTTTTGACCAATGAGGATGATGGCAATATCTCCACGACCAACAAATTTGTTGAAAGCTTCTTCAATTTCACTCACTGAGGTGGCTGAAAAAGGCATCCAAATATAAGTGCAATCATGTCTAATTTTGACAGAACTAAAATTAGCAGACAAAGAAAGAAAGCCAGAACAATTTGAGAAATCCTAAAACTCACTTTTATCCACCACCAGGAAGTTGGGTCGCCTGTGTTTGTCGAGTTCTCCAATGCCTCCAAGCAAAAACCCAGTGCATGTGTCCTAAACAGAAGACTCAATTCCACAGTTCAAGGGCATCTCAAAGTCACTCACCTCATCTCCAATCACAGCCATCAATTTGCCCTTCGCTCCAAGATGAGTCATTGTGCTGTGGAGAAAAACAACATCGTTAGGTTTCGTAACAATAAGGATCGAAAACCATGGATGAGTTGAAGGCGTTCTCATCATGAAAGAACATTGCTCGGCCAATCCAGACCTCCTGATCAAGGATGTGACCTACAAATTCACATTCACATAAGGCAAGATTGACTTTGAAATGTGAAACGGAGACCGTGAAAAGAACGCAAGTGTTGCTGACTGAGGACTTCACAGAGCGACCTGTCCTCGCGCAATAATTCATTTAGTCCTTAAACCTGAACGAGAACACAAAAAACCTACTTGAAGGGATAAGCAGGCACATCAACAGTGTTGCGGCAAAGCTAATTTCTTTTCTTACTTTCAAGTTTTTATGTTACGGTTATTGGTTATGATTTTAAGCAGCAGTGCAACGTATTTATTTATTGGATTCATTCATTTATTCATCCTAACCTCTCTTAATTTACCTCACTCTGTTTAATTATTTTTTCATCTCCGCTTCGAGGACAATCAAGTTAATTTTCAAGAGTCCTGATACAAAATTACTATAATTATTCGACCTGACCACAGTAAATAGGCCCATCTATTTGAAATGAAGATTATTTTAATTTAAACGCCGATGAACAAACATCAATTAAACGATAGAAAAACAAATGCCTATAATGTAAAAATTGAGGTCATAAATTTTTAGAAGAGGGTGGCATTTTTAGGAGCAGCGCTCACTATAAAGCAGCGCTTATTATGAAAAAAAAAAAGAGGTAAAAATGTGTGGAATTTATCAGTTCTAACATTAAAGTCGACATTAGTTCAAATGATTCAATTTATAGGATATGGTAAGGGCGTAACAAGAACAGCTGTAGGGATAAAATTGGTATATGCTTCAAGACAATCAACCCTGCTTGTTCTTTTCAGCTTTTTTTGAGAGAAGATGGTGTCCTGTGTGAGGATGTGGAGATGAAAATTGAAGTTACCCATGATGTGTGCCAAACAGTGAGGCACTTGGTCCACTGTTTGTGATGATTGAAGACAACCCAGTGCCTGTGATAGTGATAGAGGAGAAGGCTGTGGGTTTCAGCAGAAACCACTCTTTCACTCACAAATGAGTGCAAAGGTAGACATTCTCTTCAATGGCGGCAAAGCTCGGTCAATGGCTGAACTGCATGAGAAAATGTCCGCAAGGCGAGGCGCATGAAAAAGCTCTGGTTGGACGCTGCGTCCACGACGCTGTCCAAGGCGTTATCCTTAATTTTCGATGGGGAGAGAGTGCGCCGGAAATGGCAGACGCTCTGCGACGGCTACAAGCACTATGTAGACAATCGAAACAAAACTGATTCTGCGAGATCCAAGTTCGAGTGGAAGGACCAGATGGAGGAGCTATTGGGGGAGCGCAACGATGTGAGGCCGGTTGTTACGGCGTCTGCAGCCGGTGTTCCACAGGCCATTGGAAGAACAGACCGCTCCTCGGCTCCCAATCCCAATTCAGTGTCCTTCCAGCTAGTGATGCTGCTCATAACTAGTCAATATTTCATCAGTTTAAGCCATTACATACTAGTATTAGATAAGAGATAAGATTAGATTTTTATTGGCCTCCACGGTAGAATGCATACATTACAACTTGTGACGCTACTACCAGTAATAATGAGAATTGGCCAAAGTACTGCCACTCTGAATATCTCCAAGTATAATTCCCACCACATTATGTACCAGTACTTTTACCTGCTTACAGTACTCATTCCCCAAGCACTTCCAGGACCTGCACAAAGTGTTGTGCTTGGCATAGATCCGGGATCTGTTAGGACCGTCGGCCCTGATGGCGAGCTGCAAGTGTTTGCCTTGAGAGGCATGGGCAGGGCGATTGAGCTGCTACGCCTCATCTCCGGTGTTCGGGATGAGGAATGAAATAATAAAAATAATGAACCCTCGTCTCGTGTATCATTGTATTTGCATCAATCCATGTTTATGAACGCTGAATCATTTACAATTGAGCGGCGCACATCTGAGGAAGGCCGATGGCGAAGCGTGTTGACACTTATCGCTCACAATCAGCGCCTCTCTGCTCTGCTCCAAGATGAACTTTCAAACGGTGAAATTTTGCATGCCCTCAGCCATGATAGTATAATTGCAACTCAAAACCAATGCTCTTATTGTAATGTGCGGGCTCTTCTTCATAATTTTCCGAAAATGCAATCAACGATGCCAAGTGTGGTATAATATTACACATTTATTTATTTATTTATTTATTTATTTATTTGGTAAAAGAAAGGATCATTCGTATTTTTCACCATGTCCTGCATAGAGCCTCAGGTGGAAAAACTCATTGACCTCGTGCGGCCTGTTGAAGCCTTGTACGACAAGGCAAAGAAAAATCACAGAAACAACACGTTCCTTATCAATGCATGGAAGGCTATTGCTCATAAACATGGGCTCTATAATGGTAGGCTTGGTTCTATTCGCTTGTTTTATTCTGCACTAAGAAATAATTACACGCCTTCACTTAGTAATAATAGTAAATGAAGATAAATGCATTTCATAACTTCACAAATAAAATGCGCTTTAAATGCTAATCCGCCATGTGTACAATTTAATCCAGCCAGCAATGAATGATTATAATTGCATTTACGGACATCTGTGCATTGAAATTAATTGAGTATTGTATAACACAACCCTGTTGTAGCATAAGAGATGTTAACATAATTTGTCTTGTGTGCCATTATTGTGTGTACACAAACAAACATATATTACATGTACGCATTGGGCCACGCTTTATGAAAATATGCATGCAACGTTTCACCAAACTCTAATCTATTTTCCCAACCATATTGAAGTTACCCATGATGTGTGCAAAACAGTGAGGCACTCGGTCCACTGTTTATGATGATTGAAGACAACCCAGTGCCTGTGATAGTGATAGAGGAGAAGGCTGTGGGTTTCAGCAGAGACCACTCTTTCACTCACAAATGAGTGCAAAGGTAGACATTCTCTTCAATGGCGCAAAGCTCGGTCAATGGCTGAACTGCATGAGAAAATGTCCGCAAGTCGAGGTGCATGAAAAAGCTCTGGTTGGACGCTGCGTCCACGATGCTGTCCAAGTTGTTCTCCTTAATTTTCGATGGGGAGAGAGTGCGCCGGAAATGGCAGACGCTCTGCGACGGCTACAAGCACTATGTAGACAATCGAAACAAAACTGGTTCTGCGAGATCCAAGTTCGAGTGGAAGGACCAGATGGAGAAGCTATTGGGTGAGCGCAACGATGTGAGGCCGGTTGTTACGGCGTCTGCAGCCGGTGTTCCACAGGCCATTGGAAGAACAGACCCCTCCTCGGCTCCCAATCCCAATTCAGTGTCCTTCCAGCTAGTGATGCTGCTCATAACTAGTCAATATTTCATCAGTTTAAGCCATTACATACTAGTATTAGATAAGAGATAAGATTAGATTTTTATTGGCCTCCACGGTAGAATGCATACATTACAACTTGTGACGCTACTACCAGTAATAATGAGAATTGGCCAAAGTACTGCCACTCTGAATATCTCCAAGTGTAATTCCCACCACATTATGTACCAGTACTTTTACCTGCTTACAGTACTCATTCCCCAAGCACTTCCAGGACCTGCACAAAGTGTTGTGCTTGGCATAGATCCGGGATCTGTTAGGACCGTCGGCCCTGATGGCGAGCTGCAAGCGTTGGCCCTGAGAGGCATGGGCAGGGCGATTGAGCTGCTACGCCCCATCTCCGGTGTTCGGGATGAGGAATGAAATAATAAAAATAATGAACCCTCGTCTCGTGCATCATTGTATTTGCATCAATCCATGTTTATGAACGCTGAATCATTTACAATTGAGCGGCGCACATCTGAGGAAGGCCGATGGCGATGCGTGTTGACACTTATCGCTCACAATCAGCGCCTCTCTGCTCCAAGATGAACTTTCAAACGGTGAAATTTTGCATGCCCTCAGCCATGATAGTATAATTGCAACTCAAAACCAATGCTCTTATTGTAATGTGCGGGCTCTTCTTCATAATTTTCCGAAAATGTAATCAACGATGCCAAGTGTGGTATAATATTACACATTTATTTATTTATTTATTTATTTATTTATTTGGTAAAAGAAAGNGATCATTCGTATTTTTCACCATGTCCTGCATAGAGCCTCAGGGGAAAAACTCAT
>KB309686.1:101680-130273 GCA_000328365.1 Capitella teleta
AAATCCTGTCTGTAATTGTCTCTCGAACAATAAAAGCTATTCTGAGAGTCAAATTGAGCATGAAATAGGCTAGAAAAAGGAGTTAGAGTTAAAAGACACATTGCATTTAAGTAAGTTGACTTGACGGGAATTAGCAGACGACACATACAGCGCCCTCTGGTGCATATGTTTAGAATCGTTTTATATACCTCACAACATGTTGTGTTATCTATCTAATAACTTTAGAATTTATAACAAGTATTACGAACTATAAAATTATCTGAATACTGTTATATGCATCGAATAATTTATAGAATCATACTGCTGGACTGATCTCTATCGAGTGAATGCTTTGATTAATTTCAATTGCATTTCTCACCTGGACTATTATTGATCAATCACTGAGCGGCTTGTTAAGGTGAATGTCGAATGCTGCAGCCATCGTACCCGTTGCTAGTCGTTTTGGGAATGAACGCATTTTTGTGCAATTAATGACTAATTAGTCACTGCCGTGCGGAGTTTTTGGTGTGTATAGGTTCATTTATTCATAATCTTGCCAGATCCGAAGCCTCAGCTCTCTCCCGTGAGGGGAATGTAGCGTCCGAGGCTTTGTTATTGTTCTTCTGAGAAATCAGTGACTTCCCTTGATATTATCATATACTGTCTAGAAGGCTGCATAGGCATTCCATGTATCCAGATTCCAGAGCCCACTGGTAAGACTCCCTGTGGCTGCAATCGGATATAATCTAAGGCTTTAAAATTATGTTGCTATTTGGTGTTATGAGTTTTTAACACAGGGGGAGGATTCCGCCATATAGGTTTTATCACATGCTCAACACCCAGCAATATATTTTAGTTGTTATATAATTACTCCTTTCTTTACATGTAATATTGCATTTATATGCGAAATAAATATTATTATTTAATTAGCATATAATTATTACCACTTCAGATCATTTTTTTTTCTTCCTTAGGCAAGATTATTGCGTATTAAGATATATGCAGCATTGTCTACCACACTACACATGAAATTCTCGCCAATAAATCTTTGCTGTTGTTTTCGTCGTCCTTTGATAATGCCAGCGAGCCGATGCCACGCGCTGCACGTGATTTTTTGTGAGTTTATTTTTATAGTATTTTCATTCGGATCAATTTACTCTTGACTCATGCCTATTTCCTTTTATATTTGCTCAACTTCACACTCACAATCTGTGTATATATATAAAGGAATCAGACAAAATTCCACTGTGATAGTTTGGAAATGATTTCTCCATTCCACGAATTCAGGTAAGGTGTCAACTGATAACTATGCTTTGGTTCTTTATGGAGAATATGAAAAACGGGAGTTTTGTTTTTGTTTTTTGTTTGTTTTTTTGTTTTTTTAATTGCTTATTCCTAATTGCTATTGCTGTAATTACTCATTGAAATACATATACTACATACAATCATTAGTTTTTCATTTATGCCAGCGGTGTGCAAGTGATATTGCATGCATTGCCTTTTATTTATCTCAGTTACATAGAATGTATTGGTAATATCTAAAATGTGCTCTAAATAGAAACTTTATTCATTATTTCTATGGATTCTATGAATTAATATACCCACGGATAAACATGTTCGGAATAATCTTGCATTTTCATACCCGGGATTTATTATCCGGTTCAAAGACTGCAGGAAATAATTATGAATACCTATATTCAATATATTAACTGGGGCTTACCCCCTTATCTTTGTGTTCCCCCTAGTACATGTCCCCTAAAGATCGAAATAAATATAACCTATTATGGCACAACATGGAATCTTTGAACTGTATGAATTCCTGCTTAACTCTGTGGAGTACAGACGGCGCTGCCAGCAATTGGAGTTGACTGTCTATGGGCACTCATTTCAGCTCATTTTAATGAAGACTATTGAAATATATTGAGTTGATCATTTTGTAGAGCAAGCTCATTTGATTTAGATTATTTGCTTTGTCTTCATCGTCCACTATCTTAGCTTAGCAATCAAAGCATGAACTCTGTTGAACATTTCCATTATTTTATATTTGTTAAATCCAAAGCTTTAATAATGGCGTATTCAACATGAAATCCATGTTTGAAATGAATAGCTAGTTGAGTGAGGTATACATATATTAGTTATTTTAAGTGTAGATCTCTGTTGTAAGACTTCAATATCAAAATAAGCCAGATAGTCTTAATTAACCCGGATGCATTATATCTATTTATTAGTGTCTTAATTGACACGAAAAATGCATAAACTACAAGAAAAAAAAAACTTTTAAAAGTATTTTTAATCCAATGAAGTCTCATGTTGAAAAAAGTATGGCTGTAAAGTGTATTTTCTTTCTTGTCATTTCCAGACATTCTGCGATCAAGATGCACTCTGTGACCCGCTTTCTCCTCCTCTGTCTGATGGTGTCTTCGGGGACTGGCTTCAGGATCCTCCTCCTTCCTGTACCTCTTCAGAACCACCTGGACTACTTCGTTTCATTTGGAAAGACTTTGATTGACGCCGGCCATCAAGTCCATATCATTCTCAGTTCTGGCTATCGCGAAGTCAACTACATAGAGGAGCAAGGTCTCCACGTCATGCGGTACTTCGCTTTAGACGAAACCTGCCACCTTTCCACGGAGTCTTTCTACAGACAAGCGTCAAGCAGTGCGCTGGCTCACCCTGATCCTGGATTCTGGACGGAAATTGTCGAGCCCTTCATGGCCACTGAGTGTAAATATCTCCTCGTTGATGAATTTCTTAGGCAGGAAGCTGAAATGTTGCAGTTCCACTTGGCTGTGGTGCACGGTCTCCGCTACGCTCGCTGCTTGTTCCTATTCCCGGCTATATTGGGAATTCCTTTTGCCACAATGGTCACTTTTCCCTATCGGTGGATGCTGAATGTGTCATCGCTGTATCCCTACACTGTATTCGGGGAAAGAATTAACATCAGGTTACAGCATACCGGTGCTCTTGTTTACAACACGTCTGATCCGCTGGCTTCTATGTACCACGACCAGTACATAGACTACACAGCCCCAGGAGACTACACAGCCACAGGAGACTACACAGCCACAGGAGACTACACAGCCCCAGGAGACTACACAGCCCAAAGAGACCCTACTTTCCTCATCTACCAGTCGGTGATGTGGTTCTACAATTCTGACTTCCCTGTCGATAATCCGAAGTCGTCCATGCAGCATGTTATCAATATCGGAGGAATATCTGTTAAACCAGCAGAACCACTGGATGAAGAGCTGATGAAATGGATGAATGAATCTCTTACAGGAGTCGTTGTCGTCTCATCAGGTCAGATTTTGTCGCACATTCCGTTGGACCTCGCTAGAAATATGATCTCAGCGTTCACTCTTCTTCCCTTCAATGTTTTATGGCAGAAAACATGCACCGCTAACCTAACTCTGCCAGAGAACGTCAAGGTGGTCTCATGGTTGCCCCGCAACGACGTCCTCGGCCATTGGAACACCGTGGCTTATGTTTCTCATTGCGGTAACAATGGTCAGTTTGAAGCGCTCTATCACGGAGTGCCAGTGATCTGTCTGCCAGTCTATGATGATCAATTTTATAACGGTCTTCAAGTGGAATATAAGGGCTTTGGAATAACTATGAACTTTCGCACATTTAAGCCGGAGGACCTGACTAAGAACATCATCAGAATTGTGACTGAGCCCTCTTTCTTGGAAAATGTGCGCAAAGGGTCAATGATGCTGAAGAGCCACAGAGAAGAGCTGGATGAAGTTATAGTCACTTGGGTTGAACACGTCATTGAACACGGCGCGGAGGATCTGAAAGCGCAAGTGCGGATGGCCATCGACGCATTTTATTCACTGGGTCTTCCCACTGAAGACCCTGAGACTGAAGACCCTGAGACTGAAGACCCTGATCTTACCAGCCAATAATTCACTCTTGCAGATATCTAGTGATGTGTGGAGTTTCTGATTCAAATTGAGAAGATAGGATGGTGGATAATATTAATAATTCGTTCTTGCCAAGGAGATATTTTTTATCTAATTCGATAAGTGATTTTATTTATATAACCCTTAAGAGAGACTTATTTTATGTCTAATAATATTAATTCCTTTTAAAAGATATTAAAAATTTGTACTTTATTTTTTATCCAAGACCTTTTGCGACCAATAAAGCTTGCTTAAAAGACCTTAATTGTGTATTGTCAAGTTTCTGGTCTCAAAAGTTAAAAGGCTTTAATTGAAAACCTGTCTGAATTACTGCCACTAAAGGAATTTTTTTTCTGCAATGTGCGTAGGGATCAACACATTCATAGGTTTGACAAATTACCTGGTTGTTCCTCGTCTCATTATATACGACAAAGTTTTGGAAAAGAAGTGTCAGCAGCCTCAACCAGGAATATATTCAAACTTGAATTTTTGTAAATGATCGTTATGACTTCTAACGGTCGAGCGCAGTTTTGGGTCTCTAACATAAGTATCGTAGCGTTCATGTTCCTTTCAAAGAGAAATCAAGTTTCAATCGACGTTTTCATAACGGTCTTTTGGAATTTCCAATTTCGGAGCAGCATGGAACTGCAATGGACGAATTAATGAATATTATTTAAACAGAATAATAATTCTCAGGACCATACCGAAAAATGGATGCAGGACTGAAGGAGATTGAACCAGTTTAGCACCTTGTGATGGCCTCTCTGATTTAAGGAACATAAAATATGAACCGAAAGTTCTATACTAGTGTATATAGTAGCCTATATTTCAACAACACAGGTTGAGCCATAAGCGTATGACCCCCTCCTTCCATTTTAACATTCAAAACCACCTTTAATAGAGAAATTAAATAATTCAACAGCGCACATACAATAGGCATAATCCATATCAAGGTCCCATGCATATAAATCCGGAAGTTATGCTTTCAAAATTATGAACCAACCATGATGGATTACCTCGATGTGACCCCACGTCCTTCATCTCAGGCGAAAAAGAAAGAAAAACAGAAAATGAAAACGCAAGATTTCTACAAATGAACGAATAAATACATTTGAGTAAAAACAGTAGAATATCCACAAGGCAATAGCAATTGGCAACTATAAGTTGTTCAGTCAACATATAGTACAGTACTGATTGGATCACATCACATATTTATTTCTATATAAGCGGGTAGCACTATTGTTCAGGTTTCTATGTTTCCTAAAGTATAAGTTAAGTAGATTAAATACAGGAAATAACCATCACAACAAACATATTAATAGCTATAAGTCCTTAGAATGCAAAAATAAAATAAAAATTGAATCTACATTCCATATGCCAAAAACTGGCTACAACGTTTGAGGTATGAATAGTAATTGGATTCAACATGGGATATCATTGAGTGTGAAACAGGTTTTATTTTATGTTTACTTTGGAATCTAAAGCTTTCAAGCTTTCAAAGTTCAAACAAATTTTGGCCTTAAGTATAAATGCTGAGATATTCAGGGATTCAATAGATTGGATTTACTGTTATTCCGACTTGCATGTCATTCTGACTTGCATGATATTCTTGTGCAAATGTTAGCAGCGCCCATACTAGGGATATGTATGAGGACCACAAATTAAAAAAAACCTTGATCTCTGATGAGGACCGACGCCCACTGGATTCGATGCGGAGTGGTAGGGGTAGAGATGATTAAGGAAGGGGAGGGGGGGGGGGTAGGTGGTAGAATGGTAGTACAACTAAGCTTGATTACCGGTGATTTACCACTGACGTATCAATATTATTTACAAGAGCGTCTATTTCATAAAATAAACTCCAATAGAATCACACCCAGAAAAGATAAATAACGAATAATAGACAGTTTACTACTTAGTACGTACGTACGTACGTACGTACATCTTATCCTTATCTTATGTTGTCATAGTTTAATCTGAGGTTTTTGTAGTTGATCGAATATCGGTAGATAATGCCCGCAATTTTCTCCGCTTACTTGATTCGTGAAATTAAATTTCGGATTCAACGCGAAGTTTGAGCTCAGCCATCCCAAAGTTTAATATGATATGATATGAAATATACGTTCATGAATTTAGCTGTGGAGTTTTTCTTCCATCCTTTTCAACTATTTTATGAAAGCTTATTACATGGCTGTTTATGGTTGTGAATTAAAAAAATATCACATATAAATTTAAACAGAACTCTATACAATGTGTTTTTCTTCTATGCATCATTTCTTACCAAACTTCAATATGCAAAGACAAGATGCTCGGATTATATTCACTGTTTATCTTTATTCCTTAAAGTTTCTTGTTGGCAAAAAGAAGGAAAAAGTATCACAGGTCATCGACCTGTTTAATGCTACATGAAGAAGTTTTGAGAATGAAATGCTTCACGTGTGTCCTTGGCTGGGACATTACACTACAAAGAAACCAGCGCAACCCATGCACGACACATCGACCACCAAAAAGCGTGCGATGAATAAGATAGATATTCCACTAATGGTAGAAGCAAGGGGGGTTAGCATGCATATTCATGAACCTAATAAATATTCAGGAGTTTCGTAGATATTCATGAACTTCATTAGCATGTGAATGATGCGAATGGTGAATGTTGTTCTAAAAATTAGTGACCTTTTGCAGAAAAGGAGATATCGAATACCTGTAGTCAACATGTTTTTAATAATTATGTATGAAAAGTAACCTATTATAGGATTGGAAGATGAATCACAAATTTACAATCTCATGCATGCATAAGGTAAGGTAAGGATTTATTGACACATACGTCCAGTGAGAGAAATTATATTAATTGAATACATTCAAAATGTCTTGGCATAAATTTGCAATTACACTGTTGCTCAAGGCCAACACATCGGCAACAGAGTTCAATGGTGGTGTCAGCAGCGCTCTCAGGTGGGCAGTGCGAGCACAGTATAACACGACATTAACATACATTGCTGACATTTTGAGTCACAAGCCAAGAAGGCTCACGGTTTTTGATGCTTAGCCCCGAGAAACCACAACAGAATTTGACAAAGTAATGATGAGAGAAAAGTCTGTTTAAAGGAGCGGCCATGTTATAATTATAACCAAGGGATAAGAGCGTACTTGGAACTGAGTATTCGTACAAGTATGACGCCATAACTAAATACCGCGTCAGTGATTCAGCTGAATTATTTTAGCCATGCTATTGGAATTCAAAAAAAAGTGCAGTCCACGAGAGTCAAAACATCCTCGATAGTGAAGGATGGTAATTGCAGAGGTGATGGGTCATTCTAGGGCAGGGTGCTTCGTGAATTGATGCAGCTAATTGGTGTGTGTCACAGCACAATGAAGTTGAAACTCTATAATTTATTGTGTGATTCAGTGCAGTTTTGATATTGTTTCGCTTGAAGACATTTTGCATCTATGCAATTTACATCGTGTAATCAGTATATGCAATTCGAAGAAAAAAAAAAAAAACAAAAAAACAGAAACCCCCCACCCCCCCCCCAAAAAAAACAAAAAAAAACTACAAACCTAGTGGAGGCAAGAGATGAAACTCAACGTCATAAATCACACGCGAAAGAAGCATACGGTGCAAGGGTGGGGGCAGGGCAATGTCGTCCTCATTTACTTCTTCAAATGTATTCAAATCGTTGTCATGCTCCAATGACTATCAATCAGAAGATTGCGAAGATTCGCGTCAGTGATCTTGATGTTTCTGGCAAGCCAGAAATCATTGCAAACCTCACTGGTTTAAATATAGCGCTGTATATAAGGTGATGAGCAAGAAATCGAGGCTGCATTATTCTACGCAGCGTATGCACGATATATAGGAGGAATACGCAATTATGTTCAGATAGTTAAATGATAGCACGAGATATTATTACTAGTAACCATACATGAGGTGTGTATTTTTAATGATGGCTCCGACCAAAACAATGTTCAGTAACGTTAACCAAACCTTATTGAAATATACTATACTAGTGTTAACTTACCCCTTTTCATTGAGCCTTTTGCTTTATACTTAAAATACTAGTAAATATTATATTCTTGGGCTCTGGCAAGATTATTAGGGATAACCTCCATGGATTTGCACATGCACGCAAAAATAATTTTATATGTTAAGGATGAAAAAATATGTATGTCGAAAACACATTACTCAAGTGTGCGTTAGGAAAATTTTAAGGCTTAAAAAATGAGCCCTTAGAATATTGATGAGAAATCAAATGAACCCAACTGATCAGAAGGAGGAAAATCTTACAAAATCACTTCTCAACCAATCAGACAGCAATAAGAGTTGATTACCAACCTTCACGATATTATTTAAGAATTATTAGTGATGTAGTGCTATCCAAAATCCGGAATCAGATATCCGGAAAATCGAGATTTCTTCCGAATATTCACAATCCGAATCTGAGGCGCATGTCAAAAATGCGGTTACAAGAAAGAAAGGAAGACATTAAAATTTTAATAACGTTTGTCCCAATTGAGAGGGCTAATTAAGCAGGCTCCGTGCAACCAGAACACAGGATCAAAATTAAAAACCACAAATGCGGAAGACGGAAGTATGAAATACAGCTGAATTCACGCCCTGTTGAACCCTTTGAATTCTCAGTTGCCGAAAGTTTTAATAGCGAGGAAGTAAATTTCCGCCACGCCTCAACATTTTTCTTCTTCCGCATTGCTTACCTCGTTTTGGCCTTGGATTTTAATCTAAGAGGAAGATAAGATCATATCCTTAATTCTAGGAAACCGAATTTAATGCCCCTTAAATAAAAAAGCTGTCAACAAAAATAATCATATAAACAACAATTATGAACATTTCAAAATTAATACTCTAATCCTAAAGACCGGAAATGCATGTCTAAAACACGGGAATTCATGTGATATCGATTGCATGCAAGGTATGTTTTGATGTTATTCAATTTTCATTTATTCATTGAAATCGGAACCTTGACAGCCATGGCTCTTCTAGCGCCCTTCTCTTATTACCGGGTTATTGAATCTCATAAACAATTGAAATAAGGAAATTGTCATCCCCCGTAAATTAAATGTAGGTGACAGAATTGGAACCTCCAATGCATGGGAACCTCCTTGATGACGTCATCAAGCAAGTGATGAGCTCTTGAAGGCTTTGCATGCCTGCCAATAATATTTTTTTTCTCGCTGGTAAATGAATACTTTCTTCAGCCAGAGAATGGCTGTGTTAAGAAACAATTCAAGTATAACGCTTGCAGAATATTCGTATAATACTACTTTGTCTTTGAATTGTGTGAGCCAATTTTAGGGATTTCCAAAGTACAGCGCACTTTTTCTCTACTCGTAATTTCGTTGATTAAGATTGAGTTCACATAACTATAAATCAAGTGGGCGTTGACGAAGTATTCGCATAGAAATAAATTTAATGCCTCATACAAATGTATCTTATATATATTATTCTGCTTGTTTTGTGTTTCGTTTCGTGAAAAACCCGGGGCTGTAACAAATAGTTCATATTTCCACTGCCTTCCTCGTTGCTTAGCGTCATGGCCGGACCGGGAAAAAATATTCTGATAAAAAGTAGAGAAAAAATCGTGATTGATGTCAACTCTATTTCACGCATCCTGCTCCGTGGTTTTTGCGTGTGCACAAATTTATTTCTATAACACCTTGCAGTCTGCATGTCTCTTCTTTTGTGTGCACTACGGTTTTCAAATCGAGAAGTAGGTCAAATCAGCCAGTTATGGCATCATGTGGTGCTTAAAAATCTGGTCAAATATTTGGTCGTCAGTATCCTGTACAATGGTATGTTTGACATTTCCCCTAAAATATTTTCACTAAAAAGCCAAAGCGATTCAGTCTGCAACGTTATATCCTTGGAATAAGCTTTGGTAAATATTATTACACTATTTTTCTTTTTTTTTTCTTCACATTTTCCCTCAAAATTCGTCCATAATCCCAATAAATCCTACTCAAATAATGACCATTGCTAATCCTCATCAAGATTTAATATCATCTTGGACATACATGTATGATGAGACGATAATAACCATATACAGCAAGAGAGAGAGAGAGAGAGAAAAAAAAAAGAGAAGATATCAATAATAAAATTAAACCTAGTCTCAGATAGAAAAAATAAGAGTGCATCGAGGAAATTAAATCTTCAAACTCAAGGCTGGGCTGTTATAGCATGCAGTTACTTGTCTTCAATGCATACCCTGCACGGTCACGGTAGATGGTTTCTTTGAAATGTTGAGTTGCTTGCTGGTATGCGGAAATGACATGCACTTCGATACTTTTATTTCTTCCGCAAAGACTTGGGTTGAACTAGCTATAGGCCTAAAACTGATTACATTATTAGAAGAGTTTTTGAGACAATTAGTAATTATGCAATTATAATGAAGTATAGGTATAATAATGACTACAATTGCACAGTAACTCAATATCAATAAGTCAAATGGTTGACTGTTTATCAATTTCAGAATAGACTCATTGACTACAAATCCCAAATATCAAGGGATAACGAAGGTAGATGAGTGAGACTAAAAGCTGATGAGAACAGAGGGCTAAATGAAAAATACTGGCCAAAGACAAACAAGTCAAAAGAAGTATCATACCAAGAAAAGTGAAAAAAAAAAAAAAAACAAACAAACCACAAAACAGCAACAACAACAAGTATATGTTAAGAGACCAATAAGGAATGAGGACTAATTCAAGTACAGAAAGGACAAGAAAGATAAAGAGAGAACAGAAAAGGTAACGTTGACAGCAGCGATATGCATTTTTTGATTGATGCTACACGCTCTCTTATCAGTCCTTAGAATCAGTCAGTGCAAGAATGTTGACTTCATCTAAAGTATAGCTTTCTATCGCGGCCCCAATCATTGTACATGTACTAGTATAGCAACTAAAATAAAATTATCTGAAATGATAAAACTGCTAGGACAGAAATAAAACTAAGCGATATTCCAAAAACGCTTCAGTCTAATACCTCAGATTTTGATTGATTTATGTAATAATAATTATTTAATAAGCGTGAAGTACTTAAGAATATCAGAATATCTTCTTAGCTGTAAACACTTTTATAGTTTTCGTGACTCAAGTGTCCACATTGTGCATCTTGTAACATAAGATCTAACAAATTATCAGCCTTTGGTTACGTTCGGTGATGACTATTCCTTATTTCGTGACGTGAAGTAGCTGGGTATTTTCACACAAATTCCTTGTTAATGGTAATCCAGTTTTCTACATTTAACCACTCTCCACCCCAACAAATAAAAAAAAAAAAAAAAAAAAAAAAAAAAAAAATGCAAAAAAAGCAACCCTCAACAGATCGGGGTCTGTACTCTGTTCTAGCTGCCAATAGAATATTACAATAATTCATTTGCAATATTATGTGCATCATTATATATTCACGCATCTCAGTAAGTAAGTAAAATGTTGCTTTAAAAATACCAAGTCATGTCTTGAAATAAAATTTGATAACCAGTGTATCTATTAGTATCTGTGTAGATTTTCCGACTCAGCCTTTACAAATACCTTTTAATTTTAGAGTTTTGATTAAACTCTACATGTTGGAAATTGGCACCCGTTAGCGACTGCGCTTTTAAAACTTTGTTTTGGAAAGAAGTCATGTAGAACTAGTATAGAATATCGCAGCTGTTGGTATAGAATAGATTGAGTACTTTAGTTTTAGCCTAAGTATTTCCAGAGAAAAGAAATGATTGGTTATTGATATCACTATTGCTATCGACGTAGAAATCTTTTGGCGGGTTTCCCAAAAATTTTCACTCAACCCGTTTTGACTCCCATTTCACCATTACATCGTGCATTTATTAAGGTCCTTTCACATCCTTTCTTCTACGCATGTTTTCTCTTCTTGACCCAGCAACACCAAGAACTAGTTCAATTCATTACCTGACCAGTTGACATAAGGCCACGGAGATTTAATAACTCACGCTAACGTCCTAAACCAAACCCCAGGTAAAGGAATCGCACGACGCCAACTAATATACTAATTCAAGATGTTCGCCAAGCGTTTGATAGTGTCAATCATGTTATGACCTTAAAGACTAAAAGCGGGCGTCGCAGCAGGATAGGGCGTAGGCTCGTTCATATTCTGTGGGTATTAATCGTGATCGGTGAAGCACAGCACTACGTCATCACCCAATGGCAGGCTGAGACAACCCCAAATCGCTGCAAGGTAGGAGAGCGGGCTGACGAGCGTGAACCGCGCTAAGGTTTATCACTCTGTTTTGTGAGGTAGTTAGCTCATTTCAAGATTTCTAACACACTGGGATTATATCACACAGTATATATGCTAACTTAGGATATTATTTAATCTCATTTCCACTATAAGTTGTGTGTGATTTTCTTAAAAAAGAGTTATATTAATGTAATTATATTTTTGATCAACGGAACTTTTCTACCAAGGTGACTAAAGTTTTGGATTTCTTAAAAAAAAGGTGTGGATTATTGTTTTCTTATTCTTCTGGATATACAATACCTTTCCTGGAATAGGAAAAAAATGTTTGTATCACATGTTTTGAGCCTCATTTTCATGTTGTGTTGTGGCTCCAAGGTCCTCAGAAAATAAGTCGTGATTTCTTTTGCAGATTGAATAAGGATACTTGTTTACGGACGGTGCTTCGCAAAATTTGATCGCAATGTATTCGGGATACGGGTCAGCGTCAAAACCTCCGTATTCGGAATTCGCCGGAGATGCGATGAGGCCAAGATGGTCGCCTTACTCTTCAAATGCATATCCAAGGTAAGCGGAGACTCCCTTCTCTCACAACACGTAGTAATTTGGCCTTCGATCTGCCTCGTTCTTGGATTCCTGACCTCCCGAGATAATTATTTATAAAAAAACCAGAATTAATTTGCAACGATTTGTTTGTGCTCAGATTCTGATAACAACGAGAATGCGCGAATAAGTGATTTCTTTACTTCAAGTTGCTCTCATTAGTTTGACAGGAGTTTATTTGGTTTGAAACGTCATTAACTATTCTAACGCAAATTCGTGGAAATATCAAGCTGATTTACCCAAAGTGTTGTCTGGTAGCGTGGAGCTTACAGGTATGAAGACCTAATCGTGGTCAAGCTCAATGAATACAAATATTTTAATTTGTAAAATTTGAGACAAATCCTCAATGCATTTTATAGGAGTCCACTGGACCAAGCATTGAAAAAACTGTTAAATCTTAGAAGTTGTAAAAAATAAACGTATCGATTTCATTCTATTGACTTTGGACTAAAAAATTAATCAGGCTATGCAGCCACAAAACCGTCAAGAAATTGTCTCTCATTAATGAGCATGTGTCTTTTTTCCCCCAGTTACGTTCAACACGTGCCAATCAGGGGTGCGGATGTCACGAGAGGAGTCGCTCAGCCTTTCTTCAGCCGAACCTGCGCCCTCATAACGTTCCTCAGCGTGATTTCAGTGGGAATTCTTGCCGCAGCCACAGCTCTGGGAGTCGTCGCCGTGCAGAACGGTATGTATTGTAACAACCTTGAGCAATCTTCCTTATAGATTGAAAGGGATACTTACATTCATAGATTATTATAAATTATATAACTAAATCTTCACCAGCATCTACGTCTTTTGTGGTCATCAAAAGATACTCATTGGCTAATTGAATAAAATTAGTCATTGGTCCACGTGGTGCAAAATTAAACCCGTAGGCTTTCTGGCCTTTGGCCAACAAGGGTTGCAAACCACTACAAATGAATGCCTTTTGTCTGCGAAAAAAATCTAATTAATCGTCGGAGTCTCCCAGAAAAAAATAGCCTTATGAAATCTCCCAATTTCCCAAATTCTCTATCCCATTAAGTTTTATGGATTGCTCACGATGCTGAGCAAAAGCTCAGATGAAATGAGGGCTAATTCATTCTAATGCGAATTATGGTTTATTCACACTTTCTACGAATTCAATAGCACATATTATACATCTTCCTATGGTATACCATTAAAGTTAATGCATATCTTTTGATTATTTTTTTCTTGGTACTAGTAGCATACCACGAATCTGTGCAAATTATGATTAGCAAGTTAATAATTCACCGTTCGCTGAATTACTAATTATATAATTATATAATATATAATTAATTATTATCAATAATTATATAATTACGGAGTGGGTTTATTAGTGGATTAGCATAAGTTACCAAAAGCAGCAATAGACATTTCTATGTAATGGGAAAAATTGGATAATGGTAATTTAGCTAATATGACGTCACCATCGCAGTTAACGCGTGGTTTGTGGTATTTAAGAGAAGAAAATGCCAAAATATTTTGAACGCACATGTAACTAAATGAATTTTGCAATCACCAATGTTCAAATGTCAACAGGTGTTATAAGATTCCGTGAATCCAAAGGTCTGAGTTCCCAAATATCTTAAATCAAGTGCACGTTTTTATCCTTGCAGGACATTAAATTGCACAAGTACTATCGGGGTTATTTTTTTTTCTCTTGTTGATGCTGCGTCTGAATAACAGGCGAGTAAAACTAAGTGCAATTCAGACCTGTCAAATGATTTGTTATTTAAAGCACTTATGGGTAAAATTGAGAACTTTTTTTTCCACGCCCGTGTGAGGCAGGGCGTGTTAATTTGATTGGTGCTGTGGTGATAAGGGTGTGGCCAGCGATATATTATCTAAGTGACACGTCAGAAGGAAAGGAAGGGGATGGATAAAATAAATTTTATATACCATTAAAAATATGCTGTTAGTCATTTGTGACCAATCTTCGATACAAATTGCACCCAGAGGCAGCATGTTGCATCAGTTACGTAATGCACTATCATCGTGTTAGTTGTTATTCAAATTCTTCACCGTTGGCATGAAAAGAACCACAGATAAAATTTGCAACACGTGCTCAACATTGCGTTTGTTAATTTACGGAATGTCATGAAGCGGTCTATGCAAGTGGAACAACTATCTCATCGCACCATGCATCAACGATTTTGCTATTTGGCTTAGAATAGGGGTGATTTCAGGACATCGAGGCCTATTGGTATTCTGTGCAATAAATAGACGTTTGAAGGCATACATCATCGCCTAAGTGCGTTATGAAGTCAGAAGACGCTGTTAGTAGCTGTACATGTGTAAATTCACTAATCCCTGAGGTCCAAAAACTCTGGTCATTGTAATAACATGTATCGCAGGTTTATATTATGCGTCCTTCAACGTTTAAGACCCCATATTATATTATTGCCTGCTTTATCTCTGAGTTTAGAAATCACAATTCTATTGTCTCAATTTCCATTTCATTGTGTTGCATCAATTTCAGAAAGCAATTCGTGCCCGATTTTGACTTGTCCATCAGGATATGAACTGGACAGTACTGGAACGACGTGTAATGGTGAGGAAGCTGGAGAACTGCTTATGTGTCCATGTTTAGCATGGGAACTATGATGCAACAAGTATCAACAAGATTAGCTAGCTTTTACAAAAAGAAAAGAAAATGAAGAAAAAGTTTAAAAAAAGAAGCTTTAAGCCTTTCTTTGCCTACAACCCAGATGCTCTTTGATTCATTTGCGACTGTTTCAGCCTTGCCGACCACAGCAGCCGCCGAATGTGCAACACTGCCAACGTTTACTTGTCCAGATGGATATGAACTGGACAGTACTGGAACGGCGTGTAATGGTGAGAACCACTGAGTCCTATAACTGCACCAATCTAACCTCTCTTCTTGCGTAGCTCTCTCAACAGATGGCGCCACCGCGTGCACCACCCCCGGCCAGTTTGTATGCCCTCCAGGGTACATCCTGTCCAGCACAGGACTCAGTTGCGATGGTGCGTTTATGTTATTCATTTTAAACAGGTGCTATCACATGTGCTTCGAACTGCTTAAACATGCCAAATGCAATGCATAGCATTTCCTAATTCCGCAATCGGAAGGATATTTCAACAATTTCGGATCAAGTAACAATGATATTACGATGCATTAGTAACAAACAAAAAAACGATTCGGTAAATGTTAAATTACAATTCTTTGATCCTTCCACTGTATGCATTGGAAATGGGAAATTGTGTTTCCATTGTCAAACTGACAAATGAATTTAGAGTTGTCAAAATGGCATTGCTTGGCACTCATACGCATATACCTAAAAAGGCATTAGTGCATATCATGGTTGCGATAGTCCCATTAATTGCAGTTTAAATCTAACAAAATTCACTATCAGCTTCAACATCATATTATTGGCTAAGTTTACTATAATAATTATGCACATTTTCATGACTATGACCGAATTGTGGGGAATTGAATTCACTTTCCATATTATGCAATTTCAGCAGAGACAGGCAGTTCCACTGAGGCCCCGACTGAATGTGCTACTTGCCCGTCATGTACCTGCCCTCCAGGATATAATCTGGATGCTTCAGGGACAAACTGTGCTGGTATGTTTAAATTTCTGGACCTATACATGTACTTGAATACATATATAATTGACAACTGCATCAGTGTTTCAGCAAATTGCATGTATATGCCAGTAATTAGGAACCATGTGATAGCATGGCAAAATTTTTAACATTAATTTGATCATGGCAGATATCAATTAATGAATGTTTGGTTTGGCATGGGGTTCTATTGTTTTTGCTGGGCCGAGTAAAACGAAGAGCTTATTAGTTTACTAAAGTGATCATAATTTTGGCAGCCATTGTGTTCAAGATATCTGATTATTGGACACAGTAGAATCGTCATTTTCTGATGCGAATGGGTACACGAATAGTTTAGTGTACTTTTGCCCCTAATTTCCAGGAGTTGAAGGGGTGTTATCTCTTGCTCTGGTTTATGCAGTTCATTCTACATTTCATTTTGTTTCTTTTGCAGCTGCATCAACCATTTCTGCGGCGACTGATGTCACAAGCCCAGAAGGTGAAAATATGATTATTATGATCATTTGCAATGCTCTTAATATAACGACTGACACCAATGCTACTCACAGCTGCTCAGAAGCATTTTATTTTGAAGCATGTAACCAATATGTCTTTATTGTCATGTATGAAACTTCACGAAGGGGTGGTGTGATGGGGTTTTACGGCTCCACCCAATCCGATTGGATGATACGGGCGCCAGAACAGAAGGCCCGCGGACGGGGTTTCCCCCTACTCTTATCGATAAATCCCAAGGGTTCTTTATCCTGCATACCACCATAGACAGTAGTACACAGCGCCCGGCCTTGTTACGCAGTTGGACAGCACTGCAGAGTCACTGAAGAATTACAATTATAACGAATTACAATTATAATTCACAATCATAACGCCCATGGCCTGATCTGAAACTTCACGAAATATCGTGCAAGTGAATACACGAAAATAACAAGTAAATTGATCCTTTTAACGGTTGGGTAAAATGCCTAACTGAGAAATGTTTTAGAATTAGTGAAGAATAAAATACAAGCTGCATTATCATGCCTCATTGAAAATTTTAAGCCGATGGCTCTGGTGATAGAGCCATCATGTCGTAGAAGTATTCGATTTCCAGGAAACAAACATAGATAGCACAATCTGCCCCGAATTTTGAAGGGAGATTGACGAAAAAACCCACAGCAATAACATAGCTTCCATTTCATGACCTCTATTATTGTTAAATATGCAAATGATTGTCTAAACCTCTTCATCTACTTAATCAAAATCATTGCTTATGGTCATTTATTAAGTTTGTCATTAAATTACCATTACTTCTACAAGTATGCTCGTCCGAAATATAAATTTCCCACTCTCACAGACATTTACTAACATGGTCATGTTTTTTCGGTTTCTTTGATTGAATTTTGTTTGTAATTCAAGAGGTATATTCTAGCGTTTCAATGTTCTAGACAATGCATGTACTATCTGCATGGAAAATTGAAAGGGTGACTGCTTCAATGCTTGTTGTTTTTCCTTAGTTGTAACTACAGTAGAACCTGAAACAACAGCTGATCCGACTACAGTAACAAGCACTGAAGCCCCGACAACAACCAGCACTGAAGCCCCGACAACAACCAGCACTGAAGCCCCGACAACAACCAGCACTGAAGCCCCGACAACAACCAGCACTGAAGCCCCGACAACAACCAGCACTGAAGCCCCGACAACAACCAGCACTGGAGCCCCGACAACAACCAGCACTGAAGCCCCGACAACAACCAGCACTGAAGCCACGACAACTCCTGGTAAATGATATTCCTGGGCATGAAGGGTGTTGGCTGTATTTCCAATTCGGGACTTCTGTCGACTATAGCTCCCGACTCTCTATATTTACAAGGCTGAGTTAGTCGGTATAATTATATGCATATGTGTGGGTTTTTTTTTTTAACTCGAACATCAAATGAGCTGTAATACTATAGCATTTAATATATCGTTTTCATCAATTATAAAGCATATTATAAGTAGATAATTATAACCAACTTAGCAATGTGCTCATAAGTATGGTTTTTGGAATATGCACATCTTTTTTATTTCTAGTCGATTTGAGAGAGGCTATTCGAGTCTCATTATGGCAATACCGAAAACTATCAGTTTGAATCTGAATGCACTTTAGTGTGTGTTTATGATGCCTGTTTCTTCGTATTGTTGCAATTCATTCAGTTGGCACTTTCTCTCTCTCTTCCTTTTCCAGACGATCGAGTACTGGCACCAACGGATGGTTTTACTGTGTATAATCTCGCTTTATCCTGGACCAACGTGTAAGTACCGACGAAAACAACACGAATCCGGCAGTAAATGAGAAAGGGGTATAGGATAATGGCACAATATGTGACTATAAGTACATAGATATTGTTTGAATGCTGAGTCTGAAACTATTGCAAAACTATACTGAAGGATTGTATATTACACACATCCAGATTTCATTGAAACAGTGCAATAGTGCACCATTCCAATACAGAAATCGTTGAATTGTTATCAATAGAACACTGGCTTCACATTTATATTACCAAGAAGAAGTATACGGCTGAATATGTTGTTTGGTGAATTTAAGGTAAGTCAAACGCGCCTTTCTAGTAGACAATGGGTTACTAAGACATTTATGCCTGTCTGAATAGCATACATGTATGCGATATGTCTTTCGTTCATTAGTCGAAATTCATAACTAACAGGTGAAAGATGGATAATCCTGTAATACACCAAACTCGAAGATTGTTCGAAAAGTTCTCGGCCTTAAGTAGAACGCGCAGTACCAGACAATATACATAACATTTAGATAACATTTAGATAACATTTAGATAATTGCGCAATAATTGTCAAATAGTTGTAAAATTGCGAGTAACGGTTGCCGGCAATGTTGATTTGCTCAATGGGTAATGTCGTTTGCATGCAACAACAATTCTACCAAACTAAGACTTTAAATGCAACCATATATCTACCATCTGGCAAGTTATAGATTAGCCATGACAACCACTTATATATTCTCTGACAACATTGAATTTAAGCATGATAACTACATATATACCACTTGGCAAGTTTCAACACTGACCTTAGACAACTATACAGTAGCATCTTGGCAACATTGAATTTAGTCACAAACAAGCAAACACACATGTATGTAATGATGCATAATTGCACAGCAGCAGTTAAGGTTGACCATTTGTCAAGATAGGAGTTGCATTACACACGGACGTGCATAATCCCCCTCGCTCGCATTCGGAAAATTCGATTAAAAAAGGCCCATTTGAAATAATCATTATATTATTTTTTTATTTTTTTTTTTGAATTGTCATAGATATACCAGGGGTATATGTTGCCCCTGAATTTTTTGTTTAACTGCTAATTCAGTCTATTTATATATTTCGCCACACCTTATATGTTTCTAATAGTTTTTGAGTGACAAAATATCAAAATATTGACAATAAGTCAAACCATATTACATGTATATTTATACACAGATGTGGATAATTATTTCACTCTACATGTATATGCTTTCTTATGACTTGATAATATTCATGTTCATAACATGATAACACAAGATCGTATTAAAGGACTATACGATGCTCCATCTATCATGGCACCAACCAAATGCAATAAGAGTTGTATTGTCAGACTTCAAAGTATGCACTTTCATATATAATTATGTAATCAAATACAATAAACAAGTGCCTCTCGACTTTATAATTATAAATATATTATAATATATAATTATTCGCTGACATTTAACATGAGCATTTACTTGGTGTGATTTTCGAGAATGAGGAATATTTCAAATTATAAAATACTGGTCTGCAATATATTTCTATGGATGCTCATTTCTTCGTGTGATATATTTTCTATGCTTCATGCAGATCTGCCATTCAATACCTCTGCGTACCCGGGATACAGCGTTGCAGGTGGAATTGACACAGCTATAACTCCCCAAACCGGGGAGGCTTGCGTTGAAGCCTGCATTGCTGATGCGACATGTACAGCTTGTGATTTTAATTCTGGCTATGGTTCTTGTTATTTCCACACCGATGGAACAAAATGTAACCCCTTGGTGACGGATCAATATGTTTACCACATCAAACTACTACCGCCATGTCGTAAGTATATTTTCCAGCATGTCTCATATCGATGCCTCAACTTGATACTTCTATTTTTCACAGCTGATCCATACACTGCTGCAACTCTGACAAATCCCTAAAATTAAAATTCGCACCAGGATGGCAATCATGATATTGTAACTTAGCTAATAATTTTAATGATAAGTTTTGGGTTTGCAAGGAGGAAATCCATAGCTGTGCGCATTCTCGGCGCTGAAGTTATTTAAAGCTTCAATTATTATTCTGCTCAATTATTCCATTACATGCATAGTTGAAATGGGGATCTATAACAATTTTATAATTTTATCGGAAGAATGAAACTAATCAAAAACCATTAAATAAATGTGCACTTTCCGCCTTTGTGTTGCTTTTTTTGTAAAACTCAAGAATCCGTGTTCATGAATACTGTTTCAATTAAACCTTAGGACAGGCCAAACTCCAACCGGATTGAGCTAGAGGAGGTAAATGGGATATTGCGAGCGAGTTCACCTATACAATAATTACCCCCTTCCCCCATACCACCCCACCCCAGAAAAAAAGCCCGATTCTAGTTCACAGGACAGCTTACATTTTTTCTAGGACTCTAGAAGACGTTATAATTCGTGTTTCAGAAGGAACATGGATTAAAAATTTATGACGATAAGAGAAATGTGAAAGCGGAAAACGAAAGGTCTGCTGGTTACCATAGCAACAATTTTTGATGAATGAAAGTTTGAGGATCTTAGTGTGAAACATGCATGATTTATAATTTAAATTGCGGCACCAGTAATTATGAAGAATATAGAAACATTTACATAATGAGAGAGGAATATAATGAATGTTCCCACTCTATATATATATGAGGTCTGCAGGCTGCAGACTGAAATCGTGAGAAATGAAAAATTGCTCAAGAAAACCAGCATTTCTTCGTTTCCTTGCCTTATTAACACCTTCTCCACCAATGTAATGCAACAGTAAAGATGTCGCGTTAAAGAACATTTAAAGGCCTTGTTATATGTGAACTTAATCGTAAAATTGATTAATGGTTCTTTGAAACAAAAATTATGACGCTCAGTCTCAGGATCCGAGCACTGGCCATTTTTATGTTTCGTGCCTTTGGTGGAATCAGGCCGGCGTCACACAATAAGTTGAAAACGGATTATTTGTAGAAGAGTCCAAAACTAGCGATGTAAGATTCGATTAGTATGGATGTTTTGTGATATATTCGTGTGAACATCAGAAGGTTAATGTAATATTGTTATTGACGAAAAGCGATTTTTCAAGGGGATAGGCGGCTGTAAATGGCAAACCATATGTCAAATATTCACGCAGCATTAAATAGGTCTACCCATAAACATGCTTTACCTATTCCAGGAAGAAATTTAACGAAATTGACATAAATGCCGAACAAAAATTATCCCAGATCAACAATTCGACTCATCAATTTCGTGATTTAGTGTTTCTCTCGGGATATCATACAAAACAAAACAAAGCCCATAAATGGAACGCAGTTTCACAATAGTGACCTCAAAAAGTGTGAGAATATAATCTTAAAATATCGATAATAATTGTCTTGACAAATTGACGACGCTCATATCTCCCTGGAAAACCGGCGGCTGTCTCTCGACTAATGTGATCATTGTCACACTATGGCACTGATTCCGAGAACTTTCGTCTCCATAACCAGATGTCAAATGCCCCGATTCTCCTCTCTTCGTCTTTTCTCAGAGTCAATGACTCACACCCAAAGGTGGCTACAGGATAAAGACAAAAATAGAACTGAAACACATAACCAAAATGAACAAATGAAAAACGAAAAAGAGAAAAATTGTGAACTTAAATTAAGAGAATTTATGTAATGAAATAATTATGATATGTCAAACGAATCATAATGAAAGAAACATAATATTACAAGCAACAACAGCAATAAACACAAATGTTAAAAATAATACTCGCCAAATCAGATATTGTTTTTATTCTACTAAAACCGTTTAGTGAATGAGTAAACATTTTATTGGGTATATTTTGTGGTGAATTATGTATAGTCAAAGTTATTGAATAACGGAGATTTTGCCGAAAGTATTCATGCCGAAACGGAGGGATGAGCAATTTAGTACGATTACGAGTAGCATGATCATGGTTTGAATCCACGAAGGAAATATAATTTTCGTTAAAATAGCAGAGTAGCCATTTTTTAATAAATTTATAGAAGAGTACAAGTTCTTGATTAGTGCGAATGTCTTAAATTTTCTGGAGCTTAAGTGCTTTAAAAATAGGATCAGTATAGATTTCGATATAAATCGAATCGATTTTTTTTTGGTAGTTTAAATACGTCATCAGCGGATTTGCCCCACAGAAGAACGCCATAATTGAGATGGCATACAATTAATGAATTGTGAAAAGTTCTCAGAACAGGGAGAGATAAAACAAATTATAGTTTGGCCAAAATACAATTAACTTTCGAAATTTTACATGCAACACTCTCTGTGTGTGATTTCCAGGACAAATGTTTGTTGATGGTTATGCCAAGATAAACAAAATCATCAACATTTTAAATTACGGTACCATTACTCAGGATATTTGGAGGATTCATGTTCTTCTTTGGTTGATGAAAAATCATAGATTTAGTTTTAGAAATATTCATAGATAGTTTGTTAAATAAAAGCCACTCGTTAACATTTGAAAGTTCTCGATTTATGAGCTCTTCATTGGAATCAAATGCGTTCAATGAAGACATTAATGTGGAATCGTCAGCGTAATTGAGAATATGAATATGGTCGGAACACGACTCTAGATCATTTATTTAAATCAAAAAGAGAAAAGAGCCAAGATTTGATCCTTGTGGGACCGCAGTAGTAATATTCTCATGTTCAAATTTATAATTTTCGCATTAAGATAACTATTTTCTGTTCGTTAGGTAATCTTCAATAAGAGCAAGAGAGTTTCTTGAAGTTCCATAGTATTCAAGTTTTTAAATTAGTATTTCATGATTAAATCAAAGACTTTTGTTAGATCAGTAAATACACTAAAAGGAACTTCTTCATTATCCATCCCCTGATAAACACCATCAACAACTTCTAACACCATTTGTTCAGTGGAGTGCGCTTTGCAAAACCCGTATTGGCTTTTATGAAGCAGAGAATTTGATGTAAAATATTCGCTAAGTAGCTTAAGTAGCATCTTTTCAAATAATTTTGATATGGCAGGAAAAATAGAGATACGTCTGTAATTTCCAGGATCTGAATACACACCTTTTTTAAAAGAGGTTTTACTGTTGCAATTTTAAGAGAATCTAGAAAGAAGCCAGTTCTCAAGCTCTGGTTAATAATGACCGTCAATGGTTCCGAGATTTTCCTTACAATTGATTTCAGAAGTGTTGATGTGATCGAGTTACCCGCGGAACTGTTACCCGCGGAATTGGATTTAGGTTCAAGTTCAGAAACACAATTTTCTATAAGAATTTATCGACCGTTTTAAAGTAAAAAAAAAAAATGTGGTTGAGTCTTTGTCAGATATCTTTCAAATGGATGAAAATTGTTTAAAAGTTGATTATTTGTTGTTTGTCTGTATATATTACGTTGTTTACTTTGATCTTGTCGGGAAAAGAGGTGTTTTTTGTTTAACATTGAATTAATATGTTTCCATGTCTTGTTAGGCTCGTCTTTACAGTTAGCAAATGTTTGTTGATAGAACATGATCTTTGCATTTTTTATCACTCTCTTCAAAATAGAGTTATAAGTTCGTAGATTGACATTGACATTCACGTGTTTCAGGGGTATATCTTTTGTGTTTAAGAGGAAGTTTATCCCGGTATTCAATTGACTTAACGATGGCTGCAGAGATCCATTCTGAATTTTTGTGCTTGTGCTTCCAAAACTTAGCTATTCTTGTAGAGCTGTTATTTTCTACGGCAGTAGTGATAAACTGTTGTAAAATAGCAAAATTTACGTTCGGATCAGAGTCAGGAGTGATATCAATTTGGTGCATGCTATTAGAATTTCGTAATTCGTTTCTGATATTTTCATAATTATTAGGACTTTTTTATATACTTTGTGTTACGAAGTTTTTTTTTCAGGTAATCAAGAAAAAGGAAGTAGAGTTGATGGTCTGATATGTTGTTGGTTAAGATGCCAGCAGAAGTGGGAGAGTAGTTGCTGGAAATTTTACAAAAATAATTGTAAATCAGTGTAGCGCTTCTATTGGTGAGACGAGTAGGGAGTGTGATTTTTGGAATGAACCCTTCAGATCAGAGAAACTGAGTTATTTGAGGCGGAAAGCTGACGATGGAAGAAATCGTCATTAAAATAGTAATTCACCGAAAATAGATTAGGTTCATTTTCACGTGAGTCGAGCGGATCGTTCGAGAGTTGAAGAGGATTCTCGTGAAAACCACCTAATCGCATCAAAATAGAATCACCAAATTCAAAATTTTCACTGTTGTCAGTACTATGACTATGACTATATTTTGGAATAAATATTTACTTTATAAAATTCATGTTCGTCTTTATTATACTCAACATGTTCTCTCGTTGCAGAGAAAGTTTCTTTTTGTTCTTATACACAACTTCAAGTTACTTTAAACGTAGTACGACC
The DNA here is from genome assembly GCA_000328365.1 of Capitella teleta. Lineage (NCBI taxonomy): Eukaryota > Metazoa > Annelida > Polychaeta > Capitellidae > Capitella > Capitella teleta. The sequence continues at coordinate 126,634 of KB309686.1, forward strand.
TCAGTGCAAACGTTCCGTATACAGCAGCTGTATATGACGTGCGGGCGCTCCGTATACAGCTGCTGTATACGGAATGTTTCCCTAAATGTTTCAGTCTCAATGGATCAGGAATTTACTGGAAGAAAAATGTGTGTATTGAGCGCTAATCATGAAAATGCTTCGTCGTGGAAGCTATCGGAGCAGCTCCTGCGTTCTCAGATACGGCGGATTTCAGTTAATTTAACCCGAGTGATCAGTGATCACTGATTAGCCATGAAAGTACATGTAATTTATGGTACCTAGTCTTAAATTAATTAAAATACTCAACACAATGTTTAGAACACTAACAATATTGTGTATATATTTATATTTTCAGATATTCCTGAGGGTTACGCTGCTTACCCAGGCATCTCAGTTGGTGGTGGAGGCGAACAATCCGGAGCTTTCAATGGGGACGAGTGTTCTCTGGCGTGCGTCAACGAAACCACTTGTGTTGCATTTGATTTCACATACGGAAATGATGGCAATGGAAATTCTGTTGGACGATGCTGGTTTCACGAAGTTGCTACAAAATGCGACACTATAACAGACAATCCAATTTCTTATCACATGACAGAACTCCCTTTCTGCACAACTGATGGTTAGTATAAAAGCTTTCATTAAGTTCATTCTTTTTTAACATCTCATGTCATAAAATCAATTTCATCACTCTTTTGGTGGAAATGCACTGAAAACTCAGTCTTCGATCGTGCTTAGTTACTCATTAACTTGATTTGTCTTTCGATATCCTCGTTTGCATTTGAGGGAATAGCATCAGTTCCTTGCCTCAGCGAACAGACAGGTCATATATCATAGAGGAAGAAATTATTCTTCCTCGATGGTCATATCCTTTGAGACAATTTTCCAAAGTTGGATATCGTGACATTGCATCACTGAAAATAATATTGACCACGGCATTAAATCTCATATATGCTGACCCTAGTTGAATACTATATTATAGAAACGGCTTTCATGTATTTATTTCTTGTACGCAGTTCTCAACTCACTGATTGGCGGAAAGATTTAATCCGTTGGTTTTAAAACTGCAGAGAACAGATTGAAAAGCGGAGCAAAAGCTAGTATCGGCCCTATTATTTATTGATTCCTGTCAATGTTATCACACTGCTTTCAGATGACTGATAAGCTATGCTCTAGTCTTCATGAACGGTGAATCAAAATTATGAATTTATATTTCAGATTGGACCACTAAAACGGCTGCAGGCACCAACCCCAGTTCATAAGGGATTTTTAGACTTGGAGGGGCAACCAGGATGAAATTTCGAATTATTGGGATTGAACTGTAGCATGTATACGTTTTCTGGCTGTTAATATAATGTAGTTTATTCCTCAGAAATGGATGACAAAATGTTCAAGATATTTCAATCTACACATTCTATATTACTAACTGGTATTTTATTCGATGATTTTCAATTCGAGATTTTCAATTCGAGATTTATGAGAAAATTCAGGCAAGTTGTGTAAAAGTAGAGACAGCACACATTTCGGTATACCTTATATTCCTCCACAATAAGTGTTCTCTGCTTCCGGGATTCAGCTATGTGTCATACCCGCTCGCTTGATATAATTTAGTCGATAAATCAATAAATGAGGGTACTGTTTATCATAATTATAATAAGTAACAAGTCTTGATGATTATTATATTATTATTTTTTCTTAATCCTGATCAATTATCTTACTGAATAAATAAATGATGGACATCTCTGCGTGTTTTACACAGTTTGTTCAGTATGCAGCACACCTCACCTAGTCGTTAATACTCATCCAACGTGATCCAATTCAGCGCACAACACGGCTCACGTCACGATTGAGCTGAGAACAAGGTAAATAAAGACATCGACATTAAACACGAAATTCTACCGACCACGTAATCAGGCAGACCGCAGCAAACCATCGCACGCCTCGTCGGCAGTCAACCCTGCGTACTGCATGAACTGACGATGGAGGGACGCATCACGGAAGCAACCAAAGGCTGGAGCAGAACAAATGGAGAGGATGGAAACACGCCATCCAATAGATAGTAGAAACGACTCAAGCAATAACGATATCACATGCTCTTGACAACAAACATTTCCTTTGATCTTTGATAACATTCCCACTAAACGATCTCCTTCAAATTTCGTATGCATGAGACATGAGGGATGATGGGGTTTTTAAGCACCACTCAACACATTCGGGTGATACGGGCGACAAAACAAAAGCCCGGGAAGGGGGTTTTCACAGAAAGAAAACAATGATAACCCTCTACTATGCATTCCTATACCCGTATTTATATTAATATCTTGACGTTTGGGGTCACTGTAATATCAACGAATTTCAGTCCTTTTTTAATATTAAAAACGAGCCATTCGTACCATGAACTTCCCCCCCCAAAAATACACACAGAAGAGTTATTTAAATCTTTCGAAATTCTTCTATTAAAGCAACTATACATCTACTCTGTCTCATTGTTCATGTACAAATTGCACCACAAACGTCTCCCTCCATCAATTAATAGACGAACTGTTCAAAACGAATGCATTAATTCATTCCATCAACACTCGCCAACGCCATCTCCTTCACCCCCTCGACCCCCTTTCAATGACATCAATGCCTCTCTTAATATGTTTAAAAAGTCTCTCAAAATGAATCTCTTGACAAGTCAACATCAAATATCTCTGATATCACCCCAATAAGGTAATAATCTGCAATTGTGCAATTAAACAGAATTACACACATGCCAATCACTCAATGAGTGTTAATGCTTGTGCAATATACTTCTTTTCAATGCTGCTCAATTGACCTTTAAGACCGAGCATGTGTTTCTCTGTATACCTTGCGTCATGCACATTAATTTCACCCGGTAACTGCTTGGGACTTATCGATAAGAGTTGGGGGCCACCACGTTCCCAGCTGCATGCTAGCTTAATGACTCCCACTAACCATCAGCATCCTTTCGACTTTTCTACTTTATATTTTCTCTATATTTATTGATCCTGTTAAAAATCAAATTGTACTTTATTTTCGTAGGCTATTTTAGGATAGTCAGGGCTTTTATTTATTTTCTTTTATTTTTCATGTTTTTATTAAACATATTTGTGTGTGACAAATTCTAATCATCATTAACCGATTAATCACTTTCTGCACCTTTTTTCCCCTCTCAATTTTCATTCACAGGCAGCACCGTTATAAATAGGAAACCATTGTACATAGATCAGTTCAGGATACATACTGATCTATGTGGGTCAGAGTCCCAATTCATGGAACAATGTTTCATTATCATCATTTTTTTTTTTCGCTTGTACATTTTTTGTGTGTTCTGAATAAAGTTAATATTATTATTATTATTATTATTATTATTATTATTATTATTATTATTATTATTATTATTATTATTATTATTATTATTATTATTATTATTATTATTATTATTATTATTATTATTATTATTATTATTATTATTATTATTATTATTATTATTATTATACTGCTCTCAGATGTACCGTTCTTGCGTAATGTTGCATAATAGTAATTATGACCTTTTGCAAGTTGTTGCATTGCACTTAATGATTGAATGTAATGCTGTCTGTTTTAATTCGAAAAGCATTCAAGCTGACACTTCTGA
>KB309694.1:0-33326 GCA_000328365.1 Capitella teleta
GTGATCGATTTAGTCTTGTCTCATTTAATTAAATACTCTTGTTTCCATTTATTTGGTAAATTAAATGTAATCCAGCCTTACATATTAATTCTATTTCATCCTGTTTCTATAGTATAATTATATTTGGATATTGTATAATGGAATAAATCAAATGAAATAAAATGAAAATGGTATATTCGTAAAATTTTGTATAGCTTTTTTTCCGCAATGGCAATTAAAATGAATAGACTTGCATTGATTGCTGAGAAGAAAAACACAAGATAAAAGCGTACTAAAGTTTAATAGTGCTTGCAAACATACATAAGCCAGAAACAAACGTTAAATCAGCACAAAGTTTGTTCGTGGAAATGAAATTAATCTCCGTTTTACTCTGGTGAACTGGAGTGCTCCTTTTGCTGTTCCCATCAGCATGCGAGTGACCACCCACCTGAAAGAGATGGAGAGAAATCAATGTATGCGAGTGGGTACTAATTGCTGCTCACCTGCTTCATCGTGTCTTTCCTCTGACCATTTGCACAAATGACAGCTTTGGTGGATGAGCGGGGGACGATGGCTCAATTGATGTTAATACTTGCTCCACTGTCTCTTCCTCCAGTTGGCTGAGCTAGAGGATGGACGTCAAACTCCACTCCTGCATCCTGTGATCAATCATGAAATGTTTCAGATTACAATTTTAGCATTTGTTATTTATAAAATTAGGGTCATTAGTTTTCAAGTTACTAGGTAATAATAGTAACATATATATATATAAATAAACTGATTGTAATTCTTCATTTCAGTTCATAATCATTCATGGAATATTATAGTGCCTATGCTTCAGCACCCACACCCCCTCCCTCCTCCATAGACAATAAAGAAAGCAAATGAATAAATCACGAAAAAAAAAATATGTATATAATTATAAATAAAAATAACATGAAATAAATTCGCCCACCTTCCAGATGCTTTCTCTCGCGCGTCGAATAAGAGCCATTTCACAAGAATCGGTGATTCCCAGAGGAATAGATGATTTCCAAAAGGAGTAAGTCAGAAAATACAAGAAGTGTAGAAGAGTCGCCGAAGAGTCAGAGTCGCCGATATGAGCACAAACTGAAATTTTGAATCAGCGGAAAACGGAAGTTGATATGCAGGTAATTTGAATAATGAATATTCATTATGTGACGTCACTACTTTGTGTGTGAAACCTGTTGATTTCTACAGGACATCGATTCATCGCCAATTCCGCTCGCTGCAAGTTTTCGCGTGACACTGGAAATTCAAACTGCACCCGTGCGAACTCGCAAATAGTTTTGTTGACTTCTTCTGAGAACCACTCGGTCTGCTGTCTCGCGCGATTAAACCCTTTGTCTTGCAACAAAAAAATACCATTTCTTTTACATGGGTACCTAATTTCTCATGTATACCATATTTTTGCTTCTACATTGTGTAGCTACGTGTATATTGTCATCCTCAATTCTGACAGCGTCAACAATCATACAATGAAGCGGACAGAATCAGCATAAACAATTGTTTGGAAATTGCACCGTGGCAATGGTGGTAGCATGAATTTTTCATACATGTAGGCCCATTGTCCTTTACTCGTATAGGGTTTGTTAACCTTGCGCCATTGTGACATTGATGGAGGAGCCTTTTCTTCTAAATAAAAACACTTTATTTCAACACATAGTCGAAACTAAACCGGAAAGGTTCACAGCAGAACACAATACAAATCAGGTCAAGAAAAACATAACGCATCATTGCGAAAAGAGGACTGAATGTGATCAAAATCATAACGTTATTTCATCACCCGCCCCACCCCCCCCCCCTTTTTTTTTATTACTTCGTGTCATTTGTATAATCACCCACAAACAAAAAACATTCTGCAAGCCTTCTGCAATACAACTATATCCACAGGTTTAGTCAAAAAATCAGCCTGCATTTCCTGGGTGGGTGCAAATTTCAGAATGAAACCTTTACCAACATGATCTCTGATAAAATGATACTTAATATCAATATGTTTGCTCCTTTTGTGGAACACTGGGTTTTCTGACAATGAAATTGCACTCTATCACTATACATTGTGACCTTCAACTCATCTGGCTCATTCGCACAATCAAGGTCTGCAATTAACTGCCTCAAATAAAGACCCTCATGGAATCCCAAAGCAATCGCAATGTATTCGGCTTATGGTTGGCGATCCGCGCCACAAGTCCATTCCGGATGTGAACCGCTGTCAGAACAGCATAGATCCACAGTTTTTTTGTTTTTGTTTTTTTTTTTTTTATATATATATTCATACAGCATGGTTCGAGCCATTTCGAATATCGTCCGCCAATGACGTTCTGCTGTCCCATTCTGATCTGGCGAATACGGCGCCGACCGCTCATTTTCCCTTAGAACCGTTTGAAACTCATGACCCATGAACTCAGTTCCGTTATCGCTCCTGATGACCTTCACGCTACCATACGAGTTTACATCTGCAAGAAATTGCATCAATGCTGTTATTGCGTCCGATTTTCGCTTCAGGGTATACGCGAAATGACAACCCGAGAGGTCATCGGTGAACATTATCACGTATCGATAACCGCCTTTTGCTACGGGCTCAACTGACCCTGCCAAGTCTGTGTGAATGAGGTCAAATGGTTTTACAGCTCTCTGACGAGGTTTTCTGCTCTTTACTTCACTCTGCTTTGACGTGATACATGGCTCACACCTAAACTTGTCTTTTGACAAGATTTTCATACCCTCAACAATGTTTTCAAGCTGAAGTACATCAGAAGCATTACAATGACCCATAATTGCTTGCCATTCATTCAAATCTCGAGTTACACATGTATTTACCTTATCATTTGAACTTGTATTCAAAAAAATAAACGTCCCTTGCGGATCACTTCAAAGTCTTTTCCCGTACTTGACGTCATGAAGCATCGTCCAGGCGTAAAATTCACCTTTCCTCCGTTCTGGGTTGCCGCTTGTACCGAAAGAATGTTCAGCGGGTAGGATGGGATGTACAGTGCATCCTTAAGAATGCACGGTACAGAACAAACATCAGTGTCAGTTAGAATCACTCGCGCGTCGCCCCTCTTCTGTGCGATGTTGTTCTTCCTGCTGCCGTCTGCCAGCTCGATGTAATATGCGCTTCCCCTTTGAAAGAATCATCGAACCGTATGATCGTTGATTATGTGCGATATGGCTCCACAATCCACTAGTAGCCCACCAGTAATGCGATGATCATCAGCTGCACCTTTGAAGACACAATCTTCTTCATCCTTCACAATCTTTGACGCGTCCTTGCGTCTACAATTAAGTGTCGTTTGTGTGGTTGTTCCTGCGGCACATGCTGCACCCCATCTTGAGCATAGTTTGGCAATCTTTCTTCATGTGACCAAACTTGTTGCATCTTTGCTTTGGTGGGTTTATGCCTGCTGTCCTGACCTTGACCTCCAGTCTTGCCATAGCCGCTGCTCATCACTGTGTCTTGTGTTGCATTGTAGCCGTTCGTGTCTTCATATTCATTGAAGTTCTGCAAAGCTATTTTGAACTCAGTTAGACTGTATTTCTTGTCAGACTGCGTGACGCATACGACTAAGGTCTTGCAAGATTCTGAGAGGCCCTTCATCATCATCACGATGACCAGAAAGTCGGTCAACCCTTCACCCGACGTTTTTAGGTTCTGAGATGCTCGAATGATGTACTCAGTCATGGATTCCTTCCAGTTATTGGACAAACTGCACAACTGAGAGAATAACGTCAGTATTCTTGGCTTACTGGCGCCCTTGTAATGCTGCCTTAGAATATCAAGAGTTTTTCTGCCATCATCCTCACCGTCATCCATCACAAGTGAGAGGCTCTTCTCATCTAGACATTGGATCATCTCACAGTATGCCCGCTCATTCTTTGCTGCCACCGCTCCATCTGTGTCTTCTGCCGGTGCTGGTGTGGCATTGATGTTTTTTTCAGAATAAAATTTCACAAGAGAATAAAATTAATAAGTGTGATTCTAAGTCAATATCGCTCCATTTCATTCACTAGTACTACTAATACAAGTACATGTATAACATAAATTATGTATGTAATTATTATTTGCAATTAACGTTTGCATTATTGACCACGGAGCCGCCGCCGATATGTACTAGCCGTCGCCGATTGGACGTTTAGCCAGCCGCCGCCGATTGCTGCCGTCGGCCAGCAGCCGATTACGTCAACAGCGGCTCTCAGCCGATTCAATCCATATATTTTACATTCAGTATTATAAAAAATTATCATTTGTACAAGTCTTTATTGTGTTTATGGTATTTTTTATATACTTACGATCTGAGCTATCTGTGGAAGTAGATTATATTCAGTTTACTTCATTAAAATTAATTTAAGGATTCATGATATACTTTATGCATGCCCATACATATACATGTACGAGAGTTGTCTACTAGTACGTAATGGTATATGTATGTATGTAATTTGTATGGGTGGAGTTTTACGGCACTCTGATACAAATGCGTAATAGTATACTAGTACGTACTAGGGTTATTGTAAAATATTCCTTCACGAGTACTAGTAGATCACTCGTTACTAGTTACATGTATATTACTGGTATGTACCTGGCATTAAAGAGGACCTCTGTTCATTTCGGAACCGGTTTGAATCGATTCTATTGGCTTATGTGAGTGATGACAGACGAACTTGGGGAAATTCGGTCAGCTATGAATGATGTCGATGACAAATTAAAAGACGAATTTCTTACTCAAGCAGAATAACTTGAAACGAGATGAGTGTGAGATTTCTTTTGGGAGAACTGCTGAAAGATCTGCTCACTCGACGGCTCCCATTGATAACAATATTAGAGTTACTTTTATGACATCACGACGGTATGAAATCGAACGCGAGAAGAAAGCGAGATTTTAAAGCTCTCAAATTCGATTTATCAAGGAATTAGTCCACAGCAAGCGTATTGTCTAAAAATATGTCAATCAAAAGGCGTATTTGTCTTCTGGGATGTATCATCTATCATCCGCTGCTAGTTCAAAACAACCAGAGATCCTCTTTAAGCCTACCACTATTTGATTGATTGTTCTTTAACTATTATAACTCACAACACTGCCGAACCCTCATTTCAGAATTCGGAGGCCAAAAATAATTTGTATTGGCCTCTCATAACACTTGGTTCATTACACTGCTTGTCTACATGTATTGCTTTTGTTAGTCTGGGAAAAAAAATGATTAAAATTCTGTTAATTTTCCTGCAATTATTATTAAGAGTGTTCCAAATTTAGTCCATTGACGAGATCGTCATATGTTCCTTTTATTTGCGCCAAACCTGACCTGAAGTCTCAGATACTAATTAGGTGTTGTAAATTTATGAAGAAATCTTTGATGTCTGAAAACCCTGTTTTGTCTAAGCTCTGTCTGCACTCCTGCAAGAGTCTGTCAGACTTTGGAATAACTTTCAAAGAGATTTTCGCCAAATTGAAGATGAACGTAGAAACATTCTGCTCAATTGAACTTTCCCCCGTTTTACGTACCTTGAAAAGTGAATGTTGCACACTCTCTGATAGCAAAACTGCTGCTGTTTGTTTAGCCATAAAAGAACTATGTTATGTAATCGAATATTGATTATTTCTGTCCTTTAGCCTACGAAGAGTGCAAGTCTGCTCTTATGTTGCTGTATGTTGCGCCTTGACAAGGCATAGGCTAATTCAGTCATTATTATTTTTATTTTATTTTTTTCTTAACTGTTCCTTGTTTTATGTTTCTTTTCTGTTTCGTTTTTCTTGTTCTCTCAAATATAAAAAAAATTGCAAAAGATTTTTTCCGGATAAAATGCTATATATTAGTTAAGTGTAACCCAGAGGTTGCCCAACAATTGCAAACCGAGACATAAAAAACCGCGAATTTCTCATTCAAGATCCTGATGCAACAACTTACTCGGTTCGCCATCCTCTTTCCTTTTCCAACCTATTCCTCTATTTGCTTCCTCTTCCCGCTGCATACGTTATTTGCTTGCCATAAAAGAGTTAATTGGAAGCTTGCCTAATTTGCGTCAGCAGACACAACAAACGAAGTGATGATGGTGATTATGATGTTCACCATCTAAAATAATGTTTTTTAAGTTTATGAAACGGCCTAAACCTCTTGAACTTGATTCAAGCATGAGAGTGTAATTCAGTGGGACATCATAGGATTTGGAAATCGTCTAATCTCAAAATTACCACACTAGTACCACATGTAGAAAGTAGTGCATGTTTGTGTTAACTAATGACATCATTATACGTATAAGGTGATATAGCAACCATTGCCAACTTGCCAAGCCACTCCAAGCCGCTGCTAGCCGCCGATCACAGTGCTGAGCCGATATCTCTGATTGGTGGAGCGGTTTAAGCAGCTAGCCGGTCATTTTTTACTGCAGCCAGCCGATTCTGACTAATTACAATCTGCTCCAGGGTCTTGTTTGCATGATCGCGTCCCTAATACGAACAGGATGATCATAACGCACTAGTACAAATTTGTGTTCAATGAGACTTCAGCGAGACTTGACGATTTCCGGTGAATGGCCGAAGAAGAAAACATTGAGCTGGATTGTCATTTGTGCCTTCTGACAGCCTCTCGGGCTTCAACAAGCGGTCTACCTCTCATTGTTTCATCATAAGAATGTTGATATTTCACTGAGGGACCAATGCGGTCGTGTGTTATTGCGATGAATGGTCAGATCGGACTACTGACAGATTGAACCTCAAGTTGAAGGTCAGCTAAGTTAAGTAGTAACTAAGTTGAAGTCTCCGAGTCTGAGTCTAACTGAGCTGTCACTACCTAATCACTGCTCACCTGTTCAGTTCAGTCATGATGGATTGTATGAAGTGAATGATTCTTTTTATTTCCTTTGCAGTTTATGTATTGTGCGTGAGCAACACAGCCATGGCGGAAGGGTGTGGGGAGCAGAGACTGTGCAGCGGCAAAGCCATCCAGTGCGATGACGACCCGTTCGCCAATTTCTCATGTAATCCTCCTAAAACAACCAACATGAATCTCAGGGGTTTTTCACGCAAGAATCGCCATCGACAAATGCAGGGCCTTACTATGTCACGTGAACGTCTTGGTTCGATTCATGGGTCCAACTCTAGTCTCTCGACCCTTGTTGGTAAGTAACCATTATTTAAGTGTGATATTGCGAATCTGAGCACCTCATTTACTTCTCAGGTTCGAGTCAGAATTTACTGGATCCATCGCGGATGATGAACATGCAGGAGGATGCCAAGTCACGGCGGATATCATCTGAAGTCATGAAGCACCGTTTGTACGAATCGGTTCTGACTTCACCTCGTCGGCGTCGATTCTCCGGTTATTATGGCACGGGTGGTGAATGTACCCCAACTAGTTTTCAAGGCTATGCACGCATGGTGCAGTCATTACCTGTGACCCCTGCTCATAGCCAGAATGTGACACCTGCTCATAGCCCTACATCTAAAAAGAGTTTCAACTATGGCTTCATGTCACAGGGGGCAACCCCGACCGACCCAACCCCTGATGAAGAAGAGATGGAGGTCGAAGAGGACCAGGGCATCGCTAGCATCTTCAGGCCAAGGCCTCGTTTCATTGCCGCCAGTCACAGCAAAGAGGACGCACAATCAGAAAGTGCTATGAACATTGATGACATGACGGCATCGTGGTCCTCTGGATTCAAGCATCCTGGGTCGCTGGGTATTCCCCCAAAACGTATGCGTAGAGATCGGTCACCCGCACAAGCCTCCAACAACATGCTGTCACCTCCTGGCTGCCAATGAACATCGTTCGGGGATCTCTCTTGAGCTCAGTTTCAAAGACACGTGATCTACCTCGCGATATAGCCAGGAGCTTTGTAGTAGGTTGTAGTATTTTCTCAATGGAGATAGAAATAGTTAAATTTAACCCCAGTTACCCAATCATGGCTTGCTCCTTCTTCAGTTCCTCTTTGGCTGTTTTTTTAACCAGGTTAAGATTACCTTTATCATGTTTTTCATTAATATATTATGTATGTTGTTAGTGCATATTTTATTATTGTTTTGAGCTCAAAACATCTGCTGAAATTTTATGGCATAATTTATGTCTGAAGTGTTTTAATTAAAACTAATAATCGTGCGTGGAAAATTACACCTTTTTTTTTGTTTTCACTTTTTCAATCACAACCTGAAAACGGGCATTTAATCGTACAAGGTCAGGGGTCAGCATTTGCCAATATTCCTCATTTCTCTTATTAAGAGAGCAATCTTGCATGAATCTGTCATATGAGATGTGTGATGTTTGTTTCCTGAGCCTCAAGTGCTTCTTGCAACAGGTGACTCACACCAAGCACACGCATGTTATTGAACGTCTAGCCATTATTTTTCTCCTGTGATGAAATCTCTCCCTAATTAATGGTTGCATTATCAGTCCACTTATCTCACCTTCTCAGTACCAATGTGTGATTCTCTCCTTGGAAATTTTGGCAGTCTGCCAAAGATGAACATTATTCTTTTGTAAATAGTTATGTAACTAATGCTACTGATCACAATATTTTTTATGGTTTTCCCTTTGTAGTAATTTGGTGTGCCATTTATTGCGTATCTCATCTAAAACAGACCCTTGAAGATTTAGACTCAATTCTCACGTCACGGATGACCTCTGTGACCAGGTCATCATGTGATACAGCACGAATGTACAGATGTGGTACATTCATTTCTTATGCACAGTATTATTTTCATGGGTGTTTGTTTTTTTTTTTTTCTTTTCTTTTTTCAAGAAAAAAAATCTTATATATTGCTTTGTTTTAATCTCGGTGTCTCAGATTGAAGTGTGCATGCAATTTAAGTTTTAACCTTCTCTGAATGTATAGGGCAGAGTTCTATTAGACCTGCTGTGCGAACGCAAGAAATAAAATAAAAAGTAAGATCAATAAAATTCTTTGAATTTATAATTTCATCAATACTTCAATCTGAGCAGATCCAATTCATGGTTAATCCATTCATTAAAAAAAATAACATAAAAACCAAATTGTTTGCTTGTGCAGGATTTGGGCTTTTTTGTTTTTGTGTAGCTATATAGAAAAATGAATATTCATGAATGCTTTGCAGTAGTTTCTCTTACTGTTTATATGAATTGAGCAGCTTTCTGAAGATCTACGTGCATCATGAGGTCTTTTTCTTCATAGTGCTCTTTGCTGTATATATAAATGCTGTATATTATAAATTAATAGAAACTTGAGATATCCAATTGCATGTGATGTCCTGGTCAAAGCAGTGTGTTTTCCATGTCAATAATTATATTCAGTGTGGAGAAATGTCTGTTTCTGAATTCAGGAGATATTAAACTTTTTTTTAACCTATGCCAATCAGCAGTGTTTCTGGGTTTTTCTGTTGCACATACAATAATAAAAATGTCCGTACTTTCTTGAACTGTCTTTCAACAACAAAATAGAAGCCAAAACAAAGGAAATATTCAAGTATTAATTCCCATTCAATGTTCATAAGGGACCTCACCCACTCGACCAAAAAAATTATGAGCAAGAATTATTTACAAAGTTATATACAACCTTGTGAGGAAGAGATTTTCCTCGTATAATGCATGTACATGTAAATCAAAAAGTAAATCCCAAAATTCAAAACATGAATTGGAAGTTGAAGAACAGTCAAAATTGAAAATATGGTTGATCTCTAGATATAGGGGTCATGGTATATGCTTCTTATTATGGAATATTTGTTTCGTATTATGGAATATTTGTAAGTTGTGACCCAATTGGGGCAGGATATAGGTCAAGTATTGAGACTGAAGCAAATTAGAACACGTGGAATGCATATTCACCAAAGTAATACATCAAACGAAATACAATATGAACTAACAATCAAGGCTGAAAATTCATTCAACAATGTCAAACTCTTTAAATTCCTCAGCGGCTAACGTAATCAATAAAGGAATAAACTCAACATGACTAGCACATGAATAACAAAGAAATCAGTCAAACTCAGGAATATCCTCGTAGGAATAGCCAGGAACTCCTTTGTACGCATTGTACGCCAAATGGACATGGTAAGCACCAGGGATGAACATGAGCAGCCCCAGGATGAGCACTGGCCACGTGCGATCAGCGTACTGTGAGCAAAAGGTTATGTGTGATCAATGAATTAGAACACAACTCACCTGGGCGTCAATGAATCCAGATAGCAACATGGAACCCACAATGATCAGCATGGAACCCAGGAGAAAGAGACCAGCAGCCAACGCGATCGCTCGGTAAGGAATCTTGGGCGGGGGACGCTCAAACTGAAAGATGATCGATGATGAGTCGTTTCAGAAAAGTCGGGAGTTACCTGTGAGTCGACAAACTTGTCTTGGGCGACGTTTGTCAGTCTGTGGTACTTGGTAGCGGAGTTGGGTTTGGTTGCATCCTTCTTCGCCATGTTCAATATGTTAGATGCCATTCATTGAACACTCACATCTGAGAAGAAGAATAATGTCAAGGCACAATTTTGAATATCATTGTGTTTTTTTAATAACAATTCTCGACGCATGAGTCACATGTTTCCATAAAGAAGGTGCGACATGATTTTTGATGGGACGAGACACCTACAACATTAGAGAGACCTTGACTTTTGTTATCGATTGCTGATTCAACACAAGACTAGACTATTTTTGATAAAGTAGCAGAGGCAGAATTTGGGTATGAAGGACGTAGGGATGGCTCAATATGACTGATATTAATATTGCTTGATACTTTTTAATGGCGAGCAATATAAATTTCTGTTCTTTCAAATCGCGAGCGAACATTGCATCAGATATCTGAGTGGAAATCAAGGAATTGAGTGGAGAAGTGGATGGAATTGAAACTGGGAGAGTCTGAGCTGATCCAGGTACACATGCAAAAAATGAGAACCCACAACGACCGTCCTTCAGTTATTGCCTCTACTCTTTACATTGCCCACTTCACTTGATCAGGTTTTTTTTCTACGACCTCCTTGTAACCTAATGGTACATGCCACTATATGGTACATATGGGTTTATGTACGGCATTTAATTTTCATTTATTTGTGGTCTGACATGTAATCCGCCCTTTCGTTAATCCGCCTGTTTCCTTGGGAACGGAGGAGGGCAGATTAAAGGGGTCTGACTGTAATATATATATCATTTATTTCGTAACAGTAACATTACAGTAATTAAATGAAGAGGAGAAAAAAAAAATTAAAAAAAAAAAAAAAAAATATAGCAACTAGGCAAAATCTAGGCTATACATAAATGTTTAATAAGCAGTTCTAATTCATGTGATGTAAAAAAACTATAATCACGATTGTCTCTAGCATTGCACAGTTCCACAATTGCCTGGGCAGAGCAGGAAGCTTCAATGTTCGCATCATTTGATGACAGCAAAAAATCTTTACAATTAATTTCAAGTAAATCATGTAAGGTAGGAATATTCAGAGAATGACAAAGAGACCTTATATTACAGCCTGATATGGAAAAACTGTTTTGTGCAATTGAGGTGAGGAGGGTCAGGATGGGGTTGGTACTAATCATACAACTTTTGATGAATGTGCAGAAACGTAACAGGAATTGAATCTTGAGCGGTGCACAGTTATTTATAAGGGGAATCAGGACAGAATGTGTGAGAGGGCTCACTCGCCACACGCGTTTGAGGGACCTTCTCCAAGCTATGCTCAACCTGCCTAACGATGCATCATCCAGGGGCCAGAGAGGCGAGCCGTAGAAACTTGTACAGTACGAGCGGAAGAGAAAGGACAGGGTGGAACTGCTGCAAGTATGGAACCTAGCCAGAAGCAGATTAGTTCGATAGTACATGTCGCCAATTGCTTTTGAAAAATTATTACCAACTTGCCTGGGACCGAAGCAAGTGCCCAACAGAGAAGCGTCCTCAACTATGGGAATCATAATGCCATTCAATTTCAAGCTACCAGCAGCCAGGGGATCGCTCGGAGCATTGAAAATTGCACTACAAGAACGTAACTCATTTCTTGGAGAAACGAAAGCGCTGACTGTTGACTCAATTTGTAAATTTCAGAGGAATCACCTTCGAGCTATTTTTGTGAAGGCCACAGTTCGCTGTTCATGGAAATTAAGCGAGTCAGTTATCATAGCTACCGATATCGAGATCGCTTGACATTTTCGGTGCAACAGCACGAGCAACTGGCGTCTTGTCAAGTCCATCCCTAGAATTAAGGTATCCATGTTTAACGGAAATTGAGTTCCAGTACAGTAAAACCTGTCTATAACAACCACTCTGGGGACCGCTTAAGACAGGTGGTCGCTGAATACAGGGTGCATCTTGAGCCAGCTCATAACGGTGCGTTATGATAATGAACCAGTGTAAAAAGTCATAGCGCTTCCACATACATGTATACTAACTAGTACATGCATGTACAAAAGTATTACGCATAAAACTAAGTAATGTACTATGCAGGAATGTACATAATTGTACACTATTATACAGGGTATCGCAATGATAGAACGAGTCCAGAGTTGCCTGCTTTCGAAATGCTTTGACCATTTCTGCGGCAAACTTGCATCAAAATCAGCAGTCATGTCGATTTCATTGCTGAGCAGGCGGGGGTGCGCGTTTGGTGTGAAGTAAGTTTGAAGGTTGGTGAGGGCCTCCTGGGCGCGGGAAAGAATGACACGTGGTAGATCGAGACAGCATGCGTTCTTTCCCCTGCTTTGTTCACCTAATTAAAGAAATCATATTCTTTCATGATCTTAACTGTCAGCAGAACGCGAGCCAGCGACCGGAGTCACGTACATGTCAAAGTGGTAGGGCAGATTTTAGGGCAGTCGGACAGGTGGTCGCGGACTACAGGTGGTTGCTAATAGAGGTTTTAATGTAATTATCTTATGAAAACAAGGTAGCTTGTAAGTTCAAGTTGAATAACAAGAATCTAGCTGAATTTAGTGGGCTATATTTCATGTTATTGTAAATCACTCGACCTACAGAGATATACCGGTATTTCACATAACCTTTAACATTTCCATCTAGTGATACAATGTACTAATTTCAAAGAGATTGATTCATTGGGTTTGAACTTTATATCAACATACCTACTGGGTGTTTTCAAACTCCGCAGGCAAGGGCCAGGCTCAAAGGTATTCGCTTTTAATGTGCATAATTATAATTGCAGAAGTCAAATTTGTCATCGGATTCTTATGAAACAAAGTTTCTTTTCAGGATAATGATGAAATTGGGCTGTAGTCAAGGCAACGTCAGGCCCAGCCCAAGGGGACTCACAAACTGAGACAGTGAAAGAGTGAGACCACAGGCTAAGGAGAAAGGGGTAGGTCCTTTTCTGAACTACCATACGAAGGAAGAATAAGGAGAATGGACATGTTGTGTGGACACCGGTTTTTCGCCCATCGAGTGCATTTCCCAAATTAGGAACCGAGAGACATCGCCCCTCATAGGACCCTCATAGGACCCTCATGTCCAATCTCCTTATTCTTACTCTATATACTACTTATGTAGTCTATGACTTTGGTACTACCAGGTTGGCAGGATGAGAAGACATAAGACTGCCAGGAGCTAGCTCCCTAAACAGTAGTGTAATCTATATATAATAGGTAACTGCTCCGCTACATATTGTCCTGACCTATGGGTAGCCGTGCCACTCCTTTCGACTGGCTCCTGCGTCGCTTCAGCCTTTCTGAAGCGACGCAGGAGCCGGCCAAAAGGAGTGGCACGGCTAACCTAAGGGGTGCTATCCAGGAGCCAGCCGAAAGGAGTGGCTTGGCCAAAGAACTAATAGAATGTTTATTGGGGTCACATAACTGGTCAAAATTGAAGCCAAATTTAAGGGGAACATTTGCTTGAATGCCAAGTCGTCGCGATCAGAACAGCTCAATAAAAGTTCAATGTGCTAGTGCTTTATATATTTAATACATAAAGCACCAGCTTGGAATTAAAGGGGAATATTTAATATAATATAATATAATATTATATATACCCCTTTAATTCCAAGCTATCTTGAATAGGCACTTTAACATTGCAGTAATTCTTGTTACTCCTGCATAATCAGATAATGTGTATACTTCAATCATCAATTCAATCAATCAATGACTGATGAGCTCGGCTATGCCGCTATAATTGCTATGGAGCTTGATGGTTTCTAGCTCCCCAGGCCCAGGGGTAGCGAAGCAGTTCCTAAATAGTACATACTATATATACTAGTACATAAACTTAAGACTACGTTAGCACAGATTCCAGGGCGAGGTCTGTATACCTCATAGGGCTCGCTGTAGTATGTCAGCTAAGACTACGGCTTGGGGAGCTAGATAGTTTTAGAGAGTTAGATACTCTCATCACGCATTTTAGATGAAAATTATTGTTCAATAAACGTATCTGAAACTCACAAAACCGACTAATTTCCCGGTTTTGTTGCCTCTGTAGGGTAACTTGATCCCTGAATAAGGTAAGATCGAAAATCGGCTCAACATTTGTGGCGTAGCGTTATTTGTAGACAAGAATGGTTATACAATTTCATAACCAGTGTTATTTGTAGACAAGCATGGTTATATATTTCTTATAACCATATCCGACCCATATTTTCAGAGTACAAATATGATGCTGGAAAGGTGTGCACTGGTTGTATGTGACTTGAGAGGGGCGTATATGTGCCTAGGGCATAGAAAGGATTGTATTGATACTAATTTTGGATTGATTGAATCATGTAATATACATGAAAACCCATGTCCGTAGCTGCAGTACAGTGGGAGATAGGGATTTATGTTTGAGTAGATATTTTGTGCTGGAAAGAGTCAGAATTATGTACAAGAACTATACGATTTCTTAATTGTAACAATAACAACCATAATTAATGGCAATAATTACGATTATGCACCTGTCACAGGTTCCCCATCTAAACGATGGAAACATCGGAAGACGTTTAGTGTTGAAAATCTAGTGTAAGTGAAAGTACAGGATGGGAATTCCCCTTAGTCACGTGACACATGGAGACATTGAAAGATGTTAAGTGTTTTCCACATTTGTGATCCAACAATGACCTCGACACTCGGCACTCGAAGTTAAAATGGTCGAATCATAACGCATAACTCTCGATGTTTTTTACTCGTCGACATTCAAACCAAGGTAGCTCGGGTAAATCGGGCGAGGTCTACGAGACCCCTCTCTCGCTGTAGTACGTCAGCTAAAACCAAGGATATTCTATGAAGTCTTTCAAACGACCTTTTTTTTTCTCCAGAATTTCTATAAGAGATCGGTTTTAACGCAGGTGTTCGTCAAAGGAATATGCTACGATCCTCTTTCATTGAACCAGCTCTCTTGAGTCTTAAAAAAAGTCACAATTTTTGTAAATTATAAAAGATCGAGATTTCTATTCGATCGTTTATAATTTACAAAAATGGTGATAAAATATTTTAAAGACTAAATTAAGAGAGCTAGTTCAATGAAAGAAGCTCGTAGCATATTCCTTTGACGATCACCTGCATTAAAACCGATCCCTTATAGGACCATAAATAGGTGGCAAGTTTGATTGCCTCTATCTCATTCAATAATGTTC
This sequence comes from Capitella teleta, assembly GCA_000328365.1. Taxonomy (NCBI): domain Eukaryota; kingdom Metazoa; phylum Annelida; class Polychaeta; family Capitellidae; genus Capitella; species Capitella teleta. The sequence continues at coordinate 15,498 of KB309694.1, forward strand.
ACAACGTTCTAATTTTTTCGTGACATTGCTCAATGCATGTTTTTCAACGAAAGTGACGAAACTCACTTTCGTTATCGATCATTATTGCGTAATAGTCGAAATTGTGAAAGTATGATTTTTGAAACTATAATATAACTTCAAACTAATAACAATTAAGCACGATATCACGCTGTAATTTTCAGTGATAGTTGATGATATCATTGCCCTATATCTAATAATAATTTTAAATCATGTCGTTTTAAGGTCAAGGTCGTTATGACGTGTCTTCGCTGTTTGCCTTATAATAAAACTAAACAGCGTCCTTGCTTAGCGAATTCTTCAAAACATTTTGATGATTTCCACTTATTGTTTGACTATTGTCGTTGCTGCCGATGCTGCGTCCCTCGCTCTGACTCTTTTCTCCACAGCAGCTCCGATCGCAAACACTGTTACTTAATTCTCTGAATTCTCTCTCCTTGGTTATTGCAGACACCAGGTTCAAATCTGTATGGCCAGATTAGCAGAAGATCGGCCTCATTATACCCATGTTCATCCCCACTCTCATTTTCGATATACGCATCCTTATAATAATTATGGCCAATATGTAGATTGCATGGAATTTATATTATTATTATTATTATTATTATTATTATTATTATTATTATTATTATTATTATTATTATTATTATTATTATTATTATTATTATTATTATTATTATGAATAGATAATGGTAATAAAAGTACAACAATAAAATTATTCTGTATGTATCTCTACTTTATTTATTTCATTTCATATTCCATTATGATCGAATATCATAATTATAATTTGCCGGTATATGTTATGATATTACTTCTAAGTGCATTTGTTATAAAATTCAAACGTGTTGTTATACATGATTGTAATAACAAGTAATAGGTATTATATACTATTACATATAGCATTTATCAAATGAATACCATGATTCAATGGCATGAACATTTACTTAGTTTATACTTTATAAAATACGTTACAAGTGACTTATTTGTTTTGGGCAGATTTATGGGGGTAATATTATAATTTGGGTTATGTAGTATTGAAAAGCAGCTTGAGAAGAAGACAATTAAATTTAATTTAAATTAAGAAATCGTGCCATTCATGCACGTAGGAGTCAGCGCATAATAGCATTTATTATCATGCTGCCGATTTTCAAGGCCGAAACTGAGCTCGTTCAATGGAATTCAAATTTTCAGTTGTTCTTAGAAAAACGAAAATAAAAAACTCATTCGGGTGTCGCGTGTTCTGTGTCTAAGTGCATTCAAGTTAGCGCTCCTAATTCAGATTCTAGATTCCGATTCTGGCTTCCAGTGTTAACAGATTGATGACTTTACAATAATATACTTAATGTGGGCTTACTTGGATTGCATTAAAGGATTATTCTTGAATCATGGTAATGTTGAAGTGCAGACGAGTTGCAACAAAACAGTAAATTGGCCCAATCATTTTTAAATCATTAAATTATTAATAATTGATAATAGATAATACATATACATTATGTAACAAAGAGCACGATGTATTAGCCTAATTTTCGCGAAGAGCTTTCTGCGCATGCATGAAAGAGAATAGTGATTTAGAACACGTATTGAGCAAAATCCGGCCAGGAAACCTTGACCAAGCCCACCACTAAACATGTGTTTCTCTCCGACCACGCCCAAAAAAATCCCCCCCCCCTTCCATGGCTCTCAGCCCCAGCGCAACAAGCCATAAACTCAAGCAATAGCACATGGTACAATACAAAGACCTCAGAACATCGGAAAACTTCAAATGCTACAAAACAGGCAGAAACAAAGCCACCACTGCCCTACGACCAGCTAAGACAGCCTATGAAACCACACTTGTCCACAGAATAAAAAAGTTCCCAAAAGAATTATTTCAATTTATCAACGGCCCTAGACAAACCTCCTCGATTACAGACCTCGTGAACGATGATAATTCACTAGCCACCACAGATCATGATAAAGCAAACGCTCTCAACCTTCAGTACTCGAAAGTACATGTATTTACCAAAGAATCTAACCAGCTTCCCCCCTCTGCCCTCCCGAACCAATCTCACGCTAGATTCATCATCACAAAAGAACAATTAAGTGCCCTCCAAACTCCTCTCAATCGATTTCATTTAAAACCGCTGGACACGAAAACATCCACCCCATCGTCCTCAAAGAAACAGCCTTCAAAATTATTCCAATCTTCACGAACTTCTTCAACAAGTCCATTCAAGTAGGCACTATCCCGCCCCAATGGAAGTTAGCCCACATAACCCCCCTCCCCCCCCCCAAAAAAAAAAAAAAAAAAAAAAAAAAAAAAAAAGAAGAGCCTTGCCAACTGCCGCCCAATCAGTATTACCTGTGTAACCAGGTGAGGCTCCCATGATCTGTACGAACCAGGAAAGGCCAACCAAGGAGGTATAATGCCCCAGCGCTGTTTTCAAGGTCAACCCCTCTAATACCTCTGGAAAGTAGCTGATGCATTACACAGACCAAACGCCATGCGATTGTGTTCAAACGAACCCCGCTTGGTAGCAAACGCTGTCTTGTGCTTGGCATCTTCCTCAATCTCCACCTGCCAATACCCTGAACACATATCCAATGTGGAAAAGAATTGGGAGCCAGCCAGGGCATCAATGCATTAGTCAATGAGGGGTAGAGGAAACACATCTTTCTTGGTGGCATCGTTGAGTTTGCGGAAGTCCACGCAATACATGGCACTCCCATCCCTTTTACGCATCAGAACCGGAGGTGATGCCCAATCTGAGAAGTATGGTCAAATGAGTCCATGCTTTAGCATACTGTCAAGGTATTTGTCTTCTTTTGCAAACCCCAGAGGTGTCCTCCACAATTTGAATTGTACCACCGGTATCAATTTCATGCTTGATTCCCTCAAATCGTCCCAAGTCGGTGTCAGAGATGGCGAACACATCTCCATAGTCAGATAGGAAATCAGTGAAATCAAAAGACTGTGAGGAAGACAGTTGATGGTGGAACGCGTTAGTAGAGAAAGCACGTGCTTCGGCATGGTACACTTACCGGAGGAGCCGCTAGACTTACAATCCTTTCCCAGATCGGACACCTCCCTGACGCAAGGGACGGCCGCCAGAGATTCTACCAGCAGAATTATGGTTGCTGGCCTCACCTTTACATACCTGTTGGAATTGTTGCAGAAGAGCATCAGTATCCCCTTGGCATTTTGGATCAAACACGGCGTGGCATGGCATGGTATGGCATGATGGCATCATCACTGGCGAGCGGCAGAAAATGCTTGCGAAATATATTTTGCTGCCGGTCGTTGAAATCATACGCATTATTAAATGCATCCATGCATCCAAAACTCTTCTTCTTAAATTACTATAAGAGGATGAACGAAATATTTTATTGTATGTGAGTGATGTTTTTGAGATTGTAGCACTAATGTTTATTTAAATAAAATAAAAGCAGATAATTTGTACTGCAGCGTCACGCAACAGATGCCATTCCACAATGCTGGTTCAGGGGCCCACCTGATTACGCGCACACAGAAGCTCTTTGCGATCACTTACCACTCGCATTTAAATGTTCCTCCCTCATTCAAAGTTAACGTTTTATTCGATTTCTTTGGATAAATGGGTGCATACTGCATACACTGTAATAACCTAGTCAATCCATATCAGTATTTTTTACTATTATAATTACGGATAAATTTTAGCAAAATAAATTTTTTTTTTTTTTTTTTTTTTTTTTTTTTTTTTTTTTTTACAATGAGTAGATAGACTACCTTGGCCCATTCTGTATACAAGCTAATCTCCATATCTATGGCACGAGGCATCGATCACTACCAAAATTTGTGACGCCAAAACTTACATTATGATTTATCAGAGAAGACGTTATGATTCATATCATTATGGTGATTCTGATAAAATGGCATCTATAATTGGGACATCTCGGTCCTTCCTATGATATAATCAATTGTTTTTATTTTTTGTTGGTAGCATTCCTTATGACACTAAATTACATCTCTAAAAATTGTATATCTAATTATAAAATAAAAAAGGTTATCGTTATAAATAAGCAGTTATTCCTGAAAACTAGCGTCTCTTATTGTGGGACGAAATGTCTTAAATATTTTGCTATATCATCACAGGAAGAAGACGATTTCCATTTTGACAGATGAAAGCATCGAACTGAAGAGGATCATCTTTTCTCGTTTTATCGCAATCTGCTGGCGTTACAGGCCGAATTTCAGCCACCGATCTCACCACCAGCGACATGTCGTTCAAGATTGTGCCAAAAACCTTGACAGGCATTCTGCATAATTTCAACAAGGGCGCTTCAGATTGGTCAGTTTTAGTTTCCGAATTTCAATTATTAATAATTTAATTTCATTAATTTCATTATTATCCGATAATAACTCGTAATTTAATAAGCCTCACCCTCCTAACTCACAATGAATCAATGACATTTTTGTTGCGAATGTGAAAATCAGTGATAATGATTATGATATATGATAGTGACATGTACAGTGAGTGTCACCAGCTCTATATACTGAGCTAGGTGGCAGGTAACACTGACACTTATTGGGTGGGTTGACATGGTTGAGTGGCTCAGTGACTTTTATTAATCAATGAATATGATTTCTACTTTGCAGGGGATGGCAGGGCTTCATTGCATATGGCTGCCAGAGTGTGGTAGTTGTGGTTGATCCCAAAACCATGCAGGTCCGTGCCTCTAAATATTATATTTGTCATAATTGCAATCATACTTCTAGGTTGTGCATTCATTGGACAAACACAAGGGTTACGTCACCAAGGTTTTTTTTCTGCAACTCGACCTGTTCTCCAAAAGGAAATAATTTTACATTTCTATTCAGGTTAAATGGAGTAGGGAAATGTATCACCACGACACGGCCAGTCCATACACCCTGAAGCTGGCCTCCTCCGACTACAACGGACGCATCATCGTCTGGGATGTATCGCAAGCTTCTGTACGCGCGGAGTTCAGCGAAGGAAGCAAACCAGTGGCTGGTAAAAAAAATTTTAGAATTCGCTCTCAGAGTTTTGCATTTGCTTTGTCTCAGATATGGAGTGGCTGGGAAACCATGACAATGCGCAAGATCTGTTGGCTGTGTTGCATCCTCCCTACAACTTTGTACTGTGGAATGCTGCCACTGGAACTAAACTCTGGAAGAAGTCTTACACAGACACACTTCAATCGTTTGCGTTTGACCCCTTTGAAGCCTCTAAAATGGCCTGTGAGGACATTTCACTTCTCTCCTCATGCAGTCACATTGCATGACTCTCCATTTCAGTCCTTGGCTCTGATTGCATTCTATTTGTTGACGATTTTGCCATCAACAAAGTTCCGTCTAGTAATGGGAAGAAGTATTACATCTCCAGTCCTGGAAACTCTCAAGGTGATTTCAAATAATGTCAGTTTAGAGAGAAAAAAAAACATACCCTCTCTTCAGCTGGAATGAGTCATTCACAAAGTGGAGAGAAAATCGCGGCAAAGTCGTCAAAACAAACACTCACTCGGAAAGTGACCAACATAATTGTTGGAGACACTGGCAAGAAGTGGGTACTTGCTTTCTTGTTTGATATGATGCAAGTGCTATTCTGAGCACAGATCTCCGGAGTCTGAGGCTGGAGGTTCGCTTCCTCTCTGCCTACAACTGACCTACCACCGTGCGTGTCGCAACCATCTGATCCTGATGTATCCAAGAGAAATCCTGGTTCTGGATCTGGACATCAACCAGACAGTGGGGATCATTCCCATGGAGCGCACAGGATCCCCCTTTGCCCAGGTACGAATTGGCTTAATTCATGTCACAGTCAATGAATGATTCACTCTTAGGTCGTTGCCCTGAAGCAAAGGGACGCTCTGATGTGTCTGCATGAAAATGGAAGTGTCAGCATTCGATTGAGGCGCTGGCATCCATCAACTTTGAACTCTGCCTCTTCCTCCACAGAGGAGAGCATGAGTCCGTCCAACATGGATGTGACCTATGACCTTCGCTGCCAGTCAGACCCCCTGCGTGTGACCAAGAACAGTCGTGTGTACGCCATGATGCATTGCCCTGTGACAGAGTTCAAAGCGTGTCTGATCATGAGCGACAGTCGTGTGCTGTTGCTCGAACTGAGGACCACCGATTTTCAGGTATTTTTTCATCACATAACTCTTCTCTGACTGCTTCATATAGCTCCTTGGAAATTTTTTTTTTCTTTCATTGAAATCCATTTTATATCACTCACTATTTCTTTACTTTTTATTTTATTTCACATTGTCGGTTGCATGCCAGCAGGTTCTCCCAGGCCCCTGTATTCTGTCTCCTGGGATTAAAAAAAAAAACCCTATTCTGTATTGTAAATTTTCGCTTATTATTTCCAGATAAATTAGTCCCTCTCTCTCTTTCTCTCTGCTGCAGGAGACGAGTGTCCCGCAGTCACCCCTTTACACTCCTGGCCACACCTCCCTGGGATTCCCCCTCCCCCTCGACCGATCGGCATTTTCCGCTGATCTCCAAATATCCAAAGTTGGTCCGGTCCCGAAGACTGCCCTGAGCGACATGATTGCACACACACAAACATTCAACAATGACAGCACTGACGACAAACATAGCGTTCTACTCAAGTTCATTCTGACCGGACTGCTGAGTGGGGTGGCGCCCCCTCCCCTCATCGTGCGCATGTGCCCTCCGCTGACAACCAAGAACTGGGCCGTCTATCAACCACTGCTTGCTCTTGGTCAGTATGAGTGTATGACCAGCATTAATCCTGAAATATACCTTCCTCTTCCTCACAGGAACCAGTTCTGGTTTGATCCAAGTGTACAACTTAGCCAGTGCTCAGTTGCACAAAGAACTCAGCGTACACACTGTTCCGATCAGGTAGGTGCTTCCTTTCTCAGTGTCCACGGATAGTGATCCCTCTTTTTTTTTTTTTTTTCACTTCAGAGGCATAGAGTGGGTCAGTCTCTGCTCCTTCATATCGTATGGCCACCAGAACCCCTCTCCCCAGAACAACTTGGTGCGCAATGAACTCTTCCTCACTGATATACAAACCGGTAATCCTAACATACATCGCTGCCTCATGGCCATTCTAACTGTTTCCCGTTCTCAGGGAAAAGCATTCAACTTCGCGCGAATCACGATGAGGAATCAGCGATTGATGGACTCAAAGTATCTCACCTCAAGTAAGGAATTTCATTTCTGTAACACTTCTGCATTGTGTTCGTATTTGCAGGCAGTATTTCATCATAATGTTCAAAGATAAACCGTTTGAGTTATGGGATTTACGATCTGGAACTTTGCTGCGTCAAATGCCCAAGAATTTCCCCCATGTTACTGCTCTGGTTAGTTTTTATCCGTGCGGAATTATAGGATATGATCTGAATTATCCTGCTTTTTGCAGGAGTGGTCTCCTTCTCACAACCTGAAAAGTCTCAAGAAGAAGCTCACTTCTCAAGAGGCCTCCACTCCGGGCAGCTCCCAGCCGTTGATGGATTTCAGCACTCTGACCGCTAGCACCCCAACTGACCCGTCTGCTCGGTCAGCTGAAGTCAGCACCACAAAGCAGATTCTGCAGAGCGTGACCGTGCGAGAGCATTTCGTGTTCACTGATGCGGACGGACTTCTTTATCACTTTGTCGTTGAGGGAAGTCTCATCAAAGATGGCTCCAAGATTCCCCCCGACGTGAGTTCATCAAGGGCAATGATCTTCTCTTACGTTTTCATTCAGGGAGGTATGGGCAGCATCACATGCATTGCGTGGAAGGCAGAGACTCTCGTATTGGGTGATGTTGACGGCAATCTCAATCTATGGGATCTGAAGGCCAGGGTGTCGAGGTTTGCTTGTAATTTTGATAGATCAAAGATATTGATGGTGTGCTTCGCTGCAGAGCTATCCCTACGCATAGAGGCTGGATTCGGAAGATTCGCTTCGCTCCCGGAAGAGGAAACATGAAACTCCTCGTGTTGTACAATGATGGTGCTGATGTTTGGGATGCGAAAGAGGTAAAGCTTTGTGTTAATTACCACTCTTTTGAAGAAATGTAATTTATAATCTAAATTTTATCTGATAACTGATCTTATGTTTAGATGTTTTCTTCGCAGGTCGAGCGTTTGAGCTCTATTAAGACGCCACGTGACATGGCTAAACTGACCGATGCTGATTGGGCTGCGAGTGACCGTCCTCTACTCTCATCTGTTGATGGCTGCGTGAGGGTGATGGACATGGAATTCTCCTCTAGCTGCTCTCCTCTCGAAGAATCACATCTTCCTGGTAATGACTCATCATTACAGGAAAGCAATCAGCTTCTGTTTTGATTGCAGATCCGGTCTTCTGTCCTCATTTGCTTCCTCCGAAAGCGTCGCTCACCCTCAAAGTTCTGCTGCAACATCAGCCATGGAACGAGAAATTCACGCTCTGGTTGGAGGAGACAGATGAGAATGCGGACATCTCGAAACTAGTCAACGAACACCTCTCGCACATCGACCAGTGAGTCCTGCAACCATGCGACAAAATAACACTGTTTACGGGTCCTTTCAGAGATTTGAGGGACTATTTGCCCAAGTGTCAGTTTGGTACAGCACAGCGAAGTCTGCTTACTGCTAGGTAATTCGGACTAAATAACGTTCATCGGGATTATTTGGATGTTTCTTTTCAGGTTGTTTGGTGATGAGAACGAGGTTACGTTCTGGACGGTCGCCTTACACTACCTGCGCCAACACAAAGCCATTCCCTTGAGTCAGGTGAGGTGTATTGATTTTGCGCCTTCCTTTTTTATGCTGTATTCTCAGCCTGCGTCCACCCCCGGAAGTGCTGATCATGTGACCAGAGAGACCAGCGATCTCGTTTGCTTTGAAGAGGAGGAGGAGGGGGAGGGAGCGAGTTTGGTTGACAAGGAAGAGAAGAAAGCGGAGGACGCGTTTGCCCATTTGAGGGATCACCCTCTAGAGACGTCGTTTGATGTCTTGTGCGATGGACAAACTTTCCAGGTGGGATCATGATGCAATCCATTTGGGGTCATTGTCCTCCTGGGTTGTATTATGTAATCACAATTAACGTGAATATTCTCTTGTTCAGAAATATCAACTGGAGCGTGTTTCGATTCACGACAGCAAGCGCACCACTCATGAGCACACCAAACTCTGCTCTGAAACTCTTATCATGCTCGGCCAAACTGACCGCGCTGTGCAACTGTTACTGGAGACAGATTCAGCCAATGACTCCTACTACATTGACTCTCTCAGGTTTGTATCAAAGCGTTCATTTTGCTTAATAACAAATTTAATCTTCAGAGCATGCTTGGTGGCCAGTGTCAGGTCTTCTGGTGCATCTCAGAGCACAATTAAATTGGTCGCCACCAACCTCATCGCAAATGGAAAACTCTCTGGTTTGTGCATCAGCTCAATTTCTGTGTTGATATCCATGTTTTTCCACAGAGGGTGTACAATTGCTTTGTCTGATTGATAAGGGCCTGGATGCGTGTCGCTACCTCCAGACATACGGCCAGTGGTACCAGGCCGCTTGGTTAGCTAAGGTTGGTCTGATCTGCTAGTTTCTTTTGCAGGATTATAATCCTGAGTTTTTAGGCCATGCTGAGTCCCAATGAAAGCACACAGGTTCTCAAGCGCTGGGTTGATCACCTGACTTCGCCACAAGTCAACCAGAAAGTACGAGGATTTGGGGAATTTCTCTGCAGCTTAATTTCCTGTCTTTTTTGCAGTCGTATGCTCTGCTTGTTCTCTTATCACTTGGACACATTAACAAAGTGCTCGAGTTGCTCATGACGATTCGACACTTCGACACGGCCGCTCTGTTTGTGGAAGCTGTGCAGGAGTTTGACTTAATAGGCTCTGATGAACAAACAAGTTAGATTGAACTCTCACAGGATTTGTATATTTCAATCCCAATTTGTTTCTTATTTTTTCTAGCTTCTCTGGTGGAAGCGGTCTTCCTTGAGTACGCGCGCTATCTCCTTCATCTTGGCAATCGCACAGCCGTGGAATATTACTGCACAAAAGCAGGTGAAAAAGGTCGGCTGTTGGCAGAAGAAGTGATGAATGTCTACAGCAACAAGTAGACGCATCGTGTTTAACTGAACTCAAACCGAATTTTAGAGAGAAATTGGCCCTTTGATTAGTCGATATTGCAAATGATGAGTTGTGTGAAAGTATATGTGACATTTGATGTATGTGCTTCCTTTATGGTTACTTGATATGGAATCGAACGTGTGCTGGAACCTCCAACCTAATTACACTTAAACCTGCTATTTTGTATTTATGATTTTGAAATAATTGCATTCCAGTTTAATCAGCCTCAGCTTATAGCTTAGGCTTTTTGTGTAAACTATTTGCCAACATCTTTTAAATATTAGAAAGTGTTATTCAACTTATTGTACTTCTAATCTTAAATATTTGGCTATTCTTAATTACAGTGAACTTCTTTTTACAGTGAAATTTCTATGTATCATGATTATCAGCAAATGATCATTCCATGCTGCAAATATATTTTAACCTTTATGTCTGTGTGATTCACACTCAGATTAAAATGACTGGCTGTGTATATTTTTGAGGCTTTTTTGACTTATTCCACATAATTTTATTGTTAATGTTGAATCTTTGTTCATGTGGAAGCTATAATTGTGCAATAAACATTGTGAAATGTTCACCCTCGTTTTCGGTGGATTCTTTATTATTATTTTTATTTTGTTTTTTTAAGCTCATTGACCCTTGTTTTTGTGTGTGTGAGAAATGTCGATATTATATGCATGTACATGTACATACCATACTGCAATGCAGCAGGAATCCATTCATTCATGATCAGAGAACATACATGTAGCAGCTACAATCACGTGTTAACTGAAAGTATACTTTTACCGGTTCTAGTAGTACTGGAAAGGGTGATTCAGTTAATATTACGTTGCGCTGAGAAATCGCTTTGATTGTATTTTTAAGAGCAGACGAATTCCAAACGCAATCGATTGGAATGCACTGACGATTCGCTGCTCTCACGTCCTGCTGACCCGTCAGATATCTTCCACGAGAACACATCGACCGTTGTTTACCGATAGTTTCCACAACATGAGCACTGTCGTGTCAGTGAGGATCGGAAATGGACGCGATGTCGGAGCAGCAAGATAATTGGCGCCACATTTTCAACAACGCACGTGGCAAATTGTAGACGTGGTAGGAAATATCCTGGTAGTGAGACTTTCACTTTGGTCATGATTTGTGATAGTCTCGTTCCAAGACTCTATATTGGTAATTCCCCCACAGACGATGGCTACAGAATGCAGCTAGATTTGTGATAGCTCTGCTGTCGATGGAGAATGCGAGTTGTATTCAAAGATTGGTAGAAACCAAAGAATGTTCTTTTTAGAGGCGAGGAAGCTCTGCGGTTAATTCGTTCATATACGGATAGCTCAGACGGACATACATTGTAGGCACTGCATTCACCCGTCCATTCATTCATTCCCATTATCCCATACCTACACGAGATAACACAGACTAGGGCAGTCTGTCAAGGACAGAATCGTGGCACTGGATACTGCGTTCTACTTAACACCGTTGAACCAACGAACCAGCGCTTCTGTCTGGCGGTAGACATTAGTAGATCGATGTCATTAAAGGTGTCAATGGCAGCAAGGGCATCACTCTTGCTGTTGCATCAGCGGCGCTAGCAATGGTTGCATAAACGCAACAGTTGATGGCTTTTCACATGATCATACTGATCAACAAAGATACTGGTTTGCAGTTGAACAGTGTTCTGGATGAAAATCCCTATGGGCAAGACTGGTTGCTCTCTCCCCATGCTGTGGGTGATGGCGCATGGTGAGCTCTCTGATGCATTTGTGGTGTCCACTGATAGTGAAACTTGGACAGAGGATGTTCAGCCGGGTGAAGCACTCCAGCAGTACAGGAGCAAGGCAGGGATCTGAAACGCCAAGCTGATGTGTGGAAGGACAGCCACGGAGTTCTCAATCGCAGAAGCAGATGACCCTGGCATGTTGGAAATAGCAGCCTTTGATAGCAGTGGGCCTCAACTTATCCGTGATTACGTTCTGGGCCGAATATATGAGCCATAAAATTGATGTCACACGAAAATAGAAATACAAAATTATGATTGAGGTATACATGTATTGCATTTCATTTACTTTCCTTTTTCTACATATTTCAATAAGCATTTCATACTGAGAATATGATAATTAATGATATAACGTTGCTCAAGATTATTATTTTCTAGGGGCCAATGGCACCTATGATATTGAAGTGAATAAGAAAGGAAGCATCAAATTCAAAACGGGAGATCAATGAATCAATCCTAAATATTCAAGAAATACATGTATTGTCAAATTACAAAATGCATATACCAGTAATCTGATTATCCAGGAGTACTAATCCCATAATATAATGAATATGAAATTAAGTATGGTTTCTTTCTTTATATAATTTTATACACCAAACAAATGAACCCAAGTGATTCATAAAAACATAACAAAAATATGAAACTCCGAGATGAACAAAATCAAACAAGCCATGCAGACATTGTAAGGTGCCTTGGAACTACTAAATTCTAGATAGTAAGAAGTTTTTGAGAACTGCACACATCACTGTGCAGGGGCAGCAGCTGCCGCTTCCTTCTCTACTTCCTTGATCTTCTTGAGACATTTCTTTGCATATTTCTCGGTTTCTTCATCCTTTAATTTCATGGCAACATTGAGACCTTTGCGACAATAATTGGCCGCCTCTTTGAAGCTCTCCATCTGAAGATAAATCATTCCCAAATTGCAGTACATCAACGGCAAATCGGGCGATTGTGAAATCTCTGCTACTTTGGTCGCCAAATGGCCATACTTCTTTGCCTCGGGGTACTTCTTGGCCAGAGATGACGCTGTGGCTAAGTCGTTATACAGAACTGCAACTTGTGGATGCTCTGCTCCAAGAGATTTCTTGGCGATTGCCAAAGCTTTGCGAAGCTTTTCAATTGCTTCTGAGTGACGGTTTCTCTGCAGAAGGAATCTCGCATATGCATCGACGCACATTCCAAGCATGGCCTGATTGTCAGGGTCATCTCTTGTTGCCTCATTGTCCATTTTGGTCTTCAGCGACTTCAGACAGAACTTGTATCCCGACTCAGCCTCCGTATCACGATTTTGAGCGGCGTAAATGATAGCAAGTTTAAGCGAAATCTCCACCATTGCATTGTCCGTTTTGGGAACTTCCCTCTGCAAGAGGCCCTTCATGGTTTCTTTGAAGAGAACTTCGGCTTCGTCGTAATTTCCTTGGCTCAGAGCCAAATTTGCAAGCGAATCAAATATGTACACTCGGGTCTTGATAATTTTCTTCAGACACCAGGTGCCGTCTTTAGCATAGGAGTCCAGCAGAGCAAGGGCGTGGTGGTAGAAACGTATGGCAGCATCATAGTTCTCTTTGTATTCTGCTAAACGTGCTTGTTTTAGAGCAAGAATGACTTTATCATCACTCTTGATCTTCTCCTCAGCAACCCGTAACTCTGCTTGAAAACTTGAAGATGAACCGTCATCTGTGTTGTGCAGCAAGGTTACGGCCAAGGTGAAGCTGATCGGCCCCAGATGAAAGCTGCAAGAAACGCGGATTTAGATTTCAAGAGTTGATAAGAGAATTACAATTTTAATTATGAGAGATTTCAACCTATGAAAGTCTAGAACAGACCACATCATACATGCATGTACTCATGAATGATCATGTAAGGCCTATGTACAATGTTGAATGTAGTGACCAGTATATGTGTGCATGAACTATATTATACCTGTGTACATTGGCATAATAATGAGTCTGATTTAATGACTATCACTCCTATCAGTATCACTCAACCTAAAAGTCTCAATTCAAGACTGAAGAGTCCGATCGTTGACAAGGCCCAATTTAGTACTTTAGGAGCATTTGTCTTTCATCCTTTCATTAGCTAGTTAATATGAGTTTTGGGGGTTTGGGGTTATATGTAATATGACAAGTGAACCGTATTTTACTACTTACCCCAGTAGTTGATTACTAGTAACTTTTTTTAATTAGTACATGTGCATAAGTAACCCTAATCCCTACTAGGCTACTACTGCCACTGGTACTAGGCTACTAGTAGTAGTACTAGGCTACTCACTCCCATTGCCCGGTGATTCAAAATATTTATGCTTTCTTGTGCACACTGCGCAACGGCTGTACTTCAGGATTGTAGGAGGAAACTAACTCCATAAAGCCATAATACGTGGGGATATAGCACTAGGAGTCTCGGAACGAGATTAGCCATTTGGAGGAAACGCAAGTTCGAGCAACCACGGAATCTTGCCACCGGTGACCGCAGTAACGTTATGACTCACTTTCTAAAGTTCGATTGTCGTCTTTCTTGACGACTGAATGTTTGCATTATCCTAACAGCATGTTGCTTGTTTATATTTTGTATAATTCGTTGCTGACGGAAGGAGGAGAACATAGCCTTTATTGGCTGAAATCCCCGAACAAACGATCCGAAAGGAACCTTCGTGTAGGCCGCCATCTTTAAATACTCACTGCACTCGCATGAAAAACTCCACGATATATATTACAAATCATAACGCCCAATTTCATTTATAATAAGAAGAAATATCTCAGTACAACACTATATGGGTATACCCTAATCGCATCGAAATTTGTTGAAAAACAAGTCATCCGAGGTCACGAAGGGTCAGTTACTTGACCTGCTTATGAGTCACTGACCCATATCCCCAAGGGGTATATAAGACCGCGGATGCCTTCCTCAGCTAGCATCTTTTCCCTTTTCGCTTTTAAACGGATAGCACGCTGCGACGCCACAAGGATTTACCCGTTCTTACTCTCACTCTGTTGGTTTTTGACCTAAAACTTTTTAGTTTTTTGCGCTCAAGATTTTTTTCTATGGATCTCCTGGCTTCGGCCATGCAAGACTCTGAGTTGCCAGCCATGGAGGCTTTGCCAGAGCACAGCGCAGATGAGACCGTGCAGGCCCGCGGGGCTGGTCCTCTGTCGCTAAATGAGCATATCCCCGCGAGGGATCTCACCCGGTCGGAGGAGAGTTCTCTCCTCCTACAGCTAGCCGCACAGCTGCAGACGCTGACAAGTTGGGCAGCGTCTGTACAGGCTAAGTTGGCCGGCCCTCATGAAGAGGAAGAGGAGGTGCAGCGCCCGAGCCGGGTGGCGTCTGCCCCTCCTGCCTTCTACGAGGACATTTCTCCTCCCCAAGTAGAGGAGGAACCCGCAGAGGACCCTTTTGCCGCTTCGGCCCTTCAGGGCTTTTCGCTGCCAGCAGTGGCAGGAGCCATGTCCGTCGGCCGTGACGCTCCCACGGCAACGGAAAAAGAGGCGGCAATCTGGACGATGTTCCGTGGGGACCAGAAGCCCCGAAAGATTGCTCGGGATAAGACGGAGCGTCTGTACCGACAGACGGAGGGTCCGTTCGCCCCACCCTCCTTCCCGACGCAGCTCCCCGTCTCGCAGCAGCAGATGCAGGCGGACCGCGCCGTTCGCGCACAGCAGGCGCAGTGGGGCATGTGTGCGTTGGCGGTCACCCGTGGCCTCGCCAAGCTCGAGGAAGCGGTGCAGGAACTCTCCGGTGCGTCTCCACCGAGGACGACAGGACGTGCACCGCGTGGGGGGCGGTCATTGCTAGTGACGTCACCATTCCATTTGCCCACGCGGTGCGGATGATGGCATCAGTGTTTAACGAACACAGCATCCAGAGGCGAGGGAACATTGCCAGGGCGGTCTCCGACCCTCATCTCAGCCGATGGCTCGAGGAGTCGAAGGTATCACGTTTGTTGTAGATGAGGTTCTTTATCGTGACCAGAAAGGAGGGAAAACACCCAGACTTGATCATAACGTAAATTCACGTATCCTTTATTTTGGATCTAAATCATAACGCATAAGTCCCATTATGACATCTCCCCTTGAGATTTGAGTATTGCACACAAATGTGAAGCACTTGTCACGTGAGTCCTGGACATAGAAACGTGAATCACATTTCAGTTAGTACATCACACAGTCCTTAAATCGTTCAGGTAGCTTCCTCTCTCGGCCACTCGGTTGACGATGGATTTCAGGAACTGCGGCAGATTCATCAACGGGTTCATCAACGGGTTCATCGCGATCCTGGGGCTGAGTCGGAGGGCTCTGAGGCGATGACCTGATGTGCTGTCGGTTGCGCCTGTATCTCCCGTTGTCGGTGTCGATTATGTAGGATCTCGGGGTTTCGTGTGTTTCAACGACAGTCCCTTTTGTGCCCCACTTGTCGCCCGGGTTCTTCTGTAAACGGACCTGAGTACCAGGATCCAGAGGAGCTAGCTCTCTCACGCCATGACGCCTGTTGTAGTGGTCTGCATACTGTCGTTTTGCTTTGGCATCATTCTCCTCCAATATTTTCTGTGAGGGTGCCATTCCCGACTTCAAGGTTTTGGGTAATGCTGGGATGGTTGTGCGAAGTTTCCTTCCAACCATAATCTCACTTGGGCTGAAGCTGGTGGCTGTGATTGGAGTTGCACGGTATACCATAAGAGCCAGGTACATGTCATCCTGCCCGATGATCTTCTTGGCCGTTTGAACAGCTCTCTCAGCTTCTCCATTGGACTGATGATAGTGGGGACTTGACGAGGTCTGCTGTATCCCATAATCCTCTAAGAATTTTGCCATCTCGGTTGCCTTGAATTGGGGTCCGTTGTCTGATGTCATTCGCTCGGGAATCCCCCAATGTGCAAACATCACCTTCAGCGCGTTGATGACACTCCTCGCCGTTGTTGTGGATAGGACGGCAATCTCGATATATCTTGAGTGGTAGTCAACGACTATCAGGTACATTTTTCCACGGAGCTCGCAAAGATCCGCTCCAATGTGCTGCCAAGGTCGTTCTGGCATGAATGTTGGTATCATTGGTTCCTTTTGTTGAGATGGTAAGTTTGTGGTGCAATGGTTGCACTGTCTCACCATTGCAGCTATCTCGGAACTTATTCCCGGCCACCAAACTCCTTGCTTGGCTCTCTCGCGGCATTTGTTCACACCCAAGTGTCCGTCATGGATTTTCTTCAAAGTTTCCTCCCTCAGCGCATTGGGAATAACGATTCTGGAGTCTCGTACGATCAATCCTTCTGTAATGCTGAGTTCATTTCGGACATGGTGGTATTGTCTGGCTTCAGGCAACGCATCTTCCCTTCTTCTAGGCCATCCTGTGAGAGTATATCTTGCAACAATCCTGAGCTCATTGTCTTTTTGGGTGGCTTCTTTGATCCGGGCAATCTTCTGATCTGAGATAGGTGCGGAATCGACCACTGCACATGCGTACTCTTCAATGTTCTCTTCGTCATTTGATTTTGGTTCGTTGTCTTTGCATGCTATTCTGGACAAGGCATCAGCGATGACGAGGTCTTTGCCTGGTACATGCTCGATGTGTATATTGAACGGCATCAGTCTTGGTAGCAATCTTTGACATCTTATTGGGCACTTGTCCAGGTCCTTCTCGCCAATGATGGGTACGGGTGGTTTGTGATCTGTGATGAGCTTGAATTTTTCAAGTCCAGTGAGGTATCGCTTGAATTTTTCACAGGCAAACACAGATGCCAGGCACTCTTTTTCAATTTGTGCGTATCTGGTTTCGCTTTGAGTCATTGTTCGTGATGCAAATGCAACTGGTCTGAGGCCATTGTCGTGTTCCTGCATAAGTACGGCACCTATACCATAGCTTGATGCATCCGCACTAACCACGGTTGGTTTCTGTACGTCGTAGTAGGCTAAGACTGGACTTCTTGTGACCATGTTCTTCAGCTCTGTCCACGCTTGTTCCTGTGCTTGTTCCCATTGGAATTGTG
>KB309694.1:33859-90359 GCA_000328365.1 Capitella teleta
GTTGGATATTCGCTGGTTTCATCTTCTCTCTTAGTTTTGCTTGTGTTCCTTCTGTTACAACACAAACATCAGCTCCACTATCAATCTTAAAATCAATTGTGTGACCATTGACATCTATTGATGTGTGCCAAGGAGGTTCATATGAATCATCTGCTGTGGCTTCGACTGAACCTAGGAAGAATGATCTGTTCGGTTTCTCGCTTGTCTCAACTTCGTGAACTTTCTGTTTTCTACAGACTTTGGCATAGTGGTTGCGTCCCTGACAGTTTCGACAAGTTTTGCCGTAAGCTGGGCATTGTCTTGGTGCATGTTTTGTCCCACACCGACTGCATTCTCTGGAACTGATCGGTCTAACTCTCTTGTCAGCTTGATACTTTTTGTGGTTGAAGCTCTGGGTTGCTGATTTGTTCTTCGTTGATCCCTCGTGATCTCTGCGTGTCCATGCAACTGAATGTGGTTGACTGGAGTTCAAGTCTCTCTTAATTTGCTCAGTCTGTTTAGCTGTGGCTATCGCATCAGCTAAAGTTAGCTTCTCTGTCAGGCAAAGCTTTTGTTTGAGTTCATTGTCTGATAAGCCAAACACAAATTGGTCGCACACCTGATCCATTAGATCAACAAATTCGCAGTGTTTGGAAGCGGCATGCAGCTCTCTCTCATATTCCTCTATGGTCTTTGATTCTTGCGTTGTTTCATGAAAACGCTTTCTCTCAAATGTTCGTTTTTTTCTGGGAGCATAGTAGGTTGTAAATGCTGCGGTCACATCTTCGTATTTGACCCTCTGTGCCACGGTCAGGGAAAGATTTGCGAATATGTTTTCGCTCTCCTCACCCATGGTGTATAGTAAAGCATCTATTTGTCTGTCCCCTTCCTCTTCATCCATTCGACCTGCACTTCTGTATCTATTGTACCTTGTTAGCCAACGAGGCCAATCGTCGGGTCTGAACGAAAACTCTGCTGGTGCACTGAATCGAGCTGGAGCCCGTCTGGTGCCCCGATTATCGCCCACTGACGCTTCGTCGCTGTTTTCAGGCATTTCGAACACTTGTTTCCCACTGAGGATTTCCACAAATGTCTGTACTGATTAATACTTCTTAACTGTCACGATCACCACGCTGTCACCATATCACGTTTGTTGTAGATGAGGTTCTTTATCGTGACCAGAAAGGAGGGAAAACACCCAGACTTGATCATAAAGTAAACTCACGTATCCTTTATTTTGGATCTAAATCATATCGCATAAGTCCCATTATGACAGGAGGCCTCCTTCACGGATTTATTCGCCGGGAACACAGAGGCAGCCTTGGAGGCCTCAAGAGCCAGGCGCACAGATGGCCTGCTGGTCGTCGCGCGCCAGGCCACTACCTCCCGACCGGCCAGCTCCAAAGGAAACCGGTCGCCCCTCTACGCGCCACGCCCCAGGCACCAGGTCTCCCAGGATCCAGGTCACCGTCGGCCCTTTCTTGAGGAGCGCTCGTTCCCACGTGGGGGCAGAGCGCGTCCCTTCTCTCGTCCCAGCCGTGGCCGCGGAAGCCACGCCCCTTCGACAACAAACACTGCACGGAACGCTTAAGCAGAAGGTAGGCGGCCGATTATCTTCTTTCATTAGACAATGGCAGCACATCACTGAGACTCGTGCAGTGCTAGACTCAATCAAAGGTATTCACTTGGAATTCAAAAGTCTGCCTCTGCTCATGCACCCCTCTCAGGCGTGTGATTCGAGCCGGGGCGTTAGCAATCACAAAACAACGCTAATCGTCGACGAGAGACTTTATTACGTAAGAACGCGATCGAGAGAGCTCCACCAACAATCGGTTTTTACGCCCGCTTGTTTCTGGTAGACAAAAAGAATAGAGGTTTACGGCCAGTATTCAATTTGAAACCACTTAATCGCTTCATCATGGCAAGAAGTTTCAAGATGGCCACTTTACGCATGGTTGCGCACTCACTCAGAGAAAAAGACTTCGTGGTTTCACTAGACTTAACTGACGCATATTTCCATGTAAACATGGACCCTTCGTTTAGGAAATTCATGCGTTTCAAGTTTCGCGGAAAACTCTTCCAATTCAAGGCTATGTCTTTTGGTCTATGCTCAGCACCAAAAATCTTCACCAAATAGACTCAAGCTATCACTCGTTACTGCCGTGGACGGACGCGATGTGGATGGGCGAAGTGATTTCTCTAACACTTTGTCAACCCGTCCTGCTTCCAACTCCGGCGTTGAAACAGCAGAACACTCGGGATCTGAGGAACCTGCAATTCGTGGCTTGGATTATATGCGCCAACGTATCTGCAGGACTTACGCCGGAGCTCGCCGCATTTATTACCGACTCAATTAGGGGCTCTTCTCGACAGACATACGAGTCCGCGTGGCGTTCTTGGACGCAATGGAGTGAAGCCTGCGGAATGGACCGATCTGATCTCTCAGAGATATCCTTAGTCCGGTATCTGTGGTATCTGTGGTATCTGTGGTATCTGTTCCAGAGCCGAGACCTAGCAGCCTCTACGTTGGGGGTGCATAGGGCTGCAGTCTCCTCCTTATCTAATCCTTTAGACAATTCTCTTTCCAACTCGTTTCTGCTTCAACGATTTATGCGAGCAGTTTTCCTCAGCAGACCGCCCGCGAGGAGACGTCCGCGGGAAGCATGGGACGTAGCTACGCTTTTAGACTTCCTTCGTACGCGGGGTTCCTCGAAAGCTTGTCGTTTCGCCAGTTATCTCATAGAACGTTTGCTTTAGTACTCGTCTTCTCCTGTCGCAGAATCAGCGATCTGTATCTCCTTGATTCCGAGGAACCTTGATGTGTGGTCACTGATCGATCGGTCGTTTTTCAGCCTCGTTTCGGTTTGAAGCAAGATCGACCAGGACATCGCTCACCTCCGATTCGCTTCTCGCTATCACCACATGCAGAACTCTGCCCTGTGCGGCACCTGGTGGCCTATTTAGAAGCTACTGCAACACGTCGCTCCAGCTCGATACTGTTTGTGACAACAACTCCTCCGCATGGAACCGCTGCCCGCGCCACTTTACGGCAGTGGTTCGCTCAAACTCTGATGGGTGCCGGTATTACAGCCTCTCCAGGCTCAGCCCGTTCAACGGTAGCGTCGACCGCAATTATGCAATCAGCAGACTGGTCGTCTTCTCAGACTTTATACTCGAATTACGTCCGAGTTTTACCTGCGGAGGCGTTAAGACGGGATACAGTTCAATCTACGATTGACTTGCTCCCAGATTAGGTATTTAAATAACCAGTTCTTTACTGATACATGTATACTTAAACATAAATTAGTATACAATGGCTAAACATGCTTTTCCTCTTTTCACAGACGGCGTAAAGGCCCATAGGTCCTAACAGACCCCGATTCCTCATGATTGCTGAACTCTTGATGCCTCGTAAATGCATTTTTACTCGGGACACTTAAAAAACTTGTAAACTGTTTATTTGTTTTTATTGGTTACAGTTGTCCTCACAATCGATGCTCAACAGTCGTACCCATATACTGTTGTACTGAGATATTTCTTATTATAAATGGAACAATTTTAAAGTGAAACGTCTTAAAATTGACATTTATATTATTGAAATATCTCAGTACAACTGAGCCGATTATCTTAACAATTATTATTACACGAATATGCTCAAGGTCAAGATGCTGAGGAAGGCATCCGCGGTCTTATATACCCCTTGGGGATATGGGTCAGTGACGCATAAGCAGGTCAAGTAACTGACCCTTCGTGACCTCGGATGACTTGTTTTTCAACAAATTTCGATGCGATTAGGGTATACCCATATAATGTTGTACTGAGATATTTCAATAATATAAATGTCAATTTTAAGACGTTTCACTTTAAAATTGTTCTATTCACCCCACGATCAATGTTGTTACAATAAACTGATTAAGAATGACCCCCCCCCCAAAAAAAAAAAAACAAAAAAACAAAAAAACAAAAACAAAAACAAAAACAAACAAACAAACTTTGCCACCATGCTAGATTGCTAATTTGCTAATATTAGCGCTACGGTCTGCCCAAAACTCTAAAATGACTAAAAATCGGCTTTCCGTGAACCTTTGCAGAAACCTTTGAATTACAAATCTACCAACATACATAATATAGGTTACCTTGAATATGCCACCGAGGTGACCTAAATGTTCTTATAGGACCTTACCTTAACTAGGTTACGTGATACTGGTCGGTATGACCAGACCTTCAGCTTCTTTGCACGAGTTACCATGGTTATTTTCAGCTCCAGTCGTATACATGTATTATTGGATGGTTACTGATTACCCCAATGTTTGTCTAAACTGTTCTTGAAAGCGTTTACTGAATCAGCGTTTACGACTTTTACTAGCAAAGAGTTCCAATCATTAATTACCCTGTATGGTAAAGATCTCCTCTTCTCTATTTGAGCTATGTTTCATTATTTCTGTGCAATGTCCATGTGTCCATCATTTGACCTGATCGTGAAAAAAGGTTTGTTGCCTGTGTCAGGTACAGGTAAGCATACCAAAACGCACAGCCCCTAAATTATCATAATTTAATTCATTGAATAAGGACCCCATCACATGTCATCTGAGAGAATGTCTGGCGAGTATTACCATAACATGTAGTAGTCACTGGAGCAGAGGAATCGAAGTCTTTGGATTGAGTCTGTGCCATGGAGCCAACCAGATGTACACACATAGCCCCACCCCCCACTACCACCCCACAAGATACTACAACTTTTCAAGTACTCAGTAACCTGTTTCCAGGTTTCCATGTTTCCATGGAGTCTTCAGAATTGAGCATTATAATGATAATCAATAAAACCAGAGATGGAGTTTCACATTTATTAACAGCTGAACACAATCATTTCACTCGGGCCGATTCTTCTTCCTCTCCAGCGCACGCACATCTCCCTCCTGCTGCTTCAGGTCGGAAATCAGTCGCTTCAACTTTCGCTTGTTCTCAGCATCACTGTATAAAAAGGAGAATTCAATAAAAACGTACCATCACATGCATCTTAAAGAAATGAAAACTTGAGCCAATCAAGTGGTTTGTTGTACAGGCAGTCACACACCTTTCCATCTGCTCCTGAAGACGATGCCTGGCAATGAACTGTGTGTCCTTACGAACGTCCCTAATGGCGCCCTTCATCTCTCGCTTGTACTGATACTGTATCTTCTGCTCCTCCTGGGTCTGCTTGCTGCCTCCTCTTTTTTTCTTACCATCAAAACTGGAGAGGAAGATAAAAAATGAGACGCTTGATTTTTATTAATAATATTACGGCACTCACTGCTCTTCTAGTTTTGGCTCAAATGTGCGCGAAATGACCATTTTCTGTTTCTTCCGCGATAAACATTTCTTCGGTTCACTTGGAGTTTCTAAGATGATTGTGAAATGTTCCATTGACTCCTAAGAATAAAACATCATTGATGAATCTCATTCAGAATAAGAACAATTTTGAGTTGGAACTCACTTGCAAAGCAGCTGGGTATAATTTCAACACAATTTGCTGGCTGAAGTACTTTAAGGGTTCAAAAATTTCTTGGAATGATGCCTTTTCTTGGTACAAATCAGCAAACTTGACCATTAGTTTGAAACACATACCCAGACAATTCACTCTGATCATGATCAACAAAAGGAAAAATTAACAGAATTCAAAATGAAGCGATCCTTTTTACCGATGTTGATCACATTCGAGGCTTTTGTTCGCTGCAGGAGACAGGACCTCACACACTGACACAGGGGTCAATTTCATTGACCTGCCAACAGGAGATTCAAATGCATTTAATGCAGACAGAGGAGACCTACTTGGCAGATTTCTTTTCCAGTTGAAGAATCCCGCATGATTTGCCAACTGGTTTGAAAGGGGGGATTATCGCATGATCTAAAACAAAGCAAACTTCTCAACAATCTTGTCACCAATTCATGATGAAACTAACCCCCTTTTTGTCCGATTTCAGGATCACAAGCCAGGAAGAGAATACCTCGAATGAAATTAATCGCTTCCGGAACAAAACGCTTCGATAGCAAAACAAACTGAAATGGCATAAGATGATTATACACATTGGTCAATCGCAACATTCGCACCTCAAGGAAAGTATTGCACACAAAAAGTCCACTGTAGACATCTTGAACGCACGTAACAGGACACTAAATGATTAAATGATGATTAGAAATTTCAGACATCTGGAATGCAGATTGCTTAGATAGTTCACCTTGGTGAGAACCTGCGACATGTACAACATGGCAGGCGTGGAAACCGGGTGCCGGAAGTCAGACGTGGGGAACAGAATAGGAATCAACTTCAACAAAAGAAGCTGTTGACAGAAAACAAAACAAATACAGGAATGAAACTAGAGGTGAAATTCCAAGAACTGACCGTGTCCAGTGAGGGCATAGCAGCTCTGCCATTGCGTCTGGCAACCTCTTCACTGAGCTCTACTTGGCGTGCTGCCAGAAGAGATTTCACAGCGTCCGCTGATTCATTAGGGAATTGCTGAGTGAGTTCATAGAGTTGCGCGACCAGATTATTCATGAGCTGTGTCTTAGGAGGCGATTGCAATGCCAAATCACAGTAGAAGCGCAGGAGAAGAGTCTGCATGATCTGGAGAAGACAGAAGGGTCATTGTGAAGCAGAGCACACAACTGCCACAGCACCTCCAGTTTCGCCTTGTTGCCCTCCGCTAGACTTGGGTGGTGGATTTTACGTGTCCTTTCCACAATCTTCACCACTTCCTCGTCCGTGTGGCCCTCGAACAAACCAAGCAGTTCTTCATAATTATTTGGGGCTGAACAAATATAACGTGAATAAATCTGTGCAAGCCTGATTGGTGAGCATTACCTTCAAACGTGTATGGCAATTCTTTTTCAGCTTTAGCCATGTCAGATTTCTTCTCCTGTGAAATCAACATTAAAAGAACATGGAGGAATTTCCCTCAACTCACCGCTAAACTTTTCTGAGTGACTGATTGCGAATTTTCTATTTCTTCCTCATCTCCTGAAGATTCAAGATCAGATCCACCATCCTCCTCCTCCTCCTCCTCCTCCTCCTCCATATCTTCTTCTTCTTCCTCCTCCTCATCTCCCTTCTCCTCCTCCTCATCTCCCTTCTCCTCCTCCTCATCTCCCTTCTCCTCCTCCTCACTTTCTTCTTCTTCTTCCTCCTCCTCATCCTCTTCCTCCTCATCTCCACTCTCTGCTCCTTCCACAACCATTTTCCCATTCCTAAACACAAGTCCTTTCTTCTCTGGTTTCTCAAATGAGAACCTGCCAAATATTCTCTTCATGATTGAAAAGATTCCCTTCCCCATCCCTCACCCGTCGTCCAGATCATCCGCTGACACGTGTTTCGGTTTCTTAGAATCCTTGCCATCTGACAATCCTCGCATCCTTCGTACACGATCGGCCTGTGAAGAAAACAAAAACTAAACCTTCCTTCGACAAAGACCACGCCCACCTCTAATTTCTCGAGACGTTCCCGCGTCTCTTTCGCCAATTCATCATCGCTTTTCATTCTATCAGTTGGCTGTGAATAAAATAATATATAAAAATAAAATCCAGATAACTGAACAAAAGGTCAACAAACCTTGGCTTTCATATCAAACATGAGTTCACGAACAGCGATATCAAAATCATCTTTCTTCCCGCCTTCGTTGGTCAAATCCTTGTGTTTCTTCTACAAAATAATAAACTCGCAATTGAATGAATACTGAATGGACCCCGGACTGACCATGCCAGCAATCAGCTGCATCCCAGACTCCCTCCATTCTTGATTCAGCTTTTCGGTCATCTGAGCGGTCAGTTCTTTCTCGTGCTGTTTCTCATACTGCGCAGAAATAAAAATGAATGAAAATCAGTTTCCACGAGTGAGGAGCACTCACTCTTTCTTTGCGTGTCTTTGTGATCAGTTCCTCCATCTTCTCCTTCCATGTTTTATATTCGCTGTCCGTATTATTTGGATCTTTCTCCTTGAAGAAACCCCCAAAATGCTGCTCCCCAACAATGTCAGCTGAAATTTTATTTCTTTAATGTGAGATTGGGATGAACTTGCATCCGTTGACCTTACCCCCAATGGCTCCCGTGTCTTCATCATCATCACTGTCATTTCGTGGAGCCTCGAATTTCTCGATTTCTGAGAGCGACTGTCCGAAATGAGTGAGTTGCTCTTCTTCCTCATCATCTTCGTCGTCTTGTAAATTGAACTTATTTGAGGATTTTTCAAAAACTTTCTGGAATAAGAGCAACATTTTACAATCATCAAAGACACAGGATTAGTACAGCACATAGTACAACAATTCCCACAGACTGTGTCCAGGTGAATTTTGCTATTTTTATCATATAAATGGTCAATAAATCAAAATAAATCCCTCGCAACATATGAAAAAAAAAGAAAAAAAAAAAAAAAAAAGACTCAATGAAGAGTCGGCGTCAAGAGAGCCTCACGCAATAGCAAACCAAAAAAGGAGGCACAAGTTCCTCTCATGAATATTCATAACAAAAATATCAAATCCTGAAACCAAAACAAAATATGATCACATTACAATTCATCTGCACTGCCCCAAGGACACACAGATCAATATTTACGACGGGCGAAGCAGAGAGATCTAGGTCAAGAGGTCAGCGAGCGGGAACCCCTCCCCCAGCGCCTGCCCTGCAAGCAGCAGACGTAGCAGCAGCGTGTTCATGTTAGCAGGCGGTGAACTGTTGTTCATGATGAGCCGCCCTTGAATCTCGAGCACCGTGGCAGGGGATCCGGACAGCCCACGAGTGCACGGGTGCCTGGGAATCGCAAACGAATTCATCCACAGGAAGCTGGGGTTGGTATGGAGACGACGTAACCCGGGAGGCAACATGGAGGAGAACGCCGCTGCTAAGCAACCGATGCTGCTGAGGCTGAACGGAGAAGAGGAGAAGGATGACGAGGATGAGGAGGAGGCATCATCGGCCACAACTCCTTCTTCATCATCGAGGAAGAGCACCACAGTGGACGCGAGTGAGGTGAGTAGGCGATAATCTCTTACATCATTAGAATTCGCATGCACACACAGGTTCCAGTAATACGAGGTTATGTAACAATGCTAACCACTCATCAATGTTGTTGACTTCGCATAGACGGAACTCTGTGCTGAGGCAAATTACACATCGAACTGCACGGACAATAACTGAGAGCGATGCCCCGAATTAACGCTACGAATCCCAAAGCGACCTCAAAATTAATAGCGAACAGCTTTAATATTTATTATCATCAACCAGTAAACATCATAACATCTGAGGCAATCATATTATCTGTGACCACGTGAGTAGAGCGGAACCACAGACCACGTGACCACAACAGTGCTCATTGCATCGGAATACTTTTTTATGCTCGTATGGCCCACTGTACAACAATGATGGGAGATATGAGACGAACGTCTCCACTAAATCGATTTGACCGCTAGCTCATTATAATGACAATGCACCCAATGCGGATCTATAGACTTTCTTTATCCCTATTCTCATCATCGGAGAATCGCTTCCAGGAATTCCCCGCTGCCTCTATAGTAAACATTAGGCGTATATTGTATTCCAACGGCAAGAATATATCTCCGAAGTGTTCGTTTTAAGCAGAAACCACTGTAGGGACATGCAACCGAGCGTTGCCATGGAAACTGTGCTTTTTTTTTTAAATGGAAGTCCCATCAGCACCATCCATCTCGAAGCAACACCGCGGCACTAAATCGAATTAACCCGAACCATAAACCCGGTTAATTGAGGTTCTTAATAGCTCCGCTGTTCCAACATGGAGGGAGTAGAATGGATAATGTTATTACACAATGCTGTGTGCGTAACAGCCGAGCGAGGTACCCCTCATTGAATTACTCGTACATACATGTATTATTAGAGAAATCGTGGTCCTAAAATTACACAAATACCGGTAGTCAGCACTTGCTCCACGTTAAATCGAGACAGGCAACAGACCACACAAGGCAAGGTTCAATCTTCAATGCAATGTGACGTCACATCGCAGTAATAACCGCCAAGAGAATCTTCCCGTGCGTTTCTTGGCTTTTATAACTTCATTGGGAGTGCGTCCAATATCGCGGGTTGGGGGGAGGGGTAGGGGAAGGGTTTCCTTTGACAAATTGTGCTCGTAATCTCGACCAGCACTGCTCGTTAAACGCATCGATCGCCGCTTTGCAGTCTTTGCCTCAATTCACAAAAAGTGCATCGGAAAACGCTCGCGAAATAGAGTCAAAAGATGACGTTGAAGCGAGAACAGGTCTCTGAGGAAAGGCGTCAGTTGAGGTGATGATCTTTTGCGGAGACCAGTGAAAGCTCCGGAGAAGAGGAGTAGCGACGCATATAGATATAAGCAGATATAGACGACGCAAGGATCTCGTTGCTATGCGGCCTTGGAGACCCCAATTCAATTCATTCTCATGTTCAAACACAAACTGAGTGAACCTTTTAGAACCAGCGTTCTTAGGTGCACAGAAAACACGTCAGCTGAGGGATAATCAATGAAAACCTTTAATTCTTGGGGGAAATCAGGAAGAAACGAGTTTAACCTCAGTCTATGTCGAAATCAAATCAATTAGAAATAGTAGCCTCGCACTAATATGGATGTCTAATAAGCAGCAACTAGCATATTCTATGTCTCTGCACGCATTTGTCATCAGTGTATTAGATAATCTAAGTCCATAATCAATTGACTTAGCTGTAATTACGTGCAAAATGGCTTGTTAGCATCGGAATCAATTACCGGGCGAGACATCGACAGGCGACGCCCACGAAATCGATTTGCATTCAGCAGCATTCAGTCTTCGCGTTCATGGGAAAAATCATAACGCCCTTTTGATGAGCTCAGTCGAAAGGAAATCATAACGGTCTCTGGTGTGGGTGGATGTTTACATGTACCGCAGATGGAAGAGGTTGGCATTTCAAAAAAGGGAACAAGGAAAACGGGTAGAGGTCATCAGAGGTCAGGGAAGGAACGAGGGATGATGAGTCAGAGTCGAGAATATGAATGAGCGGGGGGAGCAACAGCATCGTAAAAGCAAAGGTCAAAGGGTCATGTATGTAATACACTTATAATGCAATACTGTATAACAATTAATGAAAGGGAACTTCATCCAAATTGAACGAGCAGTAAATAATCCGGAGGAAGCAAGGAAGCAACAAAAACGTGAGTCCGTGAATAAACATCGAGTAAATGGATGCTCCCCGAGGA
This sequence comes from Capitella teleta, assembly GCA_000328365.1. NCBI lineage: Eukaryota > Metazoa > Annelida > Polychaeta > Capitellidae > Capitella > Capitella teleta. Next base: position 45,048 of record KB309694.1, read on the forward strand.
GGAGAGGCGCGAAACCCGAGGGGGAATATGTCTCTGATAAATGAATGTTCCCTATGGAACCCATGAATCTCTTCTAATAGCTATTCCGGGGGATCCTAAAAATAGCAGAAGAAGACGCAGTTTCCTTTGCAGAATTTAAAACATGGATCTTGATACTACTAATGGAATGCTATTATCTGATGATATGGTCGATAACAAGATCGAATCTTCCCTTCGAAAACCAGTTCGATACCGAGAGATTGCGAAGTCGAGGGAGTAATCGCCGCTGGACGTTATGCCCAGAACACAGGTCCACTTTTGGTCCGTCGCCATACATATTTCAGTAGAAGAAGTAATTGAACAAGTCCCCCGGAGACTACTCCGCATATGCACTGCGCCTCTTTCACAATGCATTTAAGTCCTGTCATCTCGTAGGCAGTTGTGTAAACAGCCGTTCTAAGATGGTCTCCATATACGTTAGCTGATTTGTGGCCTAACAGCCTTGCGTGGCATGCGATGCTACTTGCCTAATGCAGCGCATCTGCACAGATTCCAATCATGGGAAATGTAAGGATTCCCCTATAACAGCTTCATATACGATGTACAAAATGCAAAATTAGTTAATTAATTGAATTAAAGGACTAATCAGTTGTGACCAATGGGCAATGATACATAATAATAATAATAATAATAATAAATTAATAATATCCAATGGTTGTGGAGCAGACGAAAACCCCACGCATCGCGAGCACGATAGAATCAACACAAAACCAGGCAGAAGCTATAAAATGCCAATTTTTCACAAGAAATGTCACGAATAGGGACGCGATGCCAATCTCTGAATTCGGCGGCAAACAAGAGACAGAATACACAGCAGCATCGTTGCTGCACCGAAATGATGCGAAAATGAGGGAAGGAAAAAAAACCCAATCCAATTTGAAAGGAAACAAGAAAGAAGCAGCAGACGCCTCGTTCTCTAAAGGGGTTAGCAGGAGCAGGTGGGAAGAAGAACGCCCTCCCCCTCCCTTTTTAACCAAAACCCCGAGAGAAGCATTCCAGCGCCCTGTTTTATTTGTTGATAGATTTCATAGACAGAAGCCCAGAAAATAATTATCATGGACACAAGATCGATCACGTGGTCGATGTGTTGGCTGACTCCGAAATAAAGCGCAGCTTCGGGGACGGAATAAAGACGCGACCGAAAGACGGCACATAGCAGACACGTGGCTCGCGTGCGAGAGACGTCGCGGCATGAAGGCGTTCTTCCAGCAACAGAAGGTAGGCGGCCGTCGACCTCTTTCTTGGGAGCAGTGTGTCATTGTGCTGGTTGGATAAGCAGAACTCGAGGGATGTGAGCATGCAGTGAGCAATCAACGGTGACGTCACACTTGTGCATAATCTCATATTATGGGCATATGTTAATGATGTAATTAGCGAGGCGTATTATTGACGTGAGGTTTTGTCCAGACTTGTCTTTGACCGTTACAAAAATATAAATTACACAGTGGACGTAGATTGAGCTTCATGATTTTCGATTACTCTTCGTTTGCTAATTGCCTATCATTTGATATTGTTTAATAATTATGTGTTCAACTCAAATCGAACAAACCGGCCCAAAGCAAACTATATTCTGGTTTCGAACTTTCTAGGGCGCACAATTTACTTAAAATTATTAAAGCCTCTTGGATTTCAAAGAGACATTCTGTGCAATGTTCAAAATCGAATACATCATAGAGTAATTCGTGTTCCATGCTTAGTGTTGCTAATTGCACAGTGGAGGGGGGTGGGGCAGCAGAACGAGGCTTCAGGGGTCCAAGGCAGCAGCGCCACAAAGACCAGAAAGACGCAAAGGAGAGATGAAGTGAATATGATAGGAGGAGCAGGAGGAGCAGGAGGAAGATGGATGTTTGCGGCATTATTTCTGAGAATCCTGGGAGCCATTCCCAAAGCAAAACACGTAGAAGAATACATAAATAATACACATCCATCTCAAAACAGAAGAAGTGGGTTTTGGGGGAAGAAGGCTTTGTCTCCCAATAGGGAAGATAGTGAATCAGGTTCAGGGAAAACTAAACAAAGACAAACTCAGCATTAAAGGATTTGCATAATTTAAAGAATTGGAAATTGCTTAAATTGTTTGTCACTTTGTCACACAAAATCCTGCCGTTGACAGCTTTTGCATTAGCTTTAAGCTCTGCGTTATGTGCTGTAAATTCTGCATGAGCTGAATGACGCAGTGTTGGACCATGAATTAGAGCTAAGCTCTTCTCTATAAATAAATGATGCAAAGGGCTCGCGACAGAGGTGTTAAGAGCCTCTCTCTCTCTCTCTCTAAAAAAAAAAAAGAGTCCTTGCTCCTGTCTATAACACTGTAGGGAAAAGTGAAGGGAATTCCGAGATAGGGTTCCGGGACACCCCCTGCACTCAGGGGCAGGGTGGGAGCTGATTACGAACCTTCTTCTCCAGCGCGTATCTTTGTATCATTCGGTCCTCTTCTGTCAGGGTCGGATTATTCTCTCCAAATCTCATGTCCTTGATGCCTCCACTTTTTCCTCGCTTCTGATACTCAACCAATAATGTCGCTTTCCGCTGAAGAAGGAAAATAAATTGATAATGACAATGAAGATGAAAATAACAATTAATTTATTCACATTTCTTTGTCATAAAATGGCGGGAATTCATTTGTTACCTTTTCATTTGCTTTAGATCTTGACACTCCAGGTTTTCCCCTCGAGTGCTTTGGCATCTTACGTCCCATAATGTTGTGTTTCTGCTTATTCACTTTGATTTCAAAAGGATTTGTCTACGGGGAGAAATGTTCTTCATTTTGGAGTTGTTACACCGTTGACCACAAACCTTGGCCGCCTGTTTCGACTTCTTTGACTGAACTTTGTCAGCCATTTTCTTCTTTTGTTTGTTTGTTTTCACCATCGTGAAGTTTAAACTGAACCAATTAACTGAATCAAGAATTTAAAAAGCACGTCTCTGGCTAATCTGCAAATAGAAAACATTGGCCAATCAACATCACAAAATATGAAGACTTTTGCTGAAACTCAACTGAGAGACAACAGAGTTCACTTGAACTCCTGACCTCAGGATGGAAATACCAACGCCCTTCCCACTGAAGCAACCAGGTGTGTCGTTCCGTGTACCCATGGAAATTAGGTTACCGGTAATTAATCAAAGTAACACCAAAGATTTTACAACAATCTTTTGAAATTCCCATAGTGAAAACCGCAGAGATTATACCATTCAGGAAAAAAGTTCCTAAATGTTTGCTAATTGCATCATTGAATTCATAACCCTCATTGAATAGGATAATTATTGTTAATCTAACATTTATGAAATGAAGTTATAAATTAACTTCATTTCATAAATAAATCAATCAGAGATCATTAAAAAAATAGCTACATAAAATAATAAAAATATGCTATATAGACTATGCCATAAATCCATGGGCTTGTTTTCCAAGCCATATAAGTAGAACCCCGGTTGCCCTCTTGGTGCTCGGAACGAGTCTACAGGACCCAAGGGCCACATTTATGGCAGCACCTGTGCATGGGCTCAGTTTTACCTCAGTCTCAGCAATCAAACCAGCACAAGACTGACACAAAGATTCGCAGCCTTCGCCCATCAGTTAAAGATTAATTAGCAACTCATTAATAGTGTATACAGCAGCCAAAGTCTATTTAGCAAGCTTTCTGTTCCGCAAAAATATGTTGTTATGTCATGCGATGATGCAGCTCCCTGCCTCAGCAATTTCGTTTGTTTTCCATAAAACAGTTCATACAGCATGATTTGTGCTATAATCAGAATCAATGGTGGATGCTTCCATGCGATGAAGCCAATCTTGCTGTCTGCTCAAACATCTCCAGAATATTACTCGGCAACTCCTTCCTTTCCTTCTTCTCTCAATTCTTACTTCGAACCTTCGTATTGGGAATAGGAAATGCAGAGAGGCAAAGTCACTCATTAGTTGGACTCTCTCTCTGGGGGTCTTCTCGCCGGCTGCTGATGTCAATGTCTCGTGCTCTAATTAATTGCTTGACTGCACAATATTGGACAAGCATTAGTATCATGCCGTTCATGAGTCGGTACAATTGATTACCCAGTATTCATAAATCAATTAGTGGTTAGGAGGGCATTTTGATGTTTCGATGAGTTGATGTTTTGTTAACTAGGAATGCCTGTCTAAATTTGGCCAGCAAAAGTTTGATGTGGTATCTTTTGAACGGGGTAAGAATTTAGGGACTTAGGGGTATGGGGTATCGAGTATGGAGGAGTGAGGGAGTGGGCACTGCTGTATTAGGCTCTGTCTCGCAACTTCATATATCTAAATCAACAATTGTGAAGCTTCAGATTAGATAATATCTGTTTATTTGCATAGATGCAATTACCAACATTTTGCGAATTTGGACGCTCTCTATCTTGAAACCACTAGAGTAGAGGTCAGTCTAAATTGCTGCTTCAGGATATATCCAGGCTGAGAGGTATGCTACCATTTATTAGTCATAGATTAATAGATTTAATAGTTTATTAAATTACTACAGAGCCTTACACGGTACTATCACAACACAAGCACGCTGGCCACCTGGCCACCCACATACATGATACATGTAGCAAAATTGATGCCTAAAGTGTAGTTCAATGATGACAATCCATGACGTGTAATTATTCACTGAACCAGATGAATGAATAGCTGTCAATTTGGTTATTAAATTTCAATTACTGTGAACAGATTGTGATTGTGAATTAAGAGCAAATAACGAATGTGATGAGTCTCATGACACAGAAGGCTTACTGTTTGACAAATAAGAATAATAAATAAGAACCTGGTTTTCCAATCAATGGTGATTCCATTTTATGAATGCATTCAGGAAAATCATCATCTTGAATTCAGTGATAATACGCATCATTTAATATTTAGACCTGACGAAGGGACCAACAAGGACAAAGGGGTGTGAAATCTACGCAGCTATGAAAATTAATTCAACGAGAGAAATTGATGAATTCAAATATGGTATGTCCCACTAATACTCTGTGCAGGTGCAGAGCATAGATAAAGTAGCAGACACTGTTTAGGTGGGACATTTAACAAGCCAAGATGGCATCAGTTAACGAGCAGCGCTCAATAGAGGTGGTTGTCTTATTGCTGTCTTCACATTATTCCTATTTTGACAATAAGGAAATATGCCCGTTAAGCACTGTATATCCCAATGGAACGCATTCCCGATCAACATCCGCTCTGAGAGGAATCCAGCTACTTTTAAAAAGCGACTAAAGACGTTCTTATTTTATCGAGCTTTTAATGAACCAGTTACTCTCTCGTGATTTTATCAGTATTTAATCTATTTATATTGTACATGTAGTATTTTATCTAAAGTGCCTAGAAATTGTTTTATACATGTTTTAGCATTCTAATTGAATAAATTATTATTACCATATTATTATTATTAATATAATCATTATTATATGGGGTAACTGTAACTTTGAAAGTAGGGAAGCTGCAGAGGAAGTATTTATGGGTTGCATTAACATGTTTTCCGACGTGGATAACAGACCCTGTCAAATACCACCATGGATGAACTTGAGGGCGTGAAAATATCACGTCGACAGAGTGACTAATTACACATCCATTTGCTCAAAGCATTTTGTCCATGGGTCGGAACCTACTGACACATATTCAAACCCATCCCAGCAGACATGCATGATTCTGAGGCCCAAATGACTTCGTTCCTGTAAAAGAAGAGAACACCTGCTGCCAGGACACTAGCCTAACAGCACAGGAAACCTCTTCCGGAGTGTCAACCCTCAGTTGCATGTGACTCAAGTTATCTGGCATGTATCTATATGATATTGTAAATTAAATTGACATAACGATTAATGAGTAATAAAGTGTATAACTCATTGGCTGCATTATACGTTATTGTGCAGCACAATCAAATCAATCATCAAGTTGAAATCAGCATGATTTTGTTTTTGTGAGCCCCATACACTGCCTTTATTCAGGCACTGAGAGATTGCACTTGCAATTAACTGGCACAGGAGTTCGGATCTGTCGCAGATGCCATGAGATGGTTTGACGGCTCTTCCAATCTCTATAATATACATCTTACAGTTAAAGATCAGAGCCAAGACACCTATTGTCCCTGTTAAAGATCAGAATTAAAGCACAAATTCAATCAACTTTATTAATTTGTATTATCATTTATCAATCATCATATACCATGCATTTAAAAAGTTAATAAATTTAATTTTAACAAAAGCTACTCACTGAAGTTGAGCAATGTCAATTACAATGAGAAATAGCTCCTAACTCCTGCTCTGATTCTGCCTTTTTTTACAATAAACAAAATTCTATGCCCTTGAATCACTTCAGTCATCACGCAGAAGTGACGTAAGTTTTAAATTTAAAATTTGATTTTTAATCTAATTTGAATAATTTCTTATGCCATGCATTTTCAAAAAACAATACAGAGGCACAGTGTGAGTGAGTGGAGCTGTGCAGTTAACCATAGAAAACGCCCAAACTGTTTGCCATGAATTTTTTTCACAGATATAAAAAGTTTTAAAAACATAGGCTTTTCCATGAATTTCCAGGCCTGGAAAAGTCAAAATCAATTTCCATGACTTTTCGAGGATTTCCTGGATCCGTGGGAACCCTGTTTTGAAACTTCTTCAGAATGCTGCTTTTAAAAAAATGTATAAGAAGCAATAAGGATGACATGACGCTACATGTGCATGCTCCCGTGTTTGGGCATAACTAATATTAACTATCCGTGTCCGTATCTGTATCCAACGGATAGTAGCAACATGGATATCCATTATCTGTGTATCCATGTTGAAGCACTATACGCCCAGCCTTAATACATGACGCATGTAATAATTACAGCATAGTCCCGGTTAAAACCACACTCCTGATTACAACTCCACCTAACATATTTCAAACCAGGCATTGATTTATTCGCCTACACCCCTACTAGCACCAAGCAATTTTTAGCAGCAATCACGCTGCTCGATTTCTTCTTTTAACATTTAAAGCTCAGAGCAAGCAAAACTGCATAAGGCAATATCAGAATGAATTTGTTTTGAACAAGTTGTTTGGCCCAGATTCAGGAGAAGTTTCAAAAGGCATGCACATGTCACACCTAGACAGTTTACTGCTTGTCGATTACACTGTGAGGCAAATTCCTTATCAGCGCAGGATGTTTTTTCCCCAAATGCATGAGTCAAAGATTACTTTGTACACCATCAAAATTCAAAAACCATGATTAGGAAATGTACCAACTTAGACTCAAACTTAGGTTAAAAGTATGTCAGGCATTACTTTATCACATGTATATAACTTTGACATGAGTGTATTTTGCTCTCAATGCTCAGCTCTGTCAGTCTGTGTATCATGTAGGTTAGCACAGATTCTCGGGCGAGGTCTGTACACCTCGCCCGATGGTAAACCGCTTCTTTTTACGTCTACTGGCAGCGAGGCTCCACAATCAGCCGATTGCATGATAAATACAGACATATTATCCAACAAATCTTTGTGTTTAAGCCCTCCAGACGTTAGATGGTATATTTATGCTCCAAGAAAAAACAATATGGGCCAGTTCCCCAGTACCATCATGTCGAACTTACATTAATTAAAACCCGCAACAAAATATCACTTCGTGAAGAAGTAAACAGCGCATGCGCGAGTGACGTCACTCAGCGCATGCGCACTGCACTGTAAACAAGCGCACATGCTTCACTTTCCCGCTCAAACTTCTCTCACGACTTTCGAATGAAAATGAATAAAATTGTTCATATACTGATTGGTAATGCACAAAATATTGCGTATTAATAATTAACATGTATTCCTTTGTGAAGACTTAGTATAAATTACGTGCGCTAGGCCTATAATTATATATCGAATACCCTGGGAGAGAGTTGGAAGATCATGAAATGAAAGTTTTATCCCTCCCTACACCCCGGCTGGCTCCGCAGCAGTTGTCATGAGGACATATTTGACAGTATTGATTTTCAAGTTTGTAGCTCCCTGAGCGATATTTAAATATGCTAATTAGTAATTTCAATTCTATTTTGGGAACAAGCCCTGGGATACATGTCACAAAATTGGGGGGAAAGGGGATTCTGCTTAGGTCACAAAGGTCACAAAGTCTCCAGCCAATTAGGATCCGATACATGGTCAGGTGACCAACATAGGGGTGTGGTTATAGTACAACAATCCTTATAAGGAAACCATTAACATGTTTCCTAGACAGTTGTCTGGATAGCTGCCAGAAATTCATTCTGACTTTTACTCACCAAACAAGTACCGCATTGGCACCTTATTAAACATCCAGGGAATGCATGTCTTGGAAATATGCTGATATGGATACTTATTCTACATGTAGCATTACTATTCAGCGATAGACTTCATGAATATAATATATTCATGAAGTCTGTCGCAACCACCCTGCAGTTCTATTGGGAAGACAAATATATTATATTTGTTTTCCCAATAGAACTGCAGGGTGGTTGTTTACACTTTTTTCTGGGTTTTTCCTTTCACTCTTCAGCTTCGCTTCGGCAAAAGCCGAACCACCAAAGCTTCGGGGGTGGGCCAATATTCACCGAATTCCGAAGTCGAATCCGAAGCTTCGGCCAGCTCTAGTATAAATTAAGTGCGCAACTGCAAGGGAAGATAGGCCGCATATTGAACTGCTTAGCGCAGGAAATTTGTATGCGTATGCGTGTATGTTTACTTCGCACTACGCAGGCGCAGTGCTCTGGTTTATTTATAACACGTGGAGAGCAGGTCATGTGACATAACAATCGGAAAGCGGAGAGAAACCTGTAATGTCACTTTTTTTCGTTGCGGATCCAGTTTAAGTAGGTTTATGGTACTGGTTTCGAACAAAATTTAGTACCAGCGTCTACCTGTTATGGCTCTGCAGACCCTGGTGCCTTCATAAATATAATTACAAGCGTGGAATTCTAGAAATCGTGGTTCGCGAACTGGAGTTTAATGCGTTTACAATACAGCGAGACCCATAGGGCTCGCTATAGTATGTCAGCTACACGTAGGTCATCTTTTTAAAGCAGATCACTGCTACTGATCACACACGCTGTTAATATAATCCCAAGCATTGAACTATAAATACTCATCCAGAGTTCATCCAAAGCTATCATGCTCTGCAGATTCTTCTAATAGTCAGAATGCTGTTTCAAGCATTACATAACTATGAGCCATGCGTCGATGCATGGGAACTTGGGAAGCGCATTTACAAGGCAACGTTCGTGGAGTGGGGGTGCATTTAGAGTGAATCTGACAATCTCTATTACTAGGCCTCTCACCCTCTGCATTACCGAAATGTGCGTTACTTTGTATGTAATCTCGTTCCAAGACTCTATATAGTATATTCATCATCCCCACAGATTATGGCTATATGGAGCTACTCTGTAGTCTGTATAGTGTATGCAGAAACATATTGTAGGTATATATATTATCGCCCAATTCTATATCAAATGTCAACTTTCGTAGGACAGAGAGGGCTGAGGAAAATTATGTTGTTTTCTAAGAAATCATCTCTACCAGATGTACGAACGGTGTCATATATCAGCACGATCTTACCGTTAGACGGGAGTTCTGCTCTGCTTTTCGTGCGATTCCAGCCTCATGAGTTCATGGGCGCAGCCATGTTGGATTTTCGATCTCGCAGTAGTCTCGGAAATACTCGTAGTCACTGATAACAATTTGCAATATTATACTGTGCTTGTAAACCCTGCTCAATCGAATATTTTCCCTTTGGCCCACTAATGTTGTTTTGAAGCCACAGAAGGCTCTCGAACGAAGATCCTCGCCACCGAATTATTGATTGTTTTGCTCTCTCTGCAGTCACGTGATCGCGTATACGAGAGTTGGTTTCGCGAAGAAGTAAACATGGCGCTTCCACAGAAAGTCGTTTTGTTGTGCTGCGGATCTTTCAACCCTATCACGAACATGCATCTTCGCATGTTTGGTAAGTATTTTATATTTTATCAAAAGAATTATAGCAGCCATTTGAAATTATCAAAATGTCTATAGCAGTAGGGTTTGTTTGTTGAATGTAGCTCAACCAGCGGCTCTCAGCAGCTTTCTATTCGCCGACTAACCCGTCTAACGCCATTCAGCAGTTCAGTAGATTCACTTTCACTTCGATACGTTTTATTTCATTGATATCAACCAGGAAGTCCTGTTTTGATGTGTCATACTTATTAGTAACATAGGTGTGGGATATTTCCATTTCTATTAATCAAAGGCAAGTTATAAAGTTACAGACCCGTAATCCTTAGACATAATGATAATCATAATGTTAAACTTGCAGACCTGATGTTGTAAATTCCTTAATGACCTTATTAAGTCAAACAGACTATCAACATACACATGCATGCAGTCTTAAGTTGGTAATGGATGCATATCAAGAATATCAAACAAAATGACTCACCTTGTATCATTAAAAAAGCATAGAAAAGTAGTGATTCTCATATTCTTCTCACTGGAAAAAATTAAAATGGTGGGAAATGACGTCATCGTTGTGACGATCCAAATTGTCATTGGGTTAATGTAGTCTTGTTTTCTTATAATGATTTTAGTGCAAATGATCACCCACAAAAATTGGAGTGGAGACTTGGTTATTATAATTTTATTATGCATACAATTAACACAGATGCTTTCCTAGGCTTAATTGTGAGGTCTGTAACTTGGGATTACAGGTCTGTAACTTTAGCCACTTCCTTAATCAAAACCCGCACAAAAAAATCACACCCGACTGTAGACCACTACTTTTGCCGTATACTGACTACAAGGCTCCACACTCAACCAATCGCATGATAAATATAGACATATCCGACAAATCCTTGTCCAAATCCAAAGCCCTCCAGACGTTATATGGTATATTTATGCTCCAAGGAAAAACAATAAGAGCCAGTGCCGTCAGGTCAAACTTACATTAAATAAAACCCGCAACAAAATGTCACTTCGTGAAGAAGTAAACAAACGCCATTTTGCGAGTGACGTCACTCTGCATTGTAAACAAGCGCACATGCTTCACTTTCCCGCTCAAACTGCTCTCACGACTTTCGAATGAAAATGAATAAAATTTGTCATATACTGATTGGTGATGCACAAAATATTGCGTATTAATAATTAATACTTATTCCTTTGTGAAGACTCTGTATAAATTACGTGCCCAACTGCAAGGGAAAATAGGCCGCATGTTGAACTGCTTAGTGCGGGAAAATTGTATGCGCATGCGTGTATGTTTATTTCGCGATATGCAGGCGTAGTGCTCTGGTTTATTTATAACACGTGGAGAGCAGGTCATGTGACATAACAATCGGAAAGCGGAGAGAAACCTGTAATGTCACTTTTTTTTCGTTGCGGATCCAGTTTAAGTAGGTTTATGGTACTGGTTTCGAACAAAATTTAGTACCAGCGTCTACCTGGTATGACTCTGCAGACCCTGGTACCTTCATAAATATAATTACAAGCGTGGAATTCTAGAAATCGTGGTTCGCGAACTAGAGTTTAATGCCTTTACCGTACAGCGAGACCCATTGGGCTCGCTGTAGTATGTCAGCTATTGGAGCATAAACATGTCATGTAACGTCTCAATGGCTTAAACACAAGGATTTGTCGGATAATGTGTGTATATTTATCCTGTGATTGGGTGAGTGTGGAGCTTCGAAGTCGGTATACCGCAAGAGTAATGTTTTACCCTCAGGCCTTTGTACCTCGCCCAATGGTAAACCACTACTTTTGTACTTAAACCTTGCCCGATTTATCTATGCTAACTAGAGTTGGGCTCGACAAGGTAACAGTTGCTCTGAAGTGTGGTTTTTAAAGGCTCGTAAGGTATTTAAATGATTAAGGCTGATATGTATGTTATGTTGCCCTTCATACAAGAATAAATTGCGGTCATAATTATGCTTACACAGTAGAAAACTGGAAAAAAAAGATGGGTGAAGTCAATTTTAGCGGGTCAATGGGCGGGGCTTAACTTTAACCTGTCAAATCAGCCAAATCGTCGTTGAGATAATATTTTGGAGTAAGCACGTGGTCACTCGACGGCGCTAGCCATTAATGCAGCAAGCAGAGGCAAGCTCCCCGGAGGGGCTGAGGTGCATGCCGACTCACAAGCGCTGGCTCAGCGAAGCCTCCATCTCACGCTCGGAGGCGACGCGCGTTTCAAAGGAATGGAGTGGCGTTACAGCTCCATCGATGGAGATTAACTTACACGGAACAGAATAAAATGAATAAATGATTCAATAAACTATGTATGAACATTATACTTCATGGCTGTTATTGTTGATTGCTGAATTGATGCAAAGCTAGCATGAGTTACCATAGTGACTTAATTTTACCCAACCATGACTAACGAACACCCCGAACTACAAACACTTTTTGGGGGGATCCAGCACTGTTTGTTAGTCGCAGGTACTACTGTAGAATTTATTTTATTTTATTTTATTTTTTCTTCAGAGTTAGCGCGTGATGCCTTGGATGCCACTGGAAGATACAAAGTTGTTGGAGGCATTATCTCGCCTGTGAATGATGCCTACACGAAACCTGTGAGTTGCGTCTACAGTAATTCTCTTTAACTGTATCTCATCATTCTACATTGCAGAGCTTGGTGTCTGCAAAACATAGAAGTACGATGATTCGTCTTGCCCTGCAAACCTCTGATTGGATCAAGTAATTCTACCATAATGATCGAGAGCCTTCCTAGTTAACGCTGCAACTTTCCAGATTGGACACATGGGAGAGCGAACAGGAAAGTTGGTTAGAAACGCTGAAAGTTCTGAAGCATCATCGTGAATCAATCGAGTCCGCTTTCAACGCCAACCCTCCTCCTGATACGCCAACTAAGAAGAGGAAACTGAACAGCAACATGTCCCCTGGTGGGAAACGGGAGAACTGCTCCATAATAATAACAATGGCATCATTCTTTCAGCGGATGAGGTGGATTTTTCTGCATCGTCGTTTAACTTGAACGAAGGAATGCCCCGAATAAAACTGCTGTGTGGAGCTGATCTGCTGAGCTCTTTTGCTGAACCAGGATTATGGAAGGACCAAGATGTACACACAATTCAATTTCTAAATTCAATTCATATTTTATATTTTGCTTTTGTCAGATTGAGGAGATTGTGGGCAAGTACGGAATCGTTTGCATCACACGCGCGAATGCAGTCAACCCAGAGAATTTTATCTATGACTCAGATGTCCTCACTCTGCACAGGGTAAGATTAGGGACTAATTGCATCTAACGCATTGATTCCCATCATCCCTCTCTTATAATGTCTTCTTCGCTTATTACAGCTTTGCTCTCCTGATTAGTTCATTTTTACTTCCAATTTCTTTTGTTGTCTTTATTTTTTCAGTTATTATATTTTGAGCTTATATCTCACTGCATTCTAATCTTGTATGCTGCTCATCAGTAAACACTGAAGATCTCTCTTATTGCTCACTTGATTAATCAGTTTATTCTGTTAACACATTCACCGCCAAGGCATTTTCGGGACGATACCTCTATACCGCCACGTATTTTACTCAAAAAGCCTTGACTTTACCGCTCTGTAATTTCTATACAAACGCACGCATTTCTACATATTTAACATATTAGGATAGATCGTTCTTTTGTGAATCTAACCATATAAGATTCAACATCATACATGCAATTACATGTACTGAAATACAGCTCTGAACAACACACACTTTAGTGAAAATCACACCTTCGCAAGCAAAAAGCTGAGAAAATCGCAGTTTTGTTTCAGCTACCAGTATGACCAGCATAACACGCATTGTGATTATAGAGGTTACGTTGTGTAGGCATAACTATTACCGCACGATAATGACCCCGGTAATTAGCAGATCAAAGGATGAAAATGACAGTTATAAAGTCGAGAGTTTGAATCGGCGCTAACTTGGCTTTCAGTCGCTAATAAGCTCGTTTTCTCAAGTCCATTTTGCATCACAAACCCGCACTGTTGTTAGAGAGATGCCTTGAAAACAGCGCTTTGATGTGTGGCATAAAAGTGTGCCGAATTAGGAATAGTCAGTTGGAATAACTTGATAATTTATTTATTGATCAGTGTGCCTAAACCAAAGACGGAGGCACACGTGTATTATTATAATTGTATTTGAAAGGAAAACCAGGGTACGTACACCTGTATTATCTTGCAAAGTGCAAAGAGAATGATGCTACACCTCTGTACATGTATATAGTCAACAATGACAAAATAAAGATTAGGAATTGTTTCCGCTTCACGATTACGTGTGGTTTATTGCATTTAGATCTATTCTACATCCAAAAATTAGTTTGAGAATGAGAATATCATAATGAACACGGAACAAAGATAGCACGCCATGCGTATACACGTGCCACGTACGGTGCCACGCTTCAACGATGTATACTCTGTTACATTTTAGCGACTCACTCACTGTTATGTAGATCGTAGTTGGAAACTCAATAAACATGCATGGTCTTTCATTGCTAGACATGTACGCACATGTATAAATATGTGCTAGAAATCCATATGTTGCGGAAGCGATGCTTGTGATGAAATGTGTATCTGCCTTTTTTTTTTCTACACATGTATACGAGGGATATACATCGTACATATATATCTTATTATTTTTTCAATAACTCATCACATAATTATACATTTACCAGTACACTAGTATTCAAGCTGAACACCCGCATTGCCCAATTGCTGTGAAAACTAATCGCTTCACTGCTTCACCCCGAGTCGTGATCGCTTCGCTGCATGCTTTTGGCAGCGGTCTACCACAAATCAATCGGTAACTGCTATATAAACTTCAGAAGTACAAGGATTAATGATTGGTTTAAGAACATATATCCGTAAAATCATGATATAATCATAGATGCACACGGTCAAACTCTTTGATATTTTCAGAGATGATGCGCGAGAGGTAATAGCACCCGTATATAGCAAAAAGTGCAAAACACGGAAATCTCCGTGTTTGGCGGAGAAGCGTTGGGCACGCAAGCACGGAAATCTCTGTGTTTGGCGGTGAATGTGTTAACCAGAACATTCACATATTTTTTATCTTTTCCGCTTTGCACGTTTATTTATAATTTTTCTGATTTTGATTTTAACGCTTTTCTTTCCATTTTCCCCTGCACTTTCTCCTTCCTGCTTTTGGAAAATTAAAACTCAGATGGTTCAAAAGCCGCAGGTCACCACAGGCCGAATTCTTTCCTACTTTCAGGAAAACATTCACATCGTAACTGAATGGATTCACAATGAAATCAGCTCTACTAAAATTAGGTCAGTGGATCCCTGAAATGACCTAATTATGGTACTAATTGTATTTTTCTGCCAGGCGTGCACTAAGTCGTTCCAAGAGTATCAAGTACTTGGTGCAGGATCCAGTCATTGAGTACATCAAGGAGAACCGTCTCTACTCCAAGTCAACCCTGGATAAGTAAGCTCCGTCCCTTCTACATGGGCTCTACCCACTGAACTTTTTGTTGTAGTTCATATCTGTGTGCCCACTCACTGCCTGAACTTCTTGTTCTTTGAACTTCTTTCATCTTAGCATTCCAGTGTTATTCTTTCTTTAATTTATGTTGTAGTCTGTTTTTATGTGTTTTGTTCTTACAAAGATTTTAACCCTGGGTGTTTCATGAATATTTATGCATAAATTAGCATGATTTATGCATAAATTAGCATGATTTATGCATAAATTAGCATGATTTATGTATAATGTGTGATTCATGGAATTGAAGCATACTCTATTTATGACTGAATATATTTCTGGAGCACCCTACTTCTTTTTGATGTTGCATGGATTTCTTTTGCTCTATTTCTCTTGGATCATCTGAGCATTTTCTCCCTTTTTAACACCTTTGATGTACTCTCGATTCATGATTGCCTATCGTCCACCTTCTTCATCGTACAGTGCTCCTGTCGTCACTACGCTGATTCCACGTACAAGAAGCAAAGGCAGGAACAAGAAGGCCAGAACTTCTTTGTGAAGAAGGTGCTATTTACAGTTTCCTGTTGATTTAACATTGACTTTTCTTTCTTCTAACCAAGTTTCTCACATCTGTTGTTTGTAATTGATAATTTGTTCATCTTCTTGGGGCTAAGGTTATCAATGTCTTTTTGACCACGTACTGAAATCAAATCACCTAGATATTTTATTTATTTTTGTTCTCCTTTTTTTTTATCTAAGTCATTATTATATAATTATATTATGTAAGTGTCTAAGTGATATATACATCAAGAAATCTTATATGTTTGAGACTAATCATTTGCTATTTATCTGTTGATAATTTATTCCAGAATGTTCTATCGATTATTAGTTTGATTCATATCTCTCTCCTCTCCCATTTGTTTTCCTTCTAGAGGTGGCTTTGCTAAGCTGTGATATTCTCAGTTTTCCCCTCTTCACGTTATTCTATTGACGAAGCAAGATGCCTTCAGTTGCTTTCTCATTTCTTGAATTCCTAGATCTCATTATTATGCATTATTAATTAATATGTTCCTCTATTTTAACCAGTGAATTCTTTTGCATCCAAAGGCGGACGACCATTTAATTTTCGTCTCATCAAAAATTTGTGATAAAAGTAGATTTATGTTGAGGAAATACGCTAATTAATTTGTTTGTAACTTAATTAGTTTTTTAATAGCAGTAGTATTCATGAATTTTGTATTCAAGTAGAGAGATAATTAATTTCAAGTTAAGAAACATTATTTATTAATTCTTGATCTACAATCTATGGTTTTACATTTGGTTGTGAAGAATTAATTATGTTATGTTCAAGAAGAAATGCATAGTGTTTTAATTTGTAATCCTTTCTTGTAATGAGATATTAGTAAGACGGGTATTAAAGAAAGGAATTTCATTACATTTAACTCATGTCTAGGGAATTTTTGTATTCTATGTATTAGGCAATCATGATTTTTTTTTTTTTTTTTATGTGATTTATTGAATGGTGACTTTTTATTTCTCAAAATAAAAATGACAAAGTTTTTATGAATTTTATGAGTTTGTTTTGTTCTTCTGTTTCCATTTTTCAATATCTTTTCTTTATTCTAAATATTGTGGCTTCTTTTTCTCTAAATAAAATCATATAAAGTACGAAGTGGAATTTCAAAATGTAGAGATTTGCATGTAAATGAAATTCTGGTGCATGTGAAGTGCAGCGCTCTCAATGCAGCGTTTCATTGCAGCAATCGGCGAGCCCCTTCCCCATTCAATGAACACGATCACAATCGAGATATCCGTCGGCTTCAGCATCAGCCGTACAGTTACCAAGACGACCACGATGCCATTACGACCGCTCGCTGCCTTTCCGTAGAACCTGAGCTCCGCCAAGCATTGCGCAGCCAGTCGCTGGACGCAGAAGCCAAACCGCGATGTCATCGTCGACATTTAAACCTTGACGAAGAACAGAGACGTCATCGGTCGACTGACGAATGTCACGAAACGAAACAAGCTGCATATCGCAAAACTTTCTCGTTTGACTCAATTGAAGCCAATGGCCGTGTGCGTCATGTCAGTGGAGGTCCTTCTCGCGAAAACTCACTTGATTCGATGGATTACAACAAGAAACGCTTGGGGTACAGACGCCAGGATTCTGTGGAATCAGGAGAGCGACCTCCGCTGTACAAACAAGCGGACTCCATTGACTCTGTTAACTCTGAAAGATCTTCGACCATTCGCTCTCCTCTCTCTCCCAGTCGACCAGTGACGTCATGTATGGGAATGGCGGATATCAGTGGACTGATGAGGAGGGTGCGTGGCATGAGAGTGGCAGTCACTCCTGAAACATGTGTGTGATGTCATCCCACACAAACTGAATTTTTTTATACTTCTGATGATATCGTATATTCGTGCATACAGACTCCGTACTCCGGTACATGTACTTGCTTTTTGAAGATGGTCTCTGATAAGTTATGACATAGCTAAAAGCGGCTAAGTGATTGTTTACAGATGTTTTGCTATTTAAATGTCACAGAATCTGAAATTTCTTCCAATGCTATTAAATTTTGTTATTGTTCAAAGTGAAATGTTTTTTTTTTTTTTAATTGTGTTAGTTGTGAAATTCTTGTCATTGCTATGCGAATCTACCTCACTTATTTCTGAAATCACATGATAATTATCCGATGTAAATGCTAAGAAATTGTTCAATTCTATTCCTTAGTTAATTCGTTATATTTTTCCCTAGGAAGGAATTGTCCATAATTACAAAATTCATAAAATAATGTACATTATGATAGATAATCAAAGTTAACATACCCTGTAATTTAAAATATTTTTTTTTCTTCCTTTCATTATACCAATTTGTGTATGAATAAAGATATACTGGGTATATGATTAATTTACATCTAATAAATAAATATCAGATTCATGTTAGCATTGCCAGCAACTTCATGCAGGGGACCATTAAGGCTCTCTACCTACTTCTGTACTCTTGCTGAACCAGACACCAGTATTTTCTCATCTGCCTAAATTTCTATACTTTCGGTGCAATAATATAATTATATATATATATATGCTTAGTCTACCTCACTCAAATCATCTCGCAACTCTAAATAGAAGTAAATACGATTCTAAATCTGGGGAATTTCATGTCCTGATTTTAAACATCATCTGTTATCTTTACGGTATTTTTATTATGTTATTACAAGTATTTTTGTTGTCTTGTGTAATAATCATATCCCGGGCTAACTTGCAAAGGAATACAACTACAATGTTATAATCGTTTTCAATTTAAATTTTTAATTGTGTTGTTTGTTTCTGGAACTAAATACATTTTTTGTTTTTGTGATATCTTATTGCCATGAAAGCACTCTCCATTGGATGTGTTCAGATAATTTCATTTGGAACATGTTCTGTGCCCACTGTGGGCTAAATCACTTGAAAGGCCAATGTCAACATGGCCCACTCGTTTTATACCTTTTGTGAATTCATTTCTCCCGCGTGAATCACTGCTGCTTTCTCTCCAATGGTGCTGTCTCCTTCATACTTTGGACAGTCATCATTCTCTGTACTCGAAAAATCCCCTTTTGAAATAAAATCCATGGTTCTTCCACAGCTCATTGGTTACAATTGGTTAGTATCATCACAATTTTACTCTGTGGTCATGTTTACACTGTATTGATATCTGAGTTCCAGAATTATTGAGATTTCTGCTCATTAAATGAAGACTAATGAAGAACAGAAAAATCTAGGGAAATTTGTAAAAAGAATTTTTTTTACTAATTTTCTCACAATAGAACATTCATAAAATCCCAATCACTCTTTGCTGCCTGCAGATTGTGAACTCTGCTACCTCACGAAGACTTGTCATTCGGCAAACCAAACAGTTTGATTGTTCCCCTGTCACGATCGCGGTCGTATTTGTCCTTGTCGTCACAAGCGAATGCCAACAGGTAGCTCTTCGGATGCCAGGCAACTGTGAATGTCGGACTTTCCACTGAAACCTCAGTGATTCGCTCACCTGAGAAAAAGCAATGTTATATAAACATATCTCAATACCGTGGCAATTGAAAAATGTTCTCTTCATATTCATGTTTCGGTTGTCAAGAAATTGAAGTGTAAATTTGAAGGTTTTACATACAATACACATTTACAAAGTACTAAAAACAATTCAATCTCAATAAGAGGATCTCAAATTGAACACAATTTAACCTCTTTCAGCTACCCTGCATCAATCAGATGGATTCAATTATTAAAAGACCAGTCACTGATGAATCTCACTGACCGGTTTCAACAGAAGCAATGTCAATAACGAGATCTTCTGAGGCGGAAGCCAGCACTTGTCCATCATGGCTGAAAGACAACGTGCGAATTGGCCAGTCCAACCTGAAATACAAGCCAACAATTAAATATATTCACACAATCAAACAGCACAAACCTAGAGAATGTGCGCATGCAGACCATCTCAGTGAGGTCCCATAAACTGACCAGCGCGTCCGCTCCTCCAACAGCGAAATGTCGACCAGTCGGGTCAAACTCAATGCAGATGAGGTTGGCTGGGTGAGCGTTAACTTGGTATACAGGTTTGATGTCAGGGTAACTAATGAGAGACTCACATCTTATCTCATCTTGTTTGTAAGATTAGATGTGTTACCTGAGGATGTGCAGAACTCCTTGACCACTGGTCAGGAAGAAGAGGTCTCCTGCTTTGTTCCAGCTGATTTCATTGACTTCAAACTTGAATTGTTCTTCTGTTCGAACTTTGTGAGCTTTGACGTCAATGAAGGATACAAGGTCTTCCTTGTTGCCAACGGCGATTGTTCGTCCATCCGGAGACCAACAGATGTTTATGTTCTCCCCTGGAAGTAGAGAAATATTGGTGCATAGTTCAGAGGTCATTCATCTGACCTTTAGTAGCGACAGAAGCAGCTGATTTTCTTGAGCGTGCGTCCCAGATCTGAACAGTTTTATCGCCTGATGCTGTCACAAACAGATCTGGGTGTTTCGGATGCCAGCACAATTGATCCACGCTATCACCATGACCACGGAATGTGTGGTCTTTCGACTGAAATGAGGTGAATTATACACTTTAATTTGATCATATTATTAAATTATACACTTCTCCATGCACAACAAGACTCCAAAATCACACAACAGGTTCATGTGTATTCCAGATTCAAACAAATATTTATTTCAGTCTGAATCTAATTAATGACACTGGAAAAGCCCTTGACCTAAAATATGTCCCTTCACCCTTGGTAGTTTTCCAGGGAAAGGAACGAGTCATGATTATAACACACAATCATAGGAGTCATGGCTGTGGGGACAAGCAACGAATGTCTCTCCAAGAATGAGATTCAAAGTAGTCTTGTTCCAAGCCTCTATATTGATAATCATCCCCACAGATTATGGCTAGAGACTGAAGTTAGATTCCTCATTCAATCATAGTCATTCCAAGATGAAGATTTACCCACACTCTACCACACTACTAGCACAGAGGAAGAATAATGAGAGTGGAAACGTCGCGTGAACGCCGGTCTTTCGCCCAGCAAGCGAATTTTCAAAAATCTGGGCAGCCAGGCTCAAGCACCAGTCCCTGCTTAACATGTGCTTCCCCTATACCTGGCTGAGAAAATGACAAAAAATCTCTGTTTACATGGTCATATTTTTTTCAAAGTTCAAATATAATAAATAGCAGAGTTAGACTTTGTTCAAACATGATCAAAAATGTTTTCGTTTTTTAAGGGATTAAAAATTAAATGTTCAACATGTTCACTCTCATTAATAAGTCACTATGATTATCCTCCCTATATGAACACTGTATCAGTGTATGCACTGGTATGTAGAGGTGGGTGAATAGTGCTTCAACACGGATACACGGATAATGGATATCCGTGTTACTAATATCCGACGGACATGGATACAGACACGGATATTTATGCCCAAACGTGCTGAGACACGGATAACAAATAGTACTGAACACATCCAATATCCGACGGATCACGCATACTGATATTCACATAGCCCTACTCAGGCTACTGGTATGCTACTAGTACTAGTATTATTATCTATATTGTATTGGCCTTAATCTACGTGTAGTGATGAACAGTACTTGTACCAGCACGGCCAGTGGACCAAACTAGAAATTAGCTGGTTAGCTATTCAATGTTTGCGCCTAGGGCCGAGGCTATTGATATTTGAATTGGTTCGTAGTGTACTATCATCGACTATGTAGGGTATCGGGCGATAATAGGGGACTTACAAGCCGGTCGCGATCCAATGTGAAGCTGACGGCGGTTTTGTCGTAAGATCCGGACGCAAGTCTTGTTCCATCACAATTCCAGGCCACCGAATGAACCTTTGAGAAGTGAGCATCGTATTCCCGGGCCCTGCAGTTGGCCTGGAAATGCTTTTGCATATCCTCAACAAACCCCATTGCAAGTGTTGCTGTGAAGAAGGAAAATGTGCGTTATGATTCTATTCGTTCAAAAACTCAGTGAAAGTGCGTTATGATAACGATTCCCACTCGCGCCGAACTCCTGAGGTTGATAAATAACATGTGCTAATTAGTAGTAATTACTGCTAATTATACAAACCTAGCCCGCATTTAAATACTATTTTAATTAAATTAATAATTTTGTGAGTTATTGTGTGTACTAATCTCCGATATTCTTCTTATTCGATGCTATTACTACAAAATAGAATACAAATGTATCATTTTTATAATGTAGTGATTGCTAGAAGGGGTGAGGTCCTTAGTGAAATAAAAAAATATGTTTTAGTACAATCCAAGTAAATGCCCATGTACCTAAAATACCGAACCGCATCCGAGCATTAAGAACTTGGGTGTCCGGATTGAGTGCAATGCATGGCCTCATGATTGAATCGAGGTTGAGCGAAATTCCATCGCTTATCCCGGTATGACTTAGTTCGTGATAAGAAAAGTGGCGTACAATCGAGTGATAAGCATTATGAAGCATTTATTCGCTATATACATTCACTTTATAAGTACTATCACCTAAGAACAAAGGTTCAGATATGAGCATAATTCAAGAGGTGTCCCTCAATCACGTGTACCTGTGAACCACTCGATCTAACGCCACATCCTCACCGACTCTGCCGCATTCTCTTCACCTTTCGCCGAATCATCAAGGCAATATCGTCAGGTAAGGCGCTGATCACGTTTCAATTTGGGATATTTTGGCACGCAATTCTGTAATTAAACTAATTTTACAAACCACGAGTTCATGATATTATCTTCAGAATATAAGCTCGAGTATTTAGTGAGCGTTTCGTGAATTGCAGCACAGCATGCCTCCCCCTCCAAGCAAATACTTCTTCATCCGATCCAAGATGACGGATCTGGTTCTGGATGTCAGCGAGGCTCGTCGTCATCCAGGTGCCACCGTCAGCACCTGGGAGAAACTGGGAGGCGAGCAGCACCACCAGCAGTGGTACAAGGACCAGGGCACCGGTACCATCAGAACTCGGCTCAACGATTTCTGCTTGGACATTGACGGTCAGTCGACATTCGATAGAAGTTCACTTCTAATGGATATGGATGTTCATCGTTATTTAAGCATCAAGCCTCAAGGCATTCTCAGATTAGGCACTCTTAGATAATAGATAATTGAGACCAATGAAAATTCATTACAATCTCGAATAGAATGAGAGAAATATAATACAGCGATGAAGCAATAAAGTCTTTTTAGCGTTAAATGAATGCATGGCGGCCTCGCTTCATTTTATACCAAATTCGAGTCTAATTTGTTCGCCGTTGTCGTAGGCCCTGCCGTATAATATGTTAACATTATAGTGCAAGTTTGCGTATTGTTCATAAAATCAGTCGAGAGGAAAAAAAAAAAAGATTTCAGATCAGTCACTCGATCCTATACTTGAGCTGTATAATGTCTGATATGAAAGTCCGCTTTAAGATGGAGGGGCTTAACTCAAGTCGAGTGTCAGATTGTATTTGTAAATCAATGGGCCAATCGAGGAAATTTTGATTACACATTTGTATATTAACCTGGCAACAACTACAGAGGCAACAAATGCTCTTCTATATCAGATATTTACAAGGAGGACAATTCAGGACAATGAGGGTGGAGTGGTGGCCAAAGGGTATTAGGAGGCGTCTGTTCACTCTGTTGCATGAGGATAGTGCGCGATTAAGATCCTCAAAAGACACTAATCAGCCAGAATCGAGATCTCCGCTTCCAGATCGGCCATAACGTTCAATTGTTGCCATTGTGATAGGCGTGTGTGCCACAGGGTGTGAGCGACACAGTCACCCTATCACCCAGCAACATTCCAACGTCCACGCGTTATGCGGGTCAGAGTTCAAGAGGCTGCTGGACACCCAATGCCGATCCCATTGGAAATTTAAATGACGCGACTCTCGAACCGAGGAACAAGCAATATACTAAAAATCAACACCCTTATGCCAACGATGTCATTTCTCGCTCAATTTACAATTTAAGACAGGGAAATATTATGCGCACGAATTAATTAATTACACATGAAATCATAAAACGCATAAGAGTTTATCAAAGCCAAATATTTAACATGTAACCCAAAAATAGGAAATAAAATTACTAGTACATATAATTATTTACTTGTCGACGGCATCGGCTGACAGATTTTAAATACTGTATATTACTAGTAGCTAGTTCAACGGACCATAATGAAAAGGTTAGAAATACTTAGCTAAGTAGACTTGTCATTCCCTTGTAGAGTGGTGATGCTATAAAGTGGGCCTTCCGTTTACAGACGATCAGAACATGTGCGTGAACCCTTACCGGCCTGACTGCCCCAGCCAGCAATGGGACATCAGAGGCCCTCACATCGCCATGCGGGGTTCTGACCAAGTCGTCGACATCGCTGACCACAACGAGGAACCTGGGGCTCGAATCACCGTTTGGGAGGAATCCGACGGAGACAACCAACACTGGTATATCGAGCATCTGTAAGTACATCCCCTATCAGATCTTTGAGAGTATCAGAGTGCCGTAAAACTCCATCCATACAATACAATGCAGACCTTTGAGAGGCCTGGGTTATATAACAGAGAAAGGGTAGGCCTACTGTAGTCTTTCTATATACATGTAATATGGTTATATTGAGGAAATCGTGTTGATATCAGCCTATACAAGCATGGTTAATTAGTCATTACCAGTAACAGTTCCACTAAAATCAAGAATAAACCGAAAATGATTAATAAAATGGGAACGCTGGCAATTATTCCACGAAATTTGAGAAAATTAATCAATTACTGATTGAAGTAGGATACAACCTCCACAATTAAGACGAGTGAGTCTGGTGGGGGCATATGGCTCGTTGTCACATTATCTGTTGACAAACCTGTCAAGTCTCACGATTTAATCGTGAGACTCACGATTTCAGACGCCTCCTCACGATCTCACGAAAATAGGAGCATTCCTCACGAATTTTCAGAACTCCCTATTTTTATCGGGTCCAAAGCAAAATGGGGTTAACAATGGATTTTTTATCATGACAGTCTTCCATAACATCAATACTGACTAGTCTTAGTGCTTGTGGGAACTAATATCTCTCTCTAGTCTGGTGATGTTAATATACTCTCATCTGGATTCGGCTTGTGTTTCTCTTCATGCCTTATTTTAAGCCACAAGTGTTAAGTGGTTGAACTGTGTTTTTCATGTAAATTTAGCAGATGCAAAAATGTAAGGGGGAGGGGGGGTATGGAAAGGGGGCGCGGGGCCTGACATCTGGTAATTGTGGTTGATCCTGGACCGCGCGCTCTGGCATGTAACATTCCTCACGATTTTGAAAGTTGGGACCTTGACAGGTCTGTCTGTTGATATGGCAATATCAAGCACCACTAATTATGACAAATACCTCAACCATTCTTTTTCAGTCCAACGAGATTCTTCTTCATCAAGAGTAAACTGCATGGCAAGGTGTTGGACGTGAAGGGGTGGTGCGAGGGAGACGAACCGACTCCAGGCAAAAAGATCATCATGTACTCCCAGAAGGATAGCGCCACAGAAAACCAGCACTGGTACGAAGATATGCATGGGGTCATCAGATGCAAACTAGGGGATTTTGCAATCGACAGTTCAGGTAAAAAGGGCAGATGCTACCATTTCTTTCTCCCTTCTTTCCCGGCGCTAATTGCATGACAACTCAAACAAACACCTGCCTTCTGTTCCAGATTCCAACTGTATCCGCGTCGGCGAGTTCAACCCTCACGATGACGCCTTCCAGTGGGTGTTCAGCGGAGAAGTCATCCAGAACCGAATCAACCCTGGACAGGTATAGCAAATGCGGTTCTATCACTAACACACACATACTTCTCCTCTTTTTGGTTCTCAGTGTCTTGATATCAAGAAGAAGAGTAGAAGGAATGAGGCAGAATTGTGCGCCTTCGAGTATCGAGGGAAGAGTCATCAGCAGTGGGAGAAAGAGTACGTCTGAATGCAGAGATCAATAAATATTACAACTCATGCATATATATATATATACAAATGTAGCCTCACGTGGTTTGTTCAGACAATTCAACATCAAATTGATTGATTGATTGATTGATTGATTGATTGATTGATTGATTGATTGATTGATTGATTGATTGATTGATTGATTGATTGATTGATTGATTGATTGATTGATTGATTGATTGATTGATTGATTGATTGATTGATTGATTGATTGATTGATTGATTGATTGATTGATTGATTGATTGATTGATTGATTGATTGATTGATTGATTGATTGATTGATTGATTGATTGATTAATTGATTGATTGATTGATTGATTGATTGATTGATTGATTGATTGATTGATTGATTGATTGATTGATTGATTGATTGATTGATTGATTGATTGACTGATTCATTCATTCATTCATTGATTCATTGATTCATTGATTCATTCATTCATTCATTCATTCATTCATTCATTCATTCATTCATTCATTCATTCATTCATTCATTCATTCATTCATTCATTCATTCATTCATTCATTTATTGATTGATTCTGCAAAATTCACGATTTAGCAACGATCATCGCACCTTGGAAATCCGGATGCAGGAAGTATAGGTTCTCCGCAGAATCAACATGTTTCCTCATTTTGGGGTCACATCAGTATGTACTCAACTTACAACTGAGTCGTCGATATCGTGCGAGTTGGTCTCGATCGACTGACCCGATTTTAAAAGAAAACCAGCGGTAGCCACCCCGAAGGCGCAGATTCATCGGGATTCCTTCAGAGAGAGAGAGAGAGAGATTCTTCAGCAGAGTACAAAAGATTTATACTACAAATCATCGGCCCATTTGGCTGTGATCGGCCGACACAGACTACTGCACTCCGCAGCATATTCCAGATTGGTTCAGACCGAGAACGCAGCATAAACAACGGGATTCATCTGGATTGATTCCACTGGGTCCGCTTTGTGCTTGCTTCGATTTCGACTTATGAATGCTTGACAAATGGAAATTTTTCATTGTCATGGTATATGTATATGATTTTACAATTACTTTAACGTTCGGTATAAAATGACTAATTGTACATAAGCATCAGCCAAGTAAATTTGAGTTTCTTCTGCATCCCATTAGGAGAGCACACACTTAGCTTGATTGATAGTTTATATGCACATTTTGTGTTGTACCAGGAAGACTCAGTGTTGGTTAAGCATCACGATTGGTTCAAATTCCAAACGTCTTAATTATCTTTATCGATATCCATTGTTCGAGACAAAAATTTCATTTTCAAAGGTCAGTGCACATAAAGTCGTGGCCAAAAACTTCAATTGTGACTTGGAGCAATATTAAATTATTGGTGTGACCAGCATATCAATTGAATGACGTGGCCCATGTGGGATTGGTTCACAAGATTAGACATTTCAACCGACTCTCTCGGATAGGCAAGGGTGGAGTAACTGCCAGCTCAAGATTCTCTCCTTGCTTCTCTGTTTATCGATCACTATGCTATGCGGACGAAGTTGAGATTCAATCAATTGTCAGTCATGCAGTTCTTCTTCGTCGTCATCATACTGGTTTTGCACTGGCCCCTCACCAGGTGCCAACGCACCACGGATGATTGCTCCGTTCATGGAGCTTTTGTTCCAGGATCTGATAGTAACCTGCTGAATCAAGTACAGTCTGTGATCAGAAGGATGTCTATTGACACAAATATTAGATTGGAATCAATGGAATCCGCTCTAAAAAGTCTGACCAAAGGAACCACCAAAACAATTGAATCGTTGGAATTGGCGACACAGGACCTCACTCAGGGAACAGCTCACAGACTTGGATACATGGAAGCTGCGCTGAATAATCTGACTGAAGAAGCAACCCGGAGACTTGATGTATCCGACAGAGCATTGGATGATGCAATGAATAGATCGAGGGAGCAAATGTCTGGTCAGTATATTTTATTTTTGCTTTGTAGTAACAGTAGCGTTAAATCAAGAGAGAGAAATCGCACGAGGGGAAAATTACAACACGAAGCTGGATGTGTGATATGTTTATAAGATATTTCATAAACTTGGAGTTTGCAATGATTTGAGCTAATTGAAAAGCTTGGATTCGGTATTGTTTTGTTCCATACACGTAGGAAATAGATCATTCGTACGAATAGTTTAAGAATTCGACGCATTTTGCATCAGCAGAAATTTCATGAAGCTAAAAACAGATTAGTACCTGCGACGGAAAATCAGCAAAACATCGCGTGGGAGAGCCACATCAAACTGGCAACCAACAAGCAATACAGAAATATCACGAAAACCCGAGTGCAAGCTTCCCACTCGAATTCTGAACCTATATATTGCCAAGCCAGCATTGTCAGTGTCTTTTTCTTTTGTCATTGTGATCTGTGGTGCTCGCATTGTGGATGCAAACCAAAGGAAGAAACAAAGAAAAGGGAATGCAGATGATTATGTTAAAAACACACTTTTAAATATCTCCACAAAAATAGAATTCTGAAATAAGTAACACACTTCTGATCGAATTTCATCTGTAATTTCATCTGTTCCTGTTAAATCGTTGCCTCAGAATTCCATTAACGATAAATGATAGCTTAAAATAATCGACTGGTTCCTTGACCATTGTGTCATAGTTATGATGTTGACTTGTTATACCAGGTAGGCAAATAGCATATCTAATTTCCATTACGAATTAAAAATGCTAACAAATATGCATTTGTTTTACTCTTGTGCTGGCCGCAAGATTTCGTAATATGAGTAATAAAATAAAAGAATTCTTGTTCTCGATTTTTTCAATTTCCAATTTCGACGTTGGCGGTTAACGAAATGGACATTTTCATGAGCGATATCCTAAATTATATACATGATACATAACAAGGAAATCTCCATATCCAGGCCATGTGCAATTCAATCACCTATTCAGTTACTAACTGTTTCGTTTGTCTGACAAAACACTTTCAAAACAAACATCAATTGCTGACGAATAAGATTATCATAATGAGTCGATCTGATCCGAAATGCAGTAGTCATTTCAGTTGCAATCATTCGGCTGCGTGATTTTTTTTATATTTTTTTTTTATATATATTTTTTTTTATTTTATTTATTTATTTATTTTTTTTTTGGGGGGGGGGGCGGTCTGACATTCAACCGGTAAAAAAAACCCCGTTACTTTGCAAACCAATTTAATAATTAATAAGGGTTACGCTTGAGAACGAGGTAACCGGCGATTTTATTAGGACTATTTTATTATTCAGGATCCTAGGTCTATTGTACTGAATATCTTATATTATTAGTAATTACCATAATAATTATTCTGTCTTTCCTTCCTTTCAACATTAATTCTTCAGCGATGGAGAGACGCATTGCACGGAATCTGGTTCCGTTGGAGGAGCGCATCATTGAGAGGGTGACCAACATCGCAAGCTATACATGTAGGCCTTTTTTTCATCATTATTTGTTTTCTTTATATTTTCCCCGTCTCGAGACTGAACATGATATCCGTCTGCCCTTCAGGGTGAGAGCAGGAGAACAAATAAATAGTTGAAGGAAAGTTGTTGCCATAACTGAAAGTTGTTGTGTCACAATGGCGCGATCGGTGCCCATTCTATTGACTTACATACTTTCCCTGATTATTGGACCCTTAAAATAATTCTCAT
The DNA here is from genome assembly GCA_000328365.1 of Capitella teleta. Taxonomy (NCBI): domain Eukaryota; kingdom Metazoa; phylum Annelida; class Polychaeta; family Capitellidae; genus Capitella; species Capitella teleta. The sequence goes on from KB309694.1 coordinate 74,619, forward strand.
CAGCACCATCTCAACTCCCCTGGAAGCAAACACTGACACAGATAATGACTCATTGTGAAATCAAAAAAAAAAAAAAAAAAAAAAATAAATTTAAAATTAAAAAAACAAAAAAAAAAACAAAAAAAAAACCAACAAACAACATAGTCGTGGGGATGTAGTGCCCATAATAGAATACAAATAGAAACCTCCAATGCCCCGAACGGGGTTCTTTCGATGACACAAGTCAAAACTCAACGTCACAAATATGCTACAAATTATTCACCTTGGTCTCTTGCAAGTTGCATGAAGCAATTTTGATTGGGAATTGCACTGCTGTTGGGGGAATATATACACCGCCCTGTAAGAATTTCAATTGCGTTTGACTTAACTGAATTACATGCTTTACCTCAAAAATTGATTCCATGCTCATGTCTTTGGTTGATTCTTTTCGGGAGTCGTTAAAACTCGTTGTTCTTATATTATAGCCTTCTACGTTTTACGGCATACACTGTGGGTATATAAGTATATTATCTATCTCAGCCTCAAGTGACACAAACCTGCGCCTTGCCGGTGGCACGTGCAACAGAGGTCGACTGGAGGTCTTGCATGCTAGTCAATGGGGCACAGTTTGTGACAAACACTTCTCAAATGCGGACGCTGCTGTCTTCTGCCGATCAATGGGAAAACCGTGAGTGCAGTAGCTGAATTAAGACGATTGTGATATCTCTCTTTCAAGGCATGCAAATGCTGAAGCAATAATGCAGTTTGGAGGAGGATCCGGGCTCATCCACTTGGATGAAGTGAACTGCGACGGTGTTCTGGAATGGAAGTCATGTCGCCACAGCGGATGGGGCGTCCATGCTTGCGACCACAGCCAGGACGTGGGGCTCAACTGCCATTGATTATGCGTAACATTAGCAGTTATAAACGGGTCGTGATTATGTACAAATATTCTTAATATATATACGTAAATATATACAGCCTGCTTTCACCTGTAGATGCTAGTGTTCCAACGCTGCGTAGTGTTTTTGTATCAATAGTTAATCACAATTAATCACAATTAATCACAACTATTTTGAGTAATGCAAATGTTTGAGCGAAGAGGTACAATGACTAGCAGATCTATAGGCTATATTTCGGTATAAGAGCTAATAAAGAGGCGATCTGTGTGTGCCAGTGGCTTGTTTGTGTCTTCGTGTTACAAATCCACAGGAATAAAATTTTGAAAATCAAGGGGCCTCAACTCAAGAAAAAGTTCATCTACAAAATATGCCATGAGTTAGAAATAATGACTTGCTATAAATTTCTGCATGGAAAAACACAGGTTTTTCATCGATGATTAAAGTACACCACCAACAACAGAGATTCGTCGATTCGAACCATTCCTCTGGATACTTTTTCTGAACCCGGTTACATGGTGATTTCTCTTCTTTATACGGTACAATGTATTGTCAGTTCCTTTGGTATCTGATTGATTGGTGTTTTCATAGCTTGTTCAATGTCATTTAACGTCAAGCTATTTCCAAATTGCCACGCAGCTTTTGCTAAATACTGTGACATTACTTTTTTTACTTCATTTTTCGTTTTGATCCAATCTAAATTCTAAACCAATGAATAGCCTGGTTAACGATACCCTCTAGAAACTTATATTTTCTCAGATTTTGTTTCAAGTTTTGTACGCTTCTATTAGTATTAGCTGGAAAGCCGTATATTTTAAAGTCGATATTTATTTATTTATTTATTTATTTATTTATTTATTTATTTATTTATTTATTTATTTATTTATTTATTTATTTATTTATTTATTTATTTATTTATTTATTTATTTATTTATTTCTTTATTTCTTTATTTCTTTATTTCTATATATATTTTTTATTTATTTATTATATTAAAACTTCATGCATGCAGTAACATAAATAATAAAAACATGCAAACGCACGACATAACAGGCAATGCCTTTAAATTGACAAGAGTAAAAACAGAAAGAAGAAATTAATGGCCAGCATTAATAGGAATGAAGTGACTGACTGATCAGTGATAAAGACCTTGACATAGACAATGCAGTAGTACAATTTTTGGCAACAGAAGGTAAATCATTAATAAAAAGCAGAATAAGAAGGGGGCCAAGGATGGAGCCTTGTGGCACACCCGATAAAACAGGTAACCAGCGAGAACGCTCGCTTTCAATTAAAACTCTTCGTAAACGATTTGACAGATAGTCTTTGAGCCATGTTAAAAGGCAACCATCGATTCCATAAAAATGATTCAATTTGTACAATAAAGGGTCATGTGACCACCTTTGTCGAGGACTGATCCAACAGAGTGATAGACTTTTGAAAGTTGGGTCGCGCAGGAACGCCCTTTAAGAAAACCATGTTGTAGTGGGTGCAGAAGATCGTCAATACAAGGGTACAGGTGATTAAAAATACATCGCTCAAGAACTTTTGAAACAGTGCATAAAAGTGATATCAGACGGTAGTTCTTAACATTTTGTTTGTCTCCTTTTTTGAGAACTGGAACATTGTAAGATTTTTTCCACTCATCTGGAACAGTCTTACTTGAAATCAAAATGTTAAACAAAACTGTGAGAGAGGGCGAGAGCAGGTGAGCAAATTTTATTAAAATGACAGGGAAATGCCCTTAGGTGCACAGGCCTTATTAGCATTGAACTGAATTAGAACTCTCGGTACCCCTTCCGCGATAAAAACCGGGTCCGGAACAGAAGGTACATTTACATGGGGGGGGGGGGGGTCTCTCTGGAGTTAGAAATGGTTACTTTGGGTACATTATGATCAACAGCTGAGCTTACTGCATTAAACCATACATTCCATATTCCATTGATTTCGGAGCATTGTGAAAACATATCAACAGGAGATAATGAATGAATTTGCCTAATAAAAGCGTCGGAATCACACAATTTATAGCTTCGTCCTTGAACTTATCAAGGACAGCCAAATGTTTTTCATGGTGATATTTACTCCTTGCTGGGTAATTACTCGTGTCGAATTGATCGTTGTATTTAGTATACACGTCTGGTTTTATGTTTTCTATTTTAACCTCGTACTCCAACTTGTCGGTATCGGTAAATAGCAGGTTTGCATTTAACTTTTTCTTGATAAAGTTATAATGCATGTCGAACATGAGAGGTTTAATTGCATCCAAAATTGACATACCTAAATATACTGGTTTGTCAAATCTTATTCTAAGTCTTTTCATATGTACAGCTACTAATGACTCACTAAATCTAGTAGCTTTTTCAAAATTTATTTTTGGCGATTATTTTCTAACTTGTTTTTCTGTACTTACTAATTCAATATCTACGCGGTTTCTGATATTTTCAATAGTTTTACCAAATACCGAATTATTCATTAATTTAAAGAATTCTTTTTCGAATGGGTTTATGGCATTTTGTCTTAAATTAGTATTTAACACAATGTACGGTTCCATCCAATTAGACTCTTCAAATTTTACTTCACGTGTTGGCATACACCATCGCTAATTTCTTCAACGTTTAATATTTTATAAAAAAATTCTTTTGCTGGTAGTTTATTTTCTTTCATTTTATTTAAATCAATTATATAATCGTATGGATAAATTACTTTGTGTACAGCCAACTCGTGATGTATTTTTCTACGCATGGGTGACAATTTATATTATTTGCAAGGGTAGATAAAGATGAGAAAAGGAATTTATATAACTGTCTAAAAATCTAAATTCTCTTTTCACGTTCTTTTATATCTTAGGTAATTAACCTAACCCTTGGTATAAACCGCGGGTCGTGGACCATGGGTCGGAAGTCTGAATAAAACACTCTGTGACATGTATTTAATATATACATGTATATAAAAACGAGTAAAATTATACGTAATTAGTCCTATAAGCCAAGAACATACAAATAATATATCGATATACATGTATTGATAAGAGAAACAACAGAAACTGATTAATATAACTATACAGATGTGAACTTTGAGCAATGATTATGACAATTGATTGTGACGTTTAGCTCAATCGCACAGGTGTGCTGATGGTGTTGCTAATTCTTAATCCATTTCCAAGGGGTGGTAGACCAAATATGGCATTCACTTCGTTCAGGCTTTTCACCAAAGATCGTGAACCGCTGTTTGGGGAGAGTAAAGACGTGTACTTTGATGAAACTTTCCTTTTAGAGAACCAAGTATTTTGGTGAGAATCCGTAGTAAAAGCGCCCATTCCAGCTGAAAGCGAGCTTAAGGGTAAACGAAGGTGTTTGAATACTATAGCCAAATTGCCAACTTTGTTGTTCATGAGATCCTCATACTTTACAGCTGGTAAGTCTTTCTTGAAGTTTCCACATCTAAAACGACCCCAGACAGCGGCAGAAATTGAGTAGAAGAGAACAGCTAATGGATCGTCCGTCCGCATGATCAAGTCTTGCAGCTCTGGGTGAGCTTCATACATTGTGTCAAGTATACCACCATTGCGCATGACGATCATCTTCTTTCTCATGTACGTCGTTTCTCCGATGAGAGCACTGCATGTTTCCATCAGAGGCATGTGCTGGAAGGTAGCCAACGAGGACGATAGGGTCTGCAGACGATCACGGTACAAGAGCAACAGATTCGCTGAGGGAAACGCCTTCCTAAACAGTTCAAAATGACCGAAGCTATCTGCAATCTTTATCCACATAACTTTCATCACAAATCTGGTTTCATTCATATTTCCGTCCAGGGAACACCTGCAGGCGTATTTGGCATTTGCTCTTGCAATTCTCACCTTCTGCTGTGGATCTAATTTAGCTTTGAAGTCATGGAACGGTTGCTCTAAGTCCTCTGGTTCTGAATATGATATAACTTCACGTGTCTTCTCCATCACCTGCAGTAAAATCGTCGATCCTGATCTTCCGTGAGCTATTATGAAACTGAGACGATCACCCGGATCCGTTAGCGTGTCAGTGAACTCGAGAAATCGATGCAACGGCATGCGAATGATGTTGCACGCCTGGCTGTTTTGAGTAATCTTGTAGAAGGGCGAAACACTCGACTTCCAGATCTGAAGTTCAGGTGGAGTCTCCACAAAGAAAGCCTCATCGTCGTTGACGTAGTAAAGGCAAACATTCTGCTTGTTGATGATGTCAATGTCTTGAAACTTTGGAGGACCAAGTAGAAAGTAAGAAATACTGTTGTCCAATATTAGTGCATCCAGGTTGTACTTGACGAGAACTTGTTGAACTTTGACCTTTGATGATGCCAACTGACTGGCGTATTTCCACGAAAGAACCTTGTTCCACACACGCACAATCAAACAGAAGAGAAGCCATACGAAGAAGGCGATAGTAGAAGAGAGCTTAGACATTTTGCGGCCGTTTGAGAAATGCTGATAAGTTGGCAAGTCTCGAACTAAAGTAATTCCTTTCCAGCCGATCAACGACCTTTTAAGATTTCGCTATCTCGACTGCAGTGCACTTAAAGAACCAACAGATGCAGAAAAGGGTTATTTAGTAGAATGATGCACAAAGCGATGGTTGATGCATGAGACATGACGGGGTTTTACGGCTCCACCTATTAAAGCATTCGGTCGATACGGGCTATCCCATATATTCTATCCCAAGGGTTCTTTATCATGCATACTATCATAGGCAGTAGTACGCACACAGCCCCCTATGTAAGAGTCTCTACATGCAGTTCCCCGAATAGAAAGTCCTGGTTTGTATAGTCCTAGTACTTCATGTTCTAGGACTAGTAGTCCGCAGACTACTATTCCTAGAGCATAATTATAGTCCTACCATTAGGAATAGTAGTCCCAGTGGAGCTATACATATGATGGATAGTCTTAGGACACATGTCCCTAGGGTGCAGAGTCCGCTGCACTCGTTTAGTGATAACAGCAAGTGAACAGCGTGTAATGACGTTTATAACGATTGGTGCATCTGAACAACTTAGTATAAAGCGTGTAGGCCTATTGTGGGGAGATACAATTATTGCAACGATGGAATTATAAAATTGATACAGTTTGGACCAACAGAAATGCACGCGTGGAAGCGTAAACCATCTTCTTATTCAAATGCGATTACACCTTCTTTGAGTGAATTTCATGTAATATTATCTCCCACTCATCTTCATCTTCATCTGTCACAACACGACGCCACTCTTGAACCTTCATTGATGTACTCGAACTTGGTTGGCTATAGCAGGAACTGATGGGGTCAAATTTCGCGGCCTGAAATGTTCACCACAGCATGACATCTGTGCATCGAACCATAAGAAGGAGAATTAGAAAGAGAAGTGTTACTTCGACCAATGAATCTAATGGAATCACGGGAAGGGGAGGATCACTCACCTTGAAATTAAATAACACACTTTTTGCTTTCTCACGTGCGAAGGACTTCCAAGCCTTCCTTGGGATTGCGCATGCGCTTGTCCCAAAGTTACTAATAATAATGCCCAACCAAAGGAAATCTTTTGATCGGCACGTGATCCATTACCGAATTCCCAAGATGGCGCACAAGGCGAGGCCAGTGAAAATGAATTCACAGTGTTTGCTGAATACGACCAGTTGCACCTTATGTCAATGAAATTAAGTTTATCTTAATCATTACTATAATACTCGTGAATCTAATTTACTATTCAAATAACTCTTAACCTGAAGAAATCACATTGAAACGCCTCACTGGAGTGACGATCGTGTTTGCCGATTCGACACTCACCCAGTCACTGTCAAAGAGTGATAGACCCTGCTTCTGTTCTCTCGAATAAGCCATACTCTGAGCTGCATGTGCGGGCATTTACACATCATTTTATGTCTCACTCAGCTCTGTGTTTGGTCTTCTTCACTATCAACTGTAATATGATATAATTCACCAAAACACTCTGATATGACTGTTCATGACAAACAGTCATACTAATTATCATTATGGGAGTTTCTCTTCTTTGGATAATTTCAACAGATATAATTTGAGCATGAAAATTCCGTTATCCTGCGGACACTGCCTCATCATTGATATGTCAGGCGGAGGATGAAGGGAACGGCTTGATTTCATGGTCTGTGCGTATGCATTTTTCTGTGCTCCTGTGTAATATGACAGCTGTGTCATCTACTGACTATAGTTAGTGCATTATGTACACTTTTTTTCAACTCTTTCCTCTGATTTTGTTGGTTATAATTACATTATCAAGTTGTTGTTTTTTTCTGGGGTTAAATGCCCAAAGAACTAATTTTCCTACATTTGTATACTTTTCGACATGCAGATCAATTCCAATGACAGGATGAAGTTGCCTGCAAGCAAGTTGTTGGGCCAATCAAGATTTCTTTGTTTGATAAGTTAAAAAGAAAGATCCAACGATAGGATCCATGAGAGCATGTGAAATAAAACGGTCAGAAGAGTGTTTCATTTCTACATGGTCAAATAACTGACGTTAATTTTAATTTAATTTTGTTTGTTATTATAATGTATTAATAATTATGGAATTGTATTACTGTATATGTACGTACCAGAAAAAGGTATACATCTGAGCTTTCTGCCACCAATCTAAAGGTGATCGAGCAGATTAAATGACAGATAACTTGATACAACACATGAATGCTTATGATTATCGGTTCGTGTTTTGTTTATGTATTAAATGATAACTATATATTTTCCAATAATTTAATTGTGATTTGAATAACATGATTTTTCATTTTAAAATTTTATTTTATTTGTTAAAAGTGAAAGAAATTATAAGTAAAACAAATAAAGGAAAATTTGAATAATTTGAGAGAAATAACTGTGATAAATCAGGGCATCATCTTATTATTATATGTATTTAAACTTTATTTCAACATGCACCCTGACTCTGCAAAGAGACGCTCTCGTTCGCAAAATCACATTGCTGATCAGCCAACAGGGGAAGCCCTTTCAGGACTAAATGTTGCTATAAATAGCAGCCAATGAGTTACCACCTGTCCTCGGTTTGTGCCTGTGTCATTATAATAATATATGACCAGGGAACAAGTGAATTCAATGCCCCTCCGATCGATGATTCTATATACATGTATAAACGGGAAGAAACAGAACAATAATAAAATCAATACATCTGCATATTCGGCGCATGATTCTCATCGACATGAGTGACCGTTTTCCACAATGTAAGCTCATAAGCTGAACCTGTGCTTAATAGGTCGCTTTGTAGGTCGCCGTTGACATCCTGAGGTAATTCAATATGAGTGACTTTAACATCAACCAAGAGCACATCCAGATTATCAAGGCCCTATACGACAATGCCGAAAGTGCAGTATTGCTCAACGATCACACAGACACTGAATTCAGAACAGCAGTCGGAGTCAAGCAAGGCTGTCTGCTTTCGCCCATGTAATTCAATGCATTCCTTGAGAACTTGAAAACCATCAGAGTTCCATTTCAATCGGCGGCAGAGTAGCCAGTAATCTACGCTTTGCTGATGACATCGACCTACTCGCAGGCAGTAACACATAACTACAGGACCTAACCAACAAACTTGTACATGCGCATCTGCATTTGGTATAAAGGTTAGAACAGAGAAGTCGAATATCATGGTGAAAAGCAACAACGAAACTCACAACAGCATTAGGATGGATGGGGCAGTGCAAACCAAAGACGGCAACAGCGGAAGAGAGGTCCGGTTAAGAGTTAGAACAGAAACGGCAGCAATGGCCAGATTGCAACGAGTCTGACAAAGTAACACAAGCTTCAAAACCAAGCTCCAACTATATAAAAGCCTAGTAACATCAATCCTGCTATACGGTTGCAAAAGCTGGACGATGAACAAGACGTGAAGAGTCAGTCTTCGAAACGAAAAGCTTCAGGAAACTCCTTCGTATCTCCTACAGAGACAGACCAACGAACGAGTACGTGAAAGACGAGGTAAGGGACCACTGCTTGCAACTATAAAGAGGGGGAAGCTTGCGTGGTTTGGCGATACTTTCAAACACAACAGCCTCTCAAAGACATCATGCAGAGCACTGTCAAGGACAGGAGAAGAATAGGACGACAGAGGAAAATGTGAAATGACAACGTGACGGATTGGATGGAGGAAAGCATGGAAGAATTAACAAAAGCCGCCGAGAGCACAGAGGAGTGGAGGAGGTTGTAAAAGCTTGCGCCCCCCGGTCCCCCTGACGATCCCGGTAAAGGGACGATTGAGAGTGAGAAGCTTTCTTTGTTTACTTACGGTGAGAATTATATTTCTTTCGCCTTTTGTTGAATTCCACCTATCAAGTAAAATTTTTACAATCCTTTCTTCGTGCGTTAAAATTATTTTTATTTCATCTCATCTCATTTCATTTCATGAGCAAAAGATAGAAAATTCTAAGCACTTATTTGATTTTAATTTGTCTTTAGGTTGCCTACTCGCGATATAATATTATTTGTGTGAATGGTGACACTTTAATAGGCGACCAACATTAGTTAACGAGACAACATACAAAAGGTATAAAAATAGACTAATTAGTCTAATCTCACAAGCTAAAAAACATTATTATCAAAATATTATTGACGAGAATAGAAGTAATATATATCAATATATAATGATATATAATCTTTTTTTTTTCCTTTCTTTCCTGTTTTTGCAAACCCTTGTAATTTTCTCCTATGTATCTTACTTCTTATGCTCTCTCTGTTTTACATAAAGCGTTTAAAATTTTGTGGCACAAAAGCACCTGTGCTTCTGTCATGCCCTCTCACTTGTATTCGCACGTCGTTGAAATGAAATAAATATTACTATTATATTATTATTATTATTTGATATGACTTGCCACAATCCTTGGTGCCAGACACGGTCAAAGGCTTTCTTGAAGTCTATGAAGTTATGGAGGACGTCTTTATGCTGTTTAAGATGTTTCTCAATGATGATGTGACTGTTGAAGATCTGATCCACAGTACTTATTTTTGCTCTAAAGCCTGCTTGCTTTTCTGCTAGGAGTTCTTCGACTTGAGGCTTCAGGCGGTTGAGGATGATTCTCTTGAGTATTTTGCTAGCATGGCTGATGAGTCTGATAGTGCGGTAGTTGTTGCACATGCGGAGGTTCCCTTTGTTGGGATCACCAGTTCAACTGTGTCAGGTCAGAAAGCCATTTCTCTTCGTTCCATATCTTTTGACACAACTTTAGACAAACATCAACCACTTGTTCTCCTCCGCTCTTCAGAGGTTCACCAGGTATGTTGTCGTTCCGGAGGTGGTTGTCCTGCTTTCAGTGACTTGATGGCAGCTTTCATTTTTTTTTTTTTTTTTCTAAGTAGCTTGCCCTCTTGGTCTTGTCGTTGGTCAGTAATTATACTAAAGTCAGGCTGTAGTGGGTAATTAAATAACTCTTGGCAGTACTCGGTCCATCTCCCAATAATTGCCTTGTTTTCCGTCAAAAGCTTCCCTTCTTTATTCTCAATAACCGTTGTTCTCAGTTTTGTTGTTTGAGTGAGCGACTTTAGGGTTTCATAAGCAATCTATCCACGCCTCCTTTGCGTTGAACATTTCCTTCTTAAAGAGGACCTCTGGTTGTTTTGAACTATTAACGGATGATAGAGGATGCACCCCAAAAGACAAATATGTCTTTTGACTGACTTATTTTTAGGCAATACGCTTGCTGTGGGCTAATTCCTAGACACATTTGAGAGGTTTCAAATCCCGCTTTCTTCTCGGTTCGATTTCATACCGTGGTGACGGCATAAAAGTATTTATCCTATTGTTAACAATGGGAGCCGTCGAGTGTGCAGATCCTTCGGCAATTCTCATAAAAGAAATCTCGCACTCATCTCGTTTCAAGCTATTCTGCCTGAGCAGGAAATTCGTATTTTAATTTGTCTTGAATATCATTCACAGTTGGCCAAATTTTCGAACATGGTTTCTCGTCACCCAATAAAGCCCACAGAACCGATCTAAAAAGGTTCCGGAATGAACAGAGGTCCTCTTTAACCGGTTTACGTGTCATTTGTTGTGGCTTAGCGTCTCTTCATCAACATGCCTTGAACTCTCTCCGTCTATCGCACAAATCCAGCACTTCGTTAGTGAACCATGGTTTCACGATCCTCCTCTTCTTTCCAATGACTTCCTCTGCAGCTGAGTTCATGGCTTCTTTTATTCCACCAGTCATATGTTATGGTCGCTGCCTACATCTGCCCCAAGCAATGTTCTTGTCTTTCCCTTGTTTATGCTTGACTTGAATTGTTGCTGTACCAAAATGTAGTCGATTTGGTTGCGCACTTGCCCATTTGAAGAGTGCCGCGTTACCTTGCGGGACTTCTTATGAGGTGAAGGATGCAGGCCAGAGTAAGTTGGTGACTGCTCCAGTAGACACAGGCCCCTGTTATTTGTTTCTCCTATGTCGAATTTCCCGACTGTTCCCGACTAGTCTTAGTATGCGTCTGTCCTAACCTTGGCATTCCAGTTCCCTTGTACAATTAGGATGTCCTTTTTGGAGATCTCTTTGATGAGGTTGTCGAGTTCTTTGTAGAACTCCTCGACTTCATTTTCTTCATATGCAGAGGTAGGGGCACAAACATGGATAATGCTGACATTAAGCGGTTTGGCTTCCAATCTGATGGCAATCATTCTGCTTGAGATGTGTGTGCAACACTGTTGGCGATCTCTTTCCTGACAATGAATCCGACGCCATGTTGATGTTTTGTTTCGTCTCCTAAGAACCAGATCATGTGACCCTCTTCTGTTGTTGTTTCGCCATTGCATGTCCATCTCACTTCCGCCAGTCCAAGTATGTCCCAGCGATAACGCTTTCGTTCGTGCTTGAGTTCATACACGAGTATCTTGCCGCATGCAGCATGTAGGGTCCGAATGTTCCATGTTCTAATTGTGGTAGGGCGCCTTATTTTGATGGTATTGTTGATATTGTTGGCATTTTTGTTTTTGTTACTGTTGTTGTTGTTGCTGCTGTTGTTCCTTCCACATGTCGATTTATCACGCTGACCCTGGAGGAGTAGAGGGCGATTGGTCACGCGGTCGTTAATTGTTGAGCCTGCCCTAGCTCGACCGATCCAGCATGGTGGTCATGTATTTGCTCCTCATGACCTATCTGAAGGCAGGAAGCAGCTTGGGGGCGCCCATCTTTTCTCCAAGCTGAGACTGGCAGCCGGTGGCTGCATGTTATATTGCTGCTCGCTTCCAGTCAAGTCCACTTGATCGTTGGACCTGAACTGACCTCCTCCGCCCTAGCCGCTGACTGCTCAGCAGCTTCTCCGCCCGTGGCCGTTGGCTGTGTTCGTAGCTCGTCCGCCCAATGTTGCAGTGGCTGCCCGACCCTTGCACATGGCTTGCTGAATCGGTTACTAGGGTGTGGCGCTAGCAGTCAGCATGTGAGAGTTGAGGTGTGAGTGAGAACCAGAGGGGTTGAGCCACCTCGAACACGATAATCATAATGCGCTGTGAAAACGGCACCGCAGTAAGAAGTGCAGCCACTCTAAAGCGCAGCAACCAAACACTAAAGGTTGAAAGGTACCACCTCTACCCACACCCCAACACCCCCAAAATGAAACATTGAGATATCGCTCATTTGTGCGCAGCGTGTCACAACGACCATTTGACAAAGAACGTTTGTTAATAAGCGCTGGGTCACAGCCGTCTTGTGATAGTCGAATCATAACGCACTCTCCCTGCGGCACAACCACGTGTGTTTGTTGTTATTATTGTTGCGAAGGAAGTTCCGCCGCCATTTTTATGTCACGTGACTGAGTGCACGTGCACTTGGTGTCATGTCGGCGAGTGACTGAGAGTGGAGGTTCGGCAAATTCCGTGTAAAAACTTGCTCATTTTCGTGTGTTTTATCGTCGCGATGGCAGTGGAACTAGAAAGGATGGATACCGGAGAGGTCATACCACCCAGATATGGAGTGATCGGGGTTGTCGTGACCGCAGTATTCTTCCAAATTATAAACCAAATTGTTGGAAAAGTGGGACCCCCCTCGAAGGTGGACAAGTCGGATACATGGAAGTGGCGGAACCTGTTCATCTCGTGGATTCATGCGATCATTGTGGGATCATGGGATCTCTCCTGGTTTGCCTCACTTTATTCTCTCAATTGTGCTTCTTCTTCTCTTCAACTTTTGACTCTTCGATGCGCGAATTTCAAGTTGATAAAAGTTGATAAACCGACTGAAACTTCGACGACTCCAAGTGCCAATTGGCCAGTCGAAGCTGTGAACTTGATGAACATATCAAGAGAGATTGACTGATAACCTTCCGCTTTTAATTTAACCTGGTAACCTTTCTGCACTAAGTGTACACTAATGAATTACATAGAAGCTATTGCATTCAATTATGAATACATATTCAGTTTTTTAATCTCTATATACTAATTAATCCCGTTTCAAGACTCCTATTGCTATAACTGTATAAGGATCCCCACAAATTATGGCTACAGAATGCAGCTATATACTAATATAGTCTATAGAAATTTCATGCAATTTTTTTATTTTCAAAGAACTATATAGGCCTAGAGGCTAGAATCAGGTCTATTATAATGGTAATAATGTCCTGTTAATCGTGACCCATTTTTGCAGCCGCTGTGGTTACTGCAATAGGAGGGGGACTAACTCCACATGGGTAGAGGCTACACTACACCAATTTGTGTACACCACATGTACCTAAGTACCTAGCACAGATTAATCGGGTGAGGTATGTCAGCCACAAAGTACCTAGCCTGCTGCTTGGGGAGCTTGGAAAAAAAGTGTTATTTCATTCAATATGGTTTTAATTGTAATTTTTAGGTTTATTGTACGTTTCAGGTTGCAAAATACGCCTGTAGTGCTCAGAATTGTGCTTTGGGTGGAAACAAATTAAATGCAAGTGTTACATAACGCCACAGATTACATACATTATTACATAATAACACTACAGGTACATCAATCCTCTGCTAGTGTAGTCTGTTATTATGGAGTAATACAGTATACCCCCGGTTGTTGGCTTATTCTGAAATTAGACTTAATTAGTACCATACTATATTTAATTGGATCATTAAGTATTCCAAATGTTTAATTACTGATTATTAAAACAGAAAATAAAGTTTGAATTTTGATATAAAAACCAATTCACCAACTTCCAAATATATTAAATAATAAATATTATATATATTTGATCACCTGGTATCATATAATAGTTATTGTGACAGACTTTTTGAAATTAAATTTCCTTCAGATGACTAGAAGTGAGAACAGCAAATAAATAAATAAAATTAAGCAGTAATAATTATGCATCTGTGCATGCGCCAGTTCTATTCATGATTGAGGCGATTCTCCGTATCAGCCATGAGGTCCTGGGGAACCGACTGCCGTGCTTTCTCTTTGTCTTCTGCTTCGGGAAATGAGAACAAATCACGAGAGATGAACCTGATGCGTAAATATTGAGAATTTGTGCTCAGTCATATCACATGACACTTCTGCTAGATCTCAATGTGTCTCTTAATTAAGAAGAAATTAGGAGTGTCAAATGTCTGCACATGTGCTAATGAGTATAAGGACATGAATCACATGATGCTGAAATTTCTTTGGTGGCCGGAATGAATTATGTAATTGAGACCCTGAGCTATATGCAAAAGTGATTTTGTGTTATAGCTCAACTTGTGTGTCTGCATGTGGACCAATCAGATTCAGATGTTCTAGTTGCTCAAGTCAAATCACCTATAACGTCAGTCAGGTCGTACATTAATAGCACTAATTAACCCATAAACATGACCCAACCTGATACTAATGAAACTAGATCACATGCATGTTCATTATTGTAGGTTGCGGCTCATGATTCAGAATGACACAGGGCACAGAAATATTCTGTGTTCTGCTTGACATTTATCCTTACATTAAGTATTAAGACTGCAATTTAGGGAAGCAGTTCTCTGTTCCTGTTATGAGCTGCGACCCTTTGATCACGTGTCCTTAGTTTTGCAACATTGCATAATTAAATGCATCAGAGCTAATGGTGTGCATGTTTTCCTGACTACACCCTCCTTATCAGTCGCTTTTAGCCTCGTATTGACGTTTCTCGAAGCTTATATCCTGGCTACGGACGCTCAGATGCAGCTCCATTCGATGCAGGTCCATTTAACCCTGCTTTGTACTTGCCAAGCAGTGTGTGCCATGCATGGAGTTGTGCTAACATTTTAATAATTCATAATTGTTGTGCAAATCACTCACATCAGCTGCCTCAATCGTGTTGCCTTACAATTACAATTGGTTCCAGGGGGTTCAACGCCTTCGATTAATATTCAATCAGCTCATTAATAATTCATAGTCGTGATTGATCAATCAGTGCCATCCAACTGCAGGCAGTCATGAATTAGTAATCAACATTGTTGCTTTTCTCTCGAGGGTTTCATGATCAACAATTAGTATTTAGTACTTACTAGCACCCTCAATCACTCAGCACCCTATATGTCCTTCACTCACATTCGCCTTTAAGTTGAGTAACTGGAGTTGTGTGCGATGTACCTCGGCAACAGGTCATGTATTGACCTTGAACCGATCGCCCAGTCTCCGATGGCCACTCATCGCTCTGCATTTTTATATTGCATTCTTTATTACGATTTACGTGTTAATTCCGGGTGAACTTGGTAAATAAAGCGAATATGTTGCTGGTTGAGAGGTATAACGTTCAGCACTTGGCTTTTTTTCTCTCTCTCTGTGATTTTATGATGTGATGTCTACGTGAGAGTTGTTGCTCTACGTCTTCACGTTTGAGTGGGCGAAATAGCAAGTGCTCTGCTTGTGTCTTCGAGGGATATCTTGAAGTCCCTGGCCTCTTCTTTCATACAGTACCACCCCCCCCCCTCCCC